>VZQC01004266.1:2598712-2677975 GCA_009823505.1 Rhizomys pruinosus
TTTTCTCGGTTAATTTTGTATCCTACCACTTAGAAGCTCTTAATCATTTTCTAGGAGTTTTTCTGGTGGAGTTTTTGCGTTTTAGCATCCCTTGAAGTAAACAATCATATCATTCATATCATCAGCAAAAGGGATAGCTTGAATTCCTCTTTTCCAATTATGACTTCTTTAATTCCTTTTCTTGCCTTATGCTCTAGCACGTGCTTTAAGCATATATTGAAGAGGAATGTGACAGGGGCAGTCTTGCTGAGTTTCCTATTTAAAGGGAATGTTTCCGTCATTCCCCATTTAAGGATGATATTATGTGGGTTTCCTGTAAATGGATTTGATTACATTGCGTATATGACCCTCCAATCCAATTCCCTCTATGACTTAAGCATCATGGGATTGCTAATTTTGTCCAAAGGCTTTTTCTGTGTAAATTGAGATGATGGTGGGTTTTTGTCTTTCAGTCCATTTATCTGCTTGTGATTATTTATTGATTTTCCTTATGTCTGAGCAATACCATGCATTTCTGGTATGACTCCAGCTTGGTCCATGATGGATGATCTTCTTTTGTGTGGGTCTGTATGTGATTTGCCAGATCCTGTTTAGAATTTTGGCTTTAGAATTTGGCATCTGTGTTCATTAGTGCGATGGGTTTATAGTGCTCTTTTTTGGTTGTATCTGCCTAGTTTTGCTTATTGGGGTGATCTGGCTTCGTATGAAGGACATTTGGGAGAATTTCCTCTGTTACCTTCTAAACCCAATTTGAGTAATAAATGTGTTGTAAGTCTTTTTGAACTATTTTATAGAATTATGCTGTGAAACTGTTTGGACCTGGGCTTTTTTTTAGTTGGGAGGTTTCTCATTACATTCTTCCAATTCCTTCATATTTTCGGGTCTGTTTAAGCTGTCATCTCTTCTTGGTTGAGCTTGGTGATTCCAGGATTTCAGATATATCCATTTCTTCTAGGTTTTCAAACTTGGTAGAAGTTATAGGTTTTTGAATATTTTCCTTATGATTTCCCTGGGAATCTTTTTGTGAATCCCAAATGCCTCTTTACTTTGTTGAGGCTTGCTTTGCTTGCCTCCTTCATGTGGTGGTTTGAATGAGTGTCCCCAGGCTTTAAGTATTCAGACATTTGTCTCCAGTTGTATCACTGTTTTTGGAGGTCTTAGAAGGTGTGGCGTGCTAGAAGAAGTAGTTATTGGGGACAGAGCTTAGTGGTTTTAACAAGCTCGTGGTCTACAGTTGCTCTCTGGCTTTCTGTGCTCTTTTGCGAGATGTGACCTAGCATGCTGCTCCAAGCTCCAGCCGCCTGCACTCTTGCCACAATGGACTCTAATTTCCCTGAACGTCCAATGTAAGCTCAAATAAATCTTCTTTTTAGTTCCCTTGGTCCATGGTGTTTTACACAGCAACAGAAAGTGATATTACAGTATTTGGTACCAGAGAGTGGGCTGTTGGCTGTGAAGAACCTGACATGTGATGTTTGGAGAAATGTGGAAAGATTTGGAACTTTGGCTAGAAAAAGCTGTTGACTATTGTAGCAGAGCTTAAAGCGCCATTCTTAGTAGAAGCCTGGAAGAAAGCATGCTGCAAAAAATGTATTCCAGGGAAAATAAACTCTTAGGGCAGCAACGGGATACATTTTATAAGAGCTGGGCAGCAGTTTCCCACTAGTCCAAATGTCTTGCCTGATGCTTAAGTTGAACAAGCAATGGACTATGTCTTTGGCGAGAATATTTCATAGAAGCTCTAATGTTAGAAGGTGGCGTGGCTTTTAGTGGTGAATATTGTACTAGCTTCACAGTGAAAAGAGCAAATGTGCAGAGAAATGCAGATAGTACAGTTTGTATCTTGATACTCTGCGACTAGGAAGATTAAAGGGGTGGCCAAGGCATGTGAAGGACGAGGCTCCCTTTCATAAGAGACTAAAGTGATTAAAGAGCAGCCTGGAGATTTACAAGTAATAAAAATAATCAGTACCTTCAGGGAAAACCACGCCCAGCTGATTTCCAACTTGAAAGGAAATACTGAAAGCGTTTTCTGCTTCAAGTTCAGGGCAAGAAAGAGAAAAAGTTGCAATGTGGTTGAAATAGGCCAGGGTTCCCATCCCAAACTTGCAGCCAGATTCCAGCAGTTTATTCACGTGGTTGCTGGCTTTAGAGGCATGATAGGATGAAGAGCGAAGGGGTCATCAGTTCTTCCTCCATGTTTCAGAGAGCTGCCAAGGTAGCAGAGTGCAGCAGGGGTTTCCCTGCAAAGGCCCTGATAGGCTATTGTTTGAAGCTGTGAATGTGAAGGCCTGTTGGCAGCAGAGACCCAAAGAAGACAATCGAAGATGCCAGACCGGTGTGATGTTTCCCTAAGCAGAGCTGCATCAGGGCGTGGTACCAGCCTAAGAAAGGATATATGTTGCAACAAAGCTGGAGGAGTGGAGCATCTAAGCCCTTTGGAAGTCAATCCCAGAAGTTGCACATCGAGCTACTGACTGATGGAGTTTGCCCTTGCCTGGTTTTTTGTCTTGTTTTGGTTCCGCTATTTCCGTCATATGCCTCTATTCCTCCCTTTTGGGAATGGGAATGTTATTCAGTTCCACTGTACTGGGAGTTTGTAATTTGTTTTGATTTTACAGGACGCTTACCGTTGGACTTAGGAGATTGGCCTGAGTCTCAGAAGAGACTTTGGACTGTAGACTTTTGAATGGCATTGAAACTGGTAAAGACTATGGGGACTTTTAAGGTTGGACTAAATGCATTTTGCATTTTATATGGTCAGGAGCCTATGGGGGCCAGGGAGTGGAATGTGGTGGTTTGAATGAGTGTCCCCCATAGGCTGTAAGTATTGAGACATTTGTCTCCCACTGGTGGCACTGTTTTTGGAGGTCTTAGACGGTATGGCCATGCTAGAGGAAGTACATTATTGGGGGCAGGCTTAGTGAGTTCAACAAGCCTCGTGGTCTGCAGTTGCTCTCTTGGCTTCCTGTGCCTCCCGCCACAATGGACTCTAATTCCCTGGAACCATCAACTGTAAGCTCAAATAAACTCTTCTTTTTATAAGTTCCTTGGTCATGGTGTTTTATCACAGCAACAGAGAAGTGACTCATACAGACGCCTTCCTTGTTTGTTTGATTGATTTGTTTTTCTCCTTTTTTCCTTGCTTATGGAGTGTTGACTTGTTTAAGATTTAGGCTTTCTCTTGGAAGTCTAACTCACTCTTCCCTTCTTGTTCTGAAGGTTCACCAAAGAATCCACTTGGACATTCCTTAGGCAATCCCAGTAGGTGGTGTGTGTGTGTGTGTGTGTGTGTGTGTTGCTGTTTAGCCTTTGCCCTAGTACCTGTGCTTCAGGTGGTCTTGGGAAATCCCTGATCTGAAGACTGGAGGACAACTCTGCCCCCACAGCCATAGAAGCCAATTGAGCCAAAGACAAATCAAATCAAACAAGCCACCTGGTTGAAGCACCCAGCTCCTCTCTGTGCTTCAGGTGGTCTTGAGAAATACCCGATCTCCATGTATGCATATTTTGGAGAGATGAAAATTGGAAGGAATAACAACAAAAGACTGGGTCAAAGAACTGACTGATATGGTGAACTTCTGCCTGAAACAGTAAACTTCTGCATCGAAAATATTAAAAGAGACTGAGAAAAAGTTGAAAAACATGTATGGCAGAATCCATGAGCTCTGGTGGGGTGAGGTGGAGGGCAAGGAAGGGGGAAGGGTTCTAGATTTGATTGGGAAATGTATGAAATGCACAAAGCTTCAATAAAGAAATTAGCTTTGACAAAAATAACCTGACTCTCTGTTTCAGCTTAGAGCTTCCTGTTCTTCATGGGGCAGGGACAGGGCAGGAGCTGGAGGTAGGAGCTGAAGCAGAGACCATGGAGGGAGGAACACTGAGAAATAGCTTGTTCTCCTGGTCTGTGCTCAGCCTGTCTTCTACAACCCAAGACCATCTGCCCAGGGCTGAGACTGCCCACAAGGGGCTGAGCCTTCCCACATCACCCAACAATCAAGAAAATGTGTTGCAGACATGCTCACAAACCAATCTGATAGAGGAAATCTCCCAACTGAGGTTCCCTTTTCCCAGGTGTGTCAAATTGAGCTCTGAAGCTATCTTACACAGCTTTTTTGCTTTAATTATAATTTAGTAGGTAGAGAAAAATCAATGGAGCACAAGATGAGAAATGGTAGATTCCATAAGGAAAGCACAAAACATTCTGGGCAGTGTCATAGCAGTAAGCTACCCTAGGCAGTAATATATTTAAAGAAAAGTCTTTATACATGAACTAGCTTTTCAAATGTGACTTAGAATTGCAGGAAAGCCTTTCAGTTAGAGAAACCAAGAAAACAGCTCAAGCAGGGATGAGAAGGAGGGGTGTGTGTGTGGGGGGGCATGCAAATACCAGTATGGTAATTGTCTTTTCTTTTTTTTCAAAGCCAATTTTTATTGAAGCTAAGTGCATTTCCAATCAACTTTTTCCAACCAAATTTCCAATCAAATCCAGACCCATTCCCCCTTCCTCGCCCCCCACCCCATCAGAGCTCATGCTTTCGGCCAAACATGATTTTAATCTTTTTCTGTCTCTTTTAAAATTTTCAATGCAGAAGTTTACTGTTTTGAGCAGAAGTTCACCGTTTCAGTCAGCTTTTTGACCCAGTCTTTTTGTTGTTGTTGTTGTTCCTTCAAATATTCATCACTTCAAAATATGCATATATGCATGTCACATATATCTTTTAGCATTTTCAGCTTATGATTTCTTTTTTTAAAATTAGGCTGAAAGATGTCATGTTTTCCTTAAGGAAGTGTTTGAAGCCTACTCCGTGGCAAGCCCAAACCACCATGAGTCCTGCCCTTGTGCTCCACACTGGGGTTTTCCCTTCCCATGATCACCAAATGAGGTCCAGTAAGTACCACATCCTGTCTTGATCCTCCTGTATTGGTCTCCATGATAGAGCCTGTGTAGTCCAAAAATGGCAATCAATACTCTGAAGAGGCTGAAACCCCAGAAGTAGCTCAGTCCACAAGTTGGATGTCTCAGCAGTCCCTATCTGGCACTGAAAGTTTGGAGGATTCTTGGAGAGACATGAGTCTTCAGTCCATATTGGAGGTTGAAAGGCTGTGTCTCATGTTTTTGAAGGATGGCAAAAGCAGTGGCAGCCTCAGGGTAGCTGAACTTGCCAGTAAGACAGGAAAAAAAAAAAAACTGTGCTCTTTTTAATTTTTTTTTTAACTTTTTGTCTTTTTACTAAGATCTCAAGTTTTATACCTGAAGTACAATTTCTCAGGCCTTACTAATTATTTATTTCTGGTTATATTTTCCTTTTGGACACTTAAGGCCGGCTACACTGTTAGCTCAGATTAACCAAGGTTTTTGTTTTCTCAAGGTCAGTTGAAGATCTGGTCTTCAGGCTTATTTTGCGGGGGAGGGAGCCCCTGGCTCCTTTTGGCTTTTCATTTACCAGTTCCATCCACTCACGGACAAAGTCAGGTCTTGCTAGACCAGGCTTCCCTTTTTGAAGCATGAGCAGACTTTCCTCTTTATAGACTGGACAGTCTGATGTCCCATTAGTGGATCTCCAAGATCTCCCTGCACAGGAAGACTGGTGACTCACATTTGTAAGACATTTCAATAGATGACCCCATGCATATGTCCTCTGGGACTTAGTTGATCTCTGAGGGCAAGGAACAAAATTATCCCTTTGGACCCTCTGCCAAATTGGTATGGGCAGTAAGTATGATCGTTAAGCATCCAGAAAGGCTAAGCTACACCAGCCTCACACTGTTTTTTTTTTTTTTTTCTAGTTATACTTTCCTTTTGGATGTTTAAGGCCATACAGTAAGTCCAGATTAACCAAGGTTTTTGTTTTCTCAAGGTCAGTTGATGATCTGGTCCTCAGGAGTCACTTGGGTTTTTTTGGGGGGGGAGGAGGAAGGGAGCCCCTGGCTCCTTTTGGCTTTTCATTTGCCAGTTCCATCCACTCGAGAACAAAGTTAGGTCTTGCTAGACCAGGCGTCCCTTTCTGAAGAGTCAGCAGACTTTCTTTTTTATAGACTGGACACTGGCTGAAGTCCCATTAGTGGATCTCCAAGAACTCCCTGCACAGGAAGACTGGTGACTCACATTTTCAGGACATTTTATTTTATTTTATTTTATTATTTTTGGTATTTTTTATTTTATTTTATTTATTTATTTATTTATTTTATTTTTTTTTTTTTGTTNCTAACAATAATGTTATTTAGCTTGCCTTTTTATTTATTTTATTTTTTTTTTTTTGGTCTTTTCGAGACAGGGTCTCCCTGTAGTCCCAGATGTCCTGGAACTCACTCTGTAGACCAGGCTGGCCTTGAACTCACAAAGATCCGCCTGCCTCTGCATCCCAAGTGCTAGGATTAAAGGCGTGCGCCACCACGCCCGGCCCTATTTTTGGTATTTTTTAAGAGATGCCCCTATGCATAGTCCCTTGGGACTTAGTTGACTTCTGAGGGCAAGGAACAAAGTTATCCCTAAGTCCCTTGGCCAAATTTGTATGGGCATTAAGAATGGTCGTTAAGCATCCAGAAAGGCTAAGTTACACCAACTTGATACTTTTAACTACTGTATAATATTTTAGAAAAGGCTTGGACAAAAGCTCAAGCAGCATTGTATAAGAAATGCTAAGAAGCACTCCCATAAGATAAATACTGTGGTTAGGCACAGTTTCATGACAAACTAGTTTTTTTTTCATTTTTTTAAATTTTGTGCATACATACCCTCCACCCATATAAAAACTGCCTAAGTCTGAAAGTAATTGTCTTAATTCCAGATTTGACAATGTGTTGTTAGTTGTTTATGTTTTGTAAGAAAATTTTATAATAGAATTTTATAAATGTGTGGAACTAATTTACACACGAATTTACAAATTAACATTAATTTGTTTCATTAGTTTGCATTAAAATATAACCTGAGGTTAAAATTCAACAAAGGAGAAATAACAGCAGCTAACATACTTTTAAAATATTATGGAGCAAAAGATAATGTATATAAGTGTGTTTGTAGAAATGGGAAAACATACTTTTCAAGTATTTTTTCTATTATTATTGTTTAATATTTCTTGACTTTTGTGCATTTAATATATGTTAACCATATTTAGATGACCTCATTCTGTAACTGGCCCCTATAAACACCTTGCCAGACTTTATGCATTCTGTCATGTATTTTAAGGCCTATGGAGTTAAGCTTGTGTCCCCACATGTCACCTAGTGTAAGTTCATCTACTGGCACCTGGTCAACCTATCTTGCATCAGTCTCTCTCTTTTTTTTAATTTTATTTATTTCTGTATGTGTATCAATGTACTGTCTGCATGCAGGTTTGTGCACCCGTGTCGTGCAATGCCGCAGAGGTCAGAAGAGGGTGTTGGATTCTCCTGGAACTGGAGTTCTCCTGGAACTGGAGTTTCAGACGGTTCTCGGCTGCCATGTGGTTGCTGGGGATCGAACCCGGTTCCTCTGTAAGAGCGGTCGGCACTCTTAACCGCTAGGCCATCTCTCCAGCCCCTGCATCACTCTCTTAATGAAGACCAACTTTTCCTCACCCAGCAGTGATCAGTTTCCAATAGTTACTCAGCTAAGGTTGGGGCTTCTGCTCATTTCCACAGTTCTATGCTGGGTTTTGTCTGATTGAGTTTTCACAGATGGATCTGGTGCACACTGCCACCATTGCTGAAAGTTCATATTAGCAAGTTCCTAGCTGCCAGGAAAACCCTGTTTCCTTGTGGTCATCATGCACCACCGCTGGCCCTTACAGTCTTTCTGCCCCCCTCTTCCACAATGGCCCTGAGCCCTGGGTCACAGAGGTTTAATACAAGAATCCTGTCCAAGGACATACACTTCAGAGTGTCTTACTCTATTTTGGCCAGTTGTGGCTTTCTGTGTTGATCATGAGGAAGCTTTGTTGGTGAGAATTAAGAGATGCATATGTTGTCCCTCTTTTCCACTGTGTTTCCTGTGTCTTTGTTATACAGGTTGTATTGTAGATGTGTCATCCAGGGCTAAACATCTCACACATGCTTATTCTGTGTGCATTTTCATGTGTGCATGTAAATGCTTATTTTTATTATAGATTCTATTTTATGAGTATTCAAATTTCTATAACTTCCTATGCTCTTGTGAATATTTATAATTACAAATATATGCGTATCTGTGTCCAATTTTGTGCAACTGAGTGCAATACTCGTAAATGCCAGAAGGGGGAGACAGATACCCTGCAGCTAGAGTTAAAGGCTGTTGTGAGCCTCCAGATGTGAGAGCTGGGAAGCAACCTCTGCAAGATTAAGTGCTGTTAATTGTTGAAATATCTCTTTAGACCCTCAAATATTTTTAACAGTAACTTTGAATCCTTTTCTCTTAAATTCATCTATGGACACAGTGAGACTTAGGTTCAGTAGCTCCAGTAATTTCACTTTGAAGCAGAGGTCATGACTGGTCATATGCTATGGACACTTCAGTTACTGCTGTATATCATGGGGACTGTTGATTTTGTTCTAGCATGTAGTCAACTTTCTTAAATTCACACAGAAAATTATGCTTTCCATCTAATATAGAGTTGCTGATTTTTCCCTCTGCTTATATTAGTTGTAACTGCAGTTTTTCTCCCCTACCAAAACATTGATTTGTCATATATGAATTTCTCCTTCTCCTTCTCCCTCTCCTTCATCTTCCTCCTCATTGTCCTCTTCCTTCTCTTTCTTCTTTTCCTTCCTAATGATAACCCATTAAATCCAATTAATGTTGCCCGTATGTGGATGAGTATGCAGGCATCAACTAGACCATGAGAAATCCACCAGAGGCCACACCCTCAAAGAAGAACCATCTTCCCCCAAAAGCTTTCAACTGCCAATGGCTCCTCATTATGGGGTAAGGCCTGGAGATATCTATGTGGAAGTTTGGCCTGGTTCGTCTTGTATAGGTCTTACGCAGACGACCACAGGTGTTGTGAGTTCATGAAAGCAACAGCCATGTCATGTCCGGAAGACAGGACAGAAATCATTACTGCCAAAATTGGTATTTCTCCTCTCTGGTTCAGTATTGCTGAGTTATGATGTGAAGGCAATGATAAAATATTAGCTCCCTTTGAGATATATTCAAGATATAAACCTTCCTTTGAGCCAGGCATGGTGGCACACATCTTTAATCCTAACACTTGAGAGGCAGAGGCAGGTGGATCTCTGTGAGATTGAGGCTAGCCTGGTATACATAGTGAATTCCTGTGGAAAACCCTGCCTCAAACAAAACAAAACAAAACAAAAAAAAATCAACTTTGAATTGTTTATCAGGGTAGTTCAGGAGACATTCAGAATAACGTAGGCTATTGGCACAGCCCTTGATTGCCTCGCAGAACTTGAAGGTAACACCCTATTGTTGAAGACAGAAAGTTCTTCGGACATAAGACTTGGAGAAATCCAGCTGGAATTGACCTGGATGCCTCCTCCCTGAAGACTAACTCTCAATCTCAGAAGACATTATGCAAGCTGCTATGAAGGGAAAAGACGGATTGATAGTCTCACCCAGCTTTAAAGCCTAATAACCACAACAGTGATCAGTGCAGCAAACCATCTCTATTGGTGCTGTAGTGGCACATTCACATTGGGGTAATCAACAGCTGTCTATTATGTAAAGCCCACTCAGTGGGAGGGAACTCATGTGAGTACTATAAACAAACTCAAAAACATATGGCTGGAGAGGTCATAGATCTTAGAGAAAAATCTAGGTTTGTCACATCCCTAGACAAACGCAATTTTTTATTGTATGCTAAATATAGATCCTTATGTTTACAGACAAGTATACTTCTCTCTGGTCTTGTTCTTGAGGACCGTTTAATTTTTCTGCATTCAATACTCTGTCACTTTTAGGTCAGAGATTTTATATAATATAGTGTGTGTGTGTGTGTGTGTGTGTGTGTGTGTGTGTGTGTGTGCACGTATTATCATCAGGCTGGTGGTTTACTTGTTTCTTGGTTCACCACCAAGTTCCCACTACTTTCCTGGCTCTCAGTTTTCTTCTGATGCTTCCAATATGGCTCCTGCTTCTGTCACTCCATCATCACATGCTCCAACACACCTGTTAACCAACCAGCAGTCACATATCCTTCATGAGCCGACTGGTGTCTAACTGCTGCCTGCCTTTTTTTGTAACATTCTCACACTTTGAGTCTTCTTTACACAAATGTGTTTCCTGTCAACGAAAGATGTGTTCAGATTCAGATTCTCTCTCTCTCTTTAAATTCCTCAACATTTAGTTGCTTTGATTACCTTGAAGTCTCTTGAAAAACCTAGCTAAGTAGAATAGAATATATCTATTATTTTTAAATATATTAACAGTTTCTTTTCATGTTTGAAAATAATTAAGTTTATAGTTTTGACTCACAGAATTAGAGCAGTACATCAACTTCTGATAGAAAGAGTAATAAATCCTAATAAAATGAAGTTTGTTTTCCAAAGTTCTAAATGTCATGTCCCAAATACAGCCAAAGGCATTTCTGTGCTATAACCATATGTGAGTCAGCTTTCTTCTTAGATTCTTCTTTCTTTCATGAATATTAATAATAATGAAATGAGTCCTAAACCATTAAAAGTTCAGGTCTTACATATCACATTGATAATTCTTACTAAATTGACATAACTTTTGTTTCTGTTGTATTTACCCAGTTCTGCAAAGTCTATGGTTAAAACATGTATGAGCAGTAAAAGGTATGTGGTCAAGTGATAGTGGGCAAAGGGAACCTAATCAATGATAATTTTGATTCTGTACAATTTTAATGCACAACAACAAGCATCAAGTGTATAACTATCACCTATATTCTTTGTTAGTTTCCCTATTTCTAAGGTCTGTTTCACATTTTCATTCTCATCAAACTGCAAAAGCATAGAATCTCCTGCCTTTCAGGTTTCAGTTGGTGACTCTCTTGTTTAGGGAAATGTCCATTTGCACAGATAGGAGTTTCCCTACCCTTCTCTGGGCACTGTCCGATGAGCATCCTGAGTCCTGTCCTTCCCCCATTAAAAAAACATTGATTCTGACTTGAGCCTCTTTCAGTCTTTCCCCCCAGGTACTGGACTCAGGCATTCTCTCAGCTATCTGAGAATGTCAATCTTGAAATTATGTCATTTCTACTCAGCATCAACTTCTTATCTCTTACTATTCCCAGGAGCCTCAACTCTCAGTTTCATAAGCAGTCAACCAAATGGAAACCAAGTTCTGTTGATTCCACATTCTCTGTTACTGTTAAGTCAATTTCTCTCTTTTCTTTTCTTACAGAAACCTCTTGAAACAATCATCCACACTCTTCTCTTGACACTGATACAGTTGCTTCTCACATATCAATCAAGCTTTCCCCAACAACACTAACCCTGCTATTGTTATGAATGATCACCATCTTTAGGAGTCCTTAGTCTGTTTTCACCTAGACATTGTTGAGAACATACACTTCTGGATACACATTCTTCTTAAGTAGCATCTATTCTTCTTTTACCTGGACTTTATTGGTTATATCATCTTGGTTGTCTGTATTATAAATTCCAAATACATGTCCACCTCTACCTTATTCATTTTTCTTCTATTTTGTTGCTAAAGGGCATCATATCTTCCTTTGTTCTTAATGTACCTCTCCACTAAAATAAGATATTCAAGAATAGAAAATTTACTGGTCCTACATACTACCATAACTATAGTACACAAAACAGTGTTCTAGTGTTTAAAAAACTGAGCATTTGAACTTTTCAGATAAATGGATGGACCTAGAAGATATCATGCTGAGTGAGTAACACAGTCCCAGAAAAACAAACGACGAATGGTATCCCTCATCTGTGGATGCTAGCACCAATTACCTAATTGTATGGCAAACTGAGCAACATTAATGTGATCTGAAAACAACTGTGCTCTTATATTGTAGAATCCCTTAAAAAATAAACAAAAAATAAAATATTTTCTTAAAGTATATTTTTAAAAAATTGAGCATTTGATTTTCTTGAACATAAAGATGAGAACTCCATGTTGGAAATACCATGGGTTTTCTCATGGTGAACATGGTCCATTGCAATACTCAACATATGATAAACATCCAGATTCCTTGTTAGCCTTAGGACCAAAGATAGGTTACCAAAAAGTACTTAACTTTTTGTCTAGAGAAGTTAAAAATATCATTATTATTATCAACCTAACTGGTAATCACTCTATCACCAGTCTTTGTACAGTTCCAGAGCTTTCTGAAAGAAATGGCAAAGATAATACTTACTGAATTATGCTATGATTTATGACAATAGATTTTGTTGCACAGAGCATGCTTGTCATACTCAAAGTATCACTATTATTATTTTTTCAATTGACAAGAAAAATTGGACATTCATGTCAAGTAGGTTGTCAGCTAAATCTATTTACAAGACATAATAGATATTCATTGGTTTAAATAAACCAAATATAATTTTCAAAAGTATATTCATAAAACATGCATATTGTTATATTCTAAAGAATATTCATCATTCATTCTAATTTTGCCTTGACCTTTTCAATTTTGAAATTTATGAATAAAAATATACCAGTTTTAATTATCATCCAAGTCATATTTTTGAAACCTTATAGATGAATTTAATAAAAGTAAAAAAGGTAACATAGAATTATTGTCATCACTTTGAAAATTAAATTCTAGAATATCAGTCAACCATATTAATTTGAAACAAAGTTCATATCCTTAGAATAGTAATTGCTTATATATTATTCACATCAGAAGTCAGAGAATTATTATTACTAAGGAAAAAGAAATACTTGTCCTAAATTATTCTCTGGAATAATATTGCTATTTTGATGTTGTAAAGGTTAAAGTATATTACAAAGCAATATCAAAGTTTTTTGTCATAGTGCCCTTTTGTTTTGCAGATGCTTTTGTTTTGTATTTTGAAACAAGCTACATATTAAAAAGCTTATTAATCTTCAATGTCATTAATCTGGTCATGGTGATAAGAAGAAATGCCATAAATTTGGTTATTTCCTTGGGATCAATAAATAATATTCATATTGTAATATAAAAATATTCTGTTTTCAACATATTCATATTATAACCTTATTTCATAAGACAAGAAATATCTTTTAGTAAAAGACTGCAATATGATGTGTGACTATATGTTAATAATAAACATTAAAATTTTAAAATTTATTTTTGTATGTGTATGAATGTACACATATCTGTGTACATTTTATTTATTTTTGTATGTGTATGAATGCTCACATATCAATCAAGCTTTCCCCAACAACACTAACCCTACTATTGTTATGAATGATCACCATCTTTAGAAGTCCTTAGTCTGTTTTCACCTAGACATTGTTGAGAACATACACTTGCGGATACACATTCTTCTTAAGTAGCACCTATTCTTCATTTTACCTGGACTTTATTGGTTATATCATCTTGGTTGTCTTTATTATAAATTCCAAATACATGTCCACCTCTACCTTATTCACTTTTCTTCTATTTTGTTGCTAAAGGGCATCATGCCTTCCTTTGTTCTTAGTGTACCTCTACCACGATTGATATGTCTGCATGTAGGTTTGTGCAGCCGTGTCGTGCAATGCCACGGAGGTCAGAAGAGGGTGTTGGATTCCCCTGGAACTGGAGTTCTCCTGGAATTGGAGTTACAGATGGTTCTCAGCCACCATGTGGGTGCTGGGGATCTAACCTGGGTCCTCTGCAAGAGCAGTGGGTGCTCTTACCTGCTAGGCTATCTCTCCAGCCCTAAACATTAAAATTTACATAGACAAGTATGAATTGTCCTTTACTCAAAGGTTATATACATAAACTACTTCAGCGATGCCACTCTTTTAGTGATATACTATTTTTTAGCACTGAATTCTCTGTTCTAAATATTGTAAATGAATCAGGCATTATTATACACATGAGCATTGCACAAAATGAAAATTGTATTCTGATAATTGAAAGCACTCACAAGGCTCCACGTAAGATTTTTCATGAGACTTTAATAAAGTA
Source organism: Rhizomys pruinosus (assembly GCA_009823505.1). Lineage (NCBI taxonomy): Eukaryota > Metazoa > Chordata > Mammalia > Rodentia > Spalacidae > Rhizomys > Rhizomys pruinosus. The sequence continues at coordinate 2,612,713 of VZQC01004266.1, forward strand.
AAGACTGCAATACTGTAATGGAAAGAGAATTTGGGCAAATATTAGGAAATGACTTGGCAAAGTTCATTTCATTCACAGGGGATATGCATTGTCTCCAGAGTGAATTGTCATTTATGCAATAGGACTTGTTTTGGGGAAGTTAAGAGAAGTTCCAGGTGAAATCTGTCTTCCTATCTGGGTTGCCATGTAGATGGGGGTTAGCACTTGACACTATTATTTTGAAATTCTACATTGTGATAACAAATGAAGGCCAGTACCTGGGTTCTTTTATCATGTAACTATATTAGGCTTATTCTGCAAGTTGTATTGTAATTACATTTGCTTCTATCTCCAATTTGGCAAAATTCATAGGTGGAACATGATGAGAGTTGAATAAGACACTTCAGCAGTCATCTTTTTTAATGCAAAATTTAAGCAGTTATAGTACCCAAAAGGAAGTAGAAACACTAAAAAAGGAAGCCAACCAATGAAGTAAGGAGCACCAAGAAGAGAGTGAGAAGCTCAAAAAGGAAATGGAAATACTAAATAAAACACAGGATGAAACGTAAAAGAAATTAGAACACTCATCCAATCAAGAAGAAAGGAAAGGAAAAAGCCTCAGAAGTAGAATAGAGGAAGCAGAACAAAGAATATCAGATCTGGAAGATAACACAGAGCAACTAAAAAGCTCAAATAAGATTATGAAAAATTTAAAAATACAGAAAAGTGGAACAATCAGGAAATATGGGACACTATGAAAAGATCAAACCTCCACATCATAGGACTAGAGGAAGGAGAAGAATCTCAAGAGAATAGTATTGATCAGATCTTCAACAGAATAATAGATGAAAATTACCCCAAACTAAAAATAGACAAACCCATACAAATACAAGAAGCACATAGGACTCCAAATAGACAAGATAAGAAAAGAAACTCCCCATGCCATATCATAGTTAAAATGCTAGATGCCCAAAACAAAGACAAAATTCTGAAGGCTACAAAAGAAAAACAAGTCATATACAAAGGGAAACCCATCAGAATTCAACTAACTTCTCGGTGCAAACCATGAAAACAAGAAGAACATGGAGCAAAGCATTTCCAGTGTTAAAGGACTATGGATGCCAACCCAGAATACTTTACCCAACAAAAATGTCGACTATAGTTGAAGGAGAGAGAAAAATCTTCCATGACATAAACAAGATGATAGAATACATATCTGGAAAACTAACTCTTCATAAAATACTTGAAGCAATTCAAAGGGCAGAAGAGAGGAGCAACAATCCTCAAACACCTAGGAAAAGAAACTAATAAAAACATAACTGTAGGAGCAAAATCAGAGGCTAGAGGTCCAAATGGATAATAAAGTGAAAGGAAGCAACATACATCTTTCAATTATAACCTTAAATATTAATGGGCTAAACTCCCCAATCAAAAGGTATAGTACCAAACTAGCTAAAGTAACAAGGTAAAAAGCTACAACACCTGCTTTCATCATCATAACAAGACAAGACATTGAGGTAAACAGAAGGAACTAGCTGCCTGTGTTTTCCTCCCTAAACCCCAAGTAATGAGCATAGAGGGAAGAAATTAAGTCAAGATCATTGATTGTATACACAAAACCTAGTAGTAGGCCTGCCATGTTGAAACTCAGTACTAGAAAGAAATGATTTATGGCTCATTGGCCATGGACTAAGCTAGAGCTACTAGCCTACTAGCCTGGTGATAAAATGGTCACCAGCCCACTCCTATTACATGGAGGGAGACGCCATCACAGAGCAGGGCAGTAAAGTCTTGGACTGAAATGTACTCTGAGGAAGATCACAAACATGAGTGAAGATATTACTGTAAGGGTAAAACAAACAGAAGAGCGAGTGCTCATGGAGGAAAGCCATCTGAAGACGGTGTGGTCGGAGAACAAAGCTGAAGAACAAAGAACGAAGGCAGCTTACAGAGGTCTGGGATTAAAAAGACCAGACATTTAACATTTTGTATTCCCAATTGGTTCAGTTGTACTACCATTTCCACCAAAACCTACACCTAAATTTAACTAATCTAAACAATTCACTACGCCTTAAAATATCCTATACTTGGTGGATAAAGCTTGGGCAGAGTTGAGTACCTGCTAAATAAATTTTACCCAATAAACACTTTGCTCTTTAATGCTCTATGACTGGACTAAGACTTCTACTTATTTGGGAAGTAAGAATTAACCTTAATTCCTTTAAATTGTCCTACAAGTAAAAGAAAGTGTTACACTGTGATGTTGTGTATTTCAGAAAAATATAGAGACCAACCCAATACAAACTATAAATAAAACAACTAGCATTTTATATTCCCAGTTACTTCAAATGTCAGTATCTAGCTCCCTTTTTTTTTTAGCACAAGAATCCTTCATATAAAACCAATTTGCAAGCAGTTGTGCCCTAGCCCACACAGCCCAAGGCTCCCACTATCCAGCTGGAGGAGCTTGAATGTTCAATCAAGTTGATCAAATAAGTGTCCAGACTATATTGTCATAGTTTTACCATTCACCCCTATCGCAGCCCCTGCAATATACCACTCTCCCTCTTCCACAGATTGTTCCTTAGGCTTAGAGATGGGGCAAAGGTGGACAAGAAGCACAACAGTCTACTTTGTCTGGAGATGTCGTTTTGGAATCTAATCAGTTCTTTCTGTTTCCTTTCATGAGCTGACCGATTGCCCAGGGACAGGCTTTCAATCCTGCTAATAAAGCATAAGCGATTAGATATATATCTATTTAAACATTGCTAGTGACTATGGTAGGTTACTTTGGTATAGACACAGATGTTTGGATGGTGTGTTAATCCCTGGATTACTTTTTTTTTCCCCTGAGAGAGATGACAAACCCTTACTGTGGCATATAAATCTCCTAATCACTAGAAGGTATAAGCTTGTGGCGACATCCACGAGTTATTCCTCCAAGGAGAGAGCTAATAATCAAATAAAGTTGGGATATACAGACATATGGCTGCCACTGCTGCACAGTATCTCCAAGCAATTGGGGTGTAGCTGATGTTGGTGGNCAATTCACTAAGCTATTGAAATATCTCTACTTGGTGGATAAAGACTTGGGCAGAGTTGAGTAACCTGCAAATAAATTTTACACCAAATATACACATTTGTCTTTAATTGCTATATGACTAGACTAAGACTTCTACTTATGGGAAGTAAGAATTAACTTAAGTTCCTTTAAATTGTCATATTAAGTAAAAGAAAGTGTTTCACTGGGATGTTGTGTATTTCAGAAAATATAGAGAACCAACCCAAAACAAACTATAAATAAACAACTAGCATTTTATATTCCCAGTTCTTCAATTCAGTATCTAGCTCCTTTTTTTTAGCACAAGAATACCTTCATATAAACGAATTTTGCAAGCAAGTTGCCCTAGCCCCACAGCAAGGCTCCACTATCCAGCTGGAGAGCTTGAATGTTAATCAAGTTGATCAAATAAGTGTCGCTTTTGTTCATATTTATCATTCAACCCCTAGTCGCAGGCCCCTAAAATAGTACCACTCTACCCTCTTCACAAATTGTTCCTTAGGCTTTAGAGATGGGGCAAAGGTGGACAGAAGCAACAAACTCTACTTTGTCTGGAGATGTCGTTTGGAATTAATCAGTTCTTTCTTTTTTTACCTTCATGAGCTGACCGATTCCCAGGACAGGCTTTCATCCTGCTAATAAGATAAGCGATTAGATATATTCTATTAAACAATTGCTAGTGATATGGTAGTGATTATTGGTATAGACATAGATGTGTGGTGGTGTGTAATCCCTGGATCTTTTTTTCCCGAGGAATGCAAACCCTTACTGTGGCATATTAAATCTCTAAACCTGAAGTATAAGCTTGTGGCGAACCCGAGTTCATCCTCAGGAGAGAGCTTAATGTAATCATAAAGTTGGGAATCAGACATATGGCTGCACTGCTGCACAGAATCTCCAAGCAATTGGGGTTTAGCTGATGTTGGTGGAGGACTTTGCTTGACTCAAGGAGAACAAAATTTGGTTTAATTGGTTTAGTGGCCTTTGGGTACACTCTCTGGTTATTCCAGAGACCAACTGTATGCTTGTAAGTGCTGATCTATACTAATCCTCCCATGGTTACATCTTATAATTTGTACTGGGTTAGTTATACAATGGCCTATATTTTTTTCTGAATAACACCACATCAGCTAATACACTTTCTTTTACCTTGTAGGACATTTAAAGACTAAGGCTTAAATTTCACTTCCCAAAATAGCATAACAATGAAAACTGTTTGAGATAAATTATGAGAGATTAGCACTTGCATGTCTACTATGGAGTATGTGTAATAGAACTTAGGCATCTAGGTCAAAACTAAAAACCGAAAAAAAAAGAGGGAGGGGGAGTGGGTACTATCTTGTCTGGATCAAAATGGAAAAATCTGTGTTCCCATCCTGATTGGATTAAATTTTCAGTTTTTCGATTTGAACTAAAATGAGAAGATTTTTGTCCACCAGTAAATCACAATCAATGCCTGAAACCTAGAACTATGGCTGTGCAGGATGAACTGGGGAATGCGCAGCAGAGAGGTTGACGCATCTGAACAATATAAGGAATGAGGAACCTCAGACTTGCCTGAGTCATGATACTGAGCATCTCTCTGAATAATATTGGAGTTGACTTTTATAATGACCCTACAAAAGTTACTCCAGGTGAAACTCTCCCCCTACTTCCTTTTTTGGAAAAGAACGTGATGGTATCGAAACCACTCCCTAACTGACTAGAGCCATTGTTCAGTGGTAATTTTCTATAAATCAGGCATAACGTATTAATTGTTGATAGGCATAGGAACTGGAAAGGATAATTTCCCCTATCTAGAGACAAATTCAATAGTAAAAAGCTTTATAATGTGTTGTAATTAACAAATTATTACAACAGGAAAGCTCTGACATCAAGGCGAAATTGAAAATTCTGCCTAGGAGATGTTGGCTAGGGGATTAACCGTCCCCCCCAAATTATAAAGCTTTGCCTATAAGTGGGATAATGCAAGGAGAGGGCAGTAAGTCCCTGTTGTCGAAGACTGGTGTGAACATAAAAATGTTATGAGACATCATGCTAGCATACAACTGGCCTCTGAAAAAGCTAGAGAGCGTTTCCAAGCATAAGGCAATACAGCAATATTTGGTTCCCTGAAGACAAGCAAGACTCCTCCGTCAATATCAGTACACCTCAACAGCCTGGAGATACTGTGCAACAGTGGCAGCCAAGTGTCTATATATATCCCAATCTATTTGGCTATTAGCTCTCTCCTGGAGGAATAACTCACAGCTGATCCACAAGCTTGTGTCTCGGGTGGTTGGGCGATGTTGTGAGCCACAGTAAGAACTTGTCACCCTTTTAAAGAAACCACAGTTTGGTGATATTAGGCAATGCTCATCAAAGCATCTGGTGTGTTCATGCTAGTGCGCCATGTTTCTCTAGCCTTTAGGTTGACATAATAGTGGTAGCTTTCGCTTAATGTTTTTTTTTTCTGTGTGTGTGTTCTTCCTTACATTATTTGTTGTGTTTTTTTGTTTTTTTATTTATATTTGGTAAATGACCTGTACAGCAAATAGTGGTGCTTGTATATGACAAAAGGTATCGGGAAAATAGCTGTCATAAATCATGAAAGGAAACAACCTGAACTTGACTGGATCCAAAATGACAAGACTCCAAAGAAATTTAAGAGCCTGTTTTCTTCAATCACCCAACTTGTGCCCCTTTCTCCAATGCCTACGGGAACAAATCTGTCGGAAGAGGAGGTCGTGGTAGATTGTAGGGCTGTGGAGAGATAGGGTGAATCATGAAGACTATCACAGGAATATAGTCTGGACACTGATTGATCAACAAATGTTCTGTGCATGCAAGCTTCTCGCAACTGGTCTATGGAGAACCTAGGGTTGTTAAAAATTTGGACATAGTTACTTGCAAAATGCACCAATTACTGATTGTATGACATAATGAGTGACGATCAATGCTATCTGCATAACAACTGTGGTCATTGTATTGTAGAATACCTTAATAAAAAAAAAAAAAAAAAAAAAAAAAAAAAGACCAAACATTTGAGTCATTAGTTAAAGGACCTGTGTGTTCCAAAAGGGTAGGAAATTATGGGGCTGGAGAGATGGCCTAGCGGTTAAGAGCGCCGACTGCTCTTACAGAGGACCCGGGTTCGATCCCCAGCACCCACATGGTGGCCGAGAACCGTCTGAAACTCCAATTCCAGGAGAACTCCAGTTCCAGGGGAATCCGACACACTCTTCTGACCTCCGCGGCATTGCATGACACGGGTGCACAAACTTGCATGCAGACAGTACATTCCTACACATACAGAAATAAATAAATGCCGGGCGTGGTGGCACACGCCTTTAATCTTAGCACTTGGGAGGCAGAGGCACGCAGATCTCTGTGAGTTTGAGGCCAGCCTGGTCTACAGAGTGAGTTCCAGGACAGCCAGAGTTACAGGGAGACCCTGTCTCAAAAAGGAAATTATTCAAAAATAACAGAAAAACTTCAAATTTAGAGAAAGACACACATATCTAGTAAAAGAAAGTCAAAGTGCAATGTTTACTTTGGAATGCCACATTGTAGCTATGCCTTAATAAAAACAAAACAAACAAACCAACAAAAAAACCCAGCCTGACACTTAGCATCCATTTCAGTCAAGAGTGGACCTGAACTGCTGAGAATTCTTCAGAATTCATAGAACTGTGCTTCTGAGCAAGAGCCCACTCTTTGCTTTATTAAATACTATATCTAGTATGAAATGCGGAAGTAAAAGGTGGGCCCTTAGCAGAGAATTTTCTAGATGTAGACCAACACACACACACACACACACACACACATACACACCAATAATCACTGTTGTGTTGTGTTGTGTTGCTTTTGATATTCACCATATACACAAACCATTCACACATTATTCCAGGTTCAGGGCAAGAAAGGGTCAGGAGGAGTTACAGGAGCTCAAGGCTCATTGAGTTTGTCTACATGATAAACAAGGTAAGATTAACTGTTTGGTGCAAGGTTAGGTAAACATCAGTAGTCGAGAATACGTTATAATGGCAAAAGTCATTAGTACAGCAAAGGACACCAGTCAGATTCAAGACTATATAAAAACAGTATAATAATTCTGTCAAAGTTTGAAGACCAAGAGAAGAATCTTAAAGCAATAGAAGAAAAATGGAACATGTAAGGATTTTCTAATTTCCTGAGGGCAGATTCCTTTGTAGAAACTTCACAGGCCAGAAAGAAGTGGAATGAGATATTTTTTCACAGTGCTGAGGTATGAAAACAACTGACCAGCAAAACTGTACTTTAGAGAAGAAGGAGGGATGAAAGGAAAACACCTTCAAGAAAGCCAGCCTACAAAAGACACTACAGGGAGTTCTTCAAAGTGAAAGGAAGATGACTGGGTAGATGTGGTGGCTCACGTCTTTAATCCCAGGACTCAGGAGGCAGGCAAACCTCTGTGAGATAGAGGAACACCTAGTCTACATAGTGAGTTTCAGGCCAGCTGGGGGCTACAGGGATACCTGGTCTTAAAACAAAACAAACAAACTAAAACCAAAAGAAAACAAAAATGAAAGAAAGACAAGATGACAAGGTGACGTTAGGAGGTAGAAGATTCACTGGTAAGAGTAACTACAGACAAAGTTGGGATAGTCTAATATTATAAATATGGTGTGGAAGCCACTTAAATTTTAATAGAAATACTGAAAACAACAACTAAAATAACTATGAGATAGACAATACAAAAAGTCGTAAAAATCCAAAATTTAAATTTTAGGAAGAAATTGACTGTACATGCAGTTTTGAATGTCTATTTTCTCATTCTGTTTTTACTTCTGTCTTTATGGTAGATGTCGATGGTAATTTTTAAGTAGCATGTTATAATCAACTGAATACATTGAAACCACAGAGTATAAATTACAATAGTCAAATCAAAAGTAATAAGTAACCAAGTGCTGGAGAGGTTGTGGGGAAAGGGGAACACTCATCCACTGCTGGTGGGAATGTAAACTCGTACAGCCACTATGGAAAGCAGTGTGGAGAACCCTTGGAAGACTTGGAATGAACTTGCCACCCGACCCAGCCATACCACTCCTAGGCATGTACACTCAAGACTTACCCCACCGCAGAGATACATGCACGGCCATGTTTATTTCAGCTCTCTTCACGATAGCAAGGAGCTGGAACCAACCCAAATGCCCCTCAACTGATGAGTGGATAGAGAAAACGTGGTACATCTACACAATGGAGTTCTATGCAGCAGTAAAGAAAGACAACATCATGAACTTTGCAGAAAAATGGCTGGAGCTAGAGGACATCATGCTGAGTGAAGTAACACAGTCCCAGAAAAACAAACGACGAATGGTATCCCTCATCTGTGGATGCTAGTGCCAATTACCTAGTTGTAAGTATGTTGCACGGCCCCTTAAGCTTTTGTCCAAAACAGTTGGGAGTGATGCATATTGGAAACAACAACAACAACAACAACAACAGAAAGGACTGCATCAAAGAACTGACTGAAACAGTGAACTTCAGCTCAAAACAGTCAACTTCCACATGGAGAGTATTGAGAAAGACTGAGAAAGAGATGAAAAGCATGTTTGGCAGAATGCATGAGCTCTGGTGGGGTGGCGGAATGGGCGGGGCATGGGTCTAGATTTGATAAAAAAATAAATTATAAAAATTAAAAAACAAAACAACAAAAACAAAACAAATGTAATAAATATTAGACAGGCATAGTGGAATACTACTTTGATCCTAGCATTCTGGAGACAGAGGCAGGTAGATCTCTGTGAGTTCCAAGCTAGCCTGGTCTACCTAGTGTGTTGTAGGCCAACTGAGCCTATAAGGTCTACAGGGCCTGACTCAAAAAAGTATTAAAATGTATAGCTGGAGAAACGCGTTTAACCACAAAGGAAGACTGTAATAGAAGGAAAAAGAAAAACATTACAGTAAAACTAAAATGTAAATACCTCTTATTTTACTATTTAAAAGTCATGAATGAATGGGGAAAACCCTATTTTATGATGCTTGGAGGACTCAATTCACCTGTAAGGATATACATGGACCCAAAATGAAGACATAGAAAAGGATATCCCCTGCTAATGGAGTCCATACAAAGCAGGCTCAGCCAAACTTATATGAGATAAAATAAATTTATATGTTCTTTAAACAAACAAAAATGAAACACAATGTAATAATACCTATTGGATGCATCCAAGCAATAGTAGGAGCAATGTTCAGACCAATCAACTCCTCTATCAAAGGAACTCAAAAGTCTTGTTGCACATCTTAAGGAACTAGAAAAACAGCAACACACCAACAGCAATAACAAGCCATTAGTTTTCACTTACTTTTTTTGATAATTTCAGACGTATACGCAATACACGCCTTGCTTTCATACCCTCTGGCAGTAATGCTTGCTTCTTCTCCAACTAGGCCCCTCCTACATTTCTTATTGAGTTTGGGACTTATTTGATCAGGATTGCCTGCATGAGCAGGAGTGGGGAATTCTTTTCGGGATCACTGGCAACTTACCAGTGCTACCCCGCTGAAGAAAATGACGGCCCCTCTCCCAGCAGCCATTAACTGCCAGAGCTTCCTCAGAGAGGAATGGTGCCCCATCCCTGATGGAATGTTGTGGTCCAGTCTTCTGACAGTTGCCACAGCTGCTGTACTAACAATCGAAATGGCTGTGCCATATCGAATGACAGACAGTGTTTCATAGCTTTCCTACCCCAGCTCCTGTGCTTCCATTCTTTCTAGTTCCTCTTCCACCGTGCTCTCTTGGCCTTGGAGGGAGTGATATAAATGTCTCATTTTAAAAAGTGATTGTTTTCGGGGCTGGAGAGATGGCCTAGTGGTTAAGAGCGCCGACTGCTCTTGCAGAGGACCCGGGTTCGATCCCCAGCACCCACATGGCGGCCGAGAACCGTCTGAAACTCCAATTCCAGGAGAACTCCAGTTCCAGGGGAATCCGACGCCCTCTTCTGACCTCCGCGGCATGGCACAACACGGGTGCACAGACCTGCATGCAGACAATACATTCATACACATAGAGAAATAAATAAATAAATAAATAAATTTTAAAAAGTGATTGTTTTTAAATTGTTAATTGTTAAATAGTGCAGCTATTTCCTAGTTGAAAATACCTGCAGTTACCACTGGGTGTCAGTCATGGACTTTTGTCAGTCATGGACTTTTTGTTTCTGTCATTGAGGCTGCTTTTATGATATAGTTTAAAATTTATTTGTGTACGGGGGGGGGGTCTTGAGTATCGGAGGGAGTCGCCACAAAACCGTTAATTGTGGAGTGGTTCTTTGAGGCAGAAAGAGAGAAACTGACATTTTTTCTATTGTTCAAAATTCCACTAAAATGCAGTTTTTGTTTTTGTTTTTCTGGGTAATTTTTATGACTAGAGATCATATGTTATATGTGATTTCTCCTGAAACCACAGTCTGCTGCTTATTTTGATGAAACAGAAGAAAATCACTAGTTTTAGTTGCTTGAATCTCTGTCCGAGTGATATCTAGGAGATTTCTCATTTTGCTGGGTCTGGGGACACTAATTAGGTTAATCAGACATTCTCTGGGATAATATGATTAATAAACATTTATAATTCCATCTTAGCTTTGTGCTCAGATCACTCTATAAATATTTTATCATCAATGTAATGAGTAACCGTACTTTCCAGTCTATTCCAGCCTGTTTCACCTCATCAGGTAGAAAGAGAATCAGGGAATACAGGAAATGCATGTTTTCATCTCAAGTGCAAATTGACTTTGAATTTTTTCATAAGTAGAGATGAAAAGGAAAGCATTAGCCAAATTGGTCACAGAATAATAATCTCTTTTAGCTTTTGCACAGCTTGAATTGTTAATACAATACAGTGCTCTCCTTGTAGCATGGTGTTATTTATTAATATTTCTATAATGTAAAGCGAATCTCCAGGATTCATCAACTTTTCTCATGGGCCATTAAACAAGAGGCTTGTGGGTACCGATATACCTACATCTAAAAGATGTTAATTGAAACCAAAATTTCTCTATGCACCTCAGGTATTCGGCCCCCAGTCCATTCTTGACTATTCTTTAATTGTTTTAAATTAGCCACTTGAGTGAGCTTACATAATTCTAAAGTTACCTATTTGTCATGCTCCATTAAAAGAAGATGAAAAACAGATTTTTTAGGATAAGTTTTCCTTTGTTATGTAGGTAAGTTAAGAGTCCTTTCAAGTTAAGAGTCTTAGCTGAAAAATACATTTTGGCAAGGTGAAACAAACAAACAAACCCAACTTCAGTTTTGAAGTCCCACATTTTGTCCATATGATTACTTGATATTCTGTGTAGAAGTTGATCATAATCTCTCTGCTTTTTATTATTTTTATTTTATGTGTATGAGTCTATTGCCTGCTTGTATATAAGTGTACCCATGTCCTACAATGCCTGTTGAGATCAGAAGAGGGCTTCAGATCCCCTAGAACTAGAGTTATAGACAGTTGTTAGCTACCATGTGGGTGCTGGGAGTTGAACCCAGGTCCTCTCAAGAGCAGCCAGTGCTCTTAACCACTGAGCTATTTCTCCAGCTCTTCTCCCTACTTCAATAAGATTGCCTGTTAGCATTTCGTTATTAGGCTTGAATTATATTGTATTGGGACCACAGTCCAGCAATCTGACTAGAACTTTTTTACACCGTTGGGCCACTTAACCTAAACCAGTGTAGAGAGCCTGGTCATTAAGCCAGGTGACCAGAGCCCTTTGGTCATCCAGATTCATACTCCTCTCTTCTGCACTATATAATTAGAATTGGCATTGATCCTGCAGGAATTATAAATTCTTCTCTGTACAATAGTCAGATGTTAAATAATTTATTAAGGTTATGTAAGTTCAGAAAAATCTATCACAGTCCTCAATAGCTTAGATAATTGGTGTGACAGCTAGACTACTTAATTTTTATATGGTGACTCATTACAATATTGGTATGTGCCATTTATCTCTACTTTTTAATGCTATTTTAAGTCCACTTTCTGAATACTTGTATTAAACAAATTAAAAACAGTTTCCAACTTTTTACTACTTTCCCCTGAAATAATATAAATCATTTCACTATCATGGGGTACTGTCATTTTCAGTAGCTGGGCAGAGTCTTTCCTTGATCGTTTCCTTTACTGCTTATTGCCCCTGCAGCACTAGTCATATAAAGACTTCAAATCTTATATCAGTGCAGCTATCATGTGTTGACCAAAGTATAGAATTAAGATGATCTTTACAATTATTGCAACTACTAAAAGTTGTTTATTTTATCCCCATTTTATTGGTTGGGGAAATATACCACTCAAAAGTAAAGCGGAAATAAATAAGGTGAAGGGCGAATTAAGACGAGATTCTTTCTTTCAAAGGTTATGTTACTTACTTTTACCTTTAGCTTAACAGATTTGTCCACATCTCTTTAAAAGCTGTAGTCAGGGGGGATAGGAGGATCCTGCATGAGAGCGACTATGCTTACCGACTTGACAGAAAAATCAGAGGAGAAGGGCTGTTTGCTTTCCCAGGCAGAGCATTGATTTCACTGCGGGTTCAGAAGTGAGCCTGTGATATGGTCTACAAAGTGGCTAGTCCATTTCAAGGAATATCTTCCTATATCTACAATTTCTTCATTCCTTCCCCTGGGTGATTGTGAAAACAGTAATTCTCGTTCTGTCCATAAAGTCACCTGTTTTGGTTAAAGCCATATTTTCTCCAGTCATGGGACATTCAACCCTATTGTAAGTTTGTGGCCCTGAAATTCACCAGACATTTATCTTACTGTCATTTAAAAATTATTTGGGGGATGATGAAGAGGAGGAAGAGAGAGGGGGTAATGAAGGAGATAGGAGCCCCGTGTCCCCATCACACATCTCCACTAAAAAGAACTCAGAAGCCAGAACAGGGCTTAGGAAGTCTTCAGGGGAACAGCAAAGCAAAGGGCTGGTGGTGACACAAGCTTCTCCTCTGGAAGAACTGCCTAACCTCAGTGCGGATGCTGAAAGCAGTGAAGAGCAGCTCCAAGAGTTGCCCTCGGAGGAAGAGAGTCCCTTGTCCCAGATCTTTGAGCTAGAGATTGAAGCCTTGCCGGTGGATGCCCCCCCCCCCCCAGGAAAGAGACATTTCCTCTTCCAGGCAGCAGTCAGAAGATTCCCTCCCCCACTGTCTTGGAAAATGGGGCAGCTATAGCTACAGTCACCTCCACATCCTTCCATGGGGGAGTCTCTCCTCAAACCTGGCAAGATTCCAGTCCTCCTTGCAAGAAATCTCAGAAGGAGAAGCAGACAGATTGGGAGCATTAGAAAACAGCCCCTGCCCCCCGCCACCCATCCTTTTGTCTTCTTAGTTATGTAGAGAAACAAATGGCTGAGCAGAACAGGAAGATTCGCACCCTGCCTAGTCCATCCTCCCCCTTTGCTTCTGTGGCTCCAATCTCCTGTTCCTCCACAAGGGTGGATTCTCCCAGCTTTGCCCTCCTCGTGACCAGCTCCCTCTACAGCCCTTCTCCAGCCCTGATATCCCAAATATCACCCCCCTCGCACCCTGCCTAGTCCATCCTCCCCCTTTGCTTCTGTGGCTCCAATCTCCTGTTCCTCCACAAGGGTGGATTCTCCCAGCTTTGCCCTCCTCGTGACCAGCTCCCTCTGCAGCCCTTCTCCAGCCCTGATATCCCAAATATCACCCCCCTCACACCCCTGTTTCAACCTCCCCGGCCTTGTACTTCTGAGTGTGGCCACACAGTGCGACCCAGAGGAGATCATAGTGTTCTCAGACTCTGACTAGCTGCCTCCTGCCCTTCTTGGGTTCAGGTTTTGAGGATAGCATTTGCAGCAAGGATGGACTGAGCTAATTCCTTCTTGGTGATGTTTCTTTTGAGAACAGACACATTGATAAACAATAAAATTCTTTTCTTACTGTTTTCTTTTCTTGAAAAAATTATTTGACAATTTCATGCGTATATTCAAGGTACTATGATTACATTCACCCTATCACCCTCTTATTCCCCTATCTCTTTGAAGCTTTTCTCCTCAACTAGTCCCCTTCCTAAATTCATGTCCTTTTATAAATTCCCTGTGTTTAGTTAGATCTGCTTGCATAAGCTTGAGTAAGAAGCTATTTGCTGCAGCATGAGCAAGTATCCCGTGGCTACAAGATTGAAGAAAATGCTCCTCTCCTCTGGAAACCACTAACTGCCAATAGTTCTCCAGGAAGGAGTGGGTCTCAATGGGCATCTCCTCTTTGATACTGAAGGGCCTAATCTTTGGAAGCCTCGTGTAGGTCTGCACAGTTCACAATTGCAAAGGGCATGCCGTATCTGGATGACAGTGTATCACAGAACTACCTCCGTATCTTCTGGCCCTTAAATTCTCTGCCCCCCCCTTTCATATTCTCTGAGCCTTGGAACAGATGAAACAGATGTTCTGTTTGTGACTGAGCCCTCAACAATCATGCATTACTATCATGTTGACCAGATATAACTATCTGCACTGTCACCCTCTGCAAAGAGGGGCTTTTTGGTCAGCATTGAGAGCAGCATAAGTCAAAGGGCATAAACATAAGATTTAGAAGGCACTTTGATAACATGTCTACTTATTATAACAACAGTAGTAGGTTAAACTTTAGGGCCTATGACTTCCCTAGCCATAGTGATTTGACTTGTTAAACCTGGCATAAATCCTCTCCCTTAGAGCTAGCCTCAGACCTAATCATAATGTAGTCGGTTACCCCTAACAGAGCCATGCCACTGTTACATCAGAGAGCATATCTTGTCACACAAACAGTCACTGCTGTATTTTTCTACAAAACTACAAGTCAATATACACTTATCTTGATTGACTCCCCTTTTACAACTTATTTTAAAAAATGTTTTTATTGAGCTTTTGTACATGTCATACAATAATTCTTAATTAAACTTAGACCCCCCTTCATGTTTCCCCATACTGCCCCCAATCAGACCTCATGCATTCCATCATACATGTTAAGTCTATCCAGTCAAGCGTTTGTACCCGTATGTCCTTTAGCGTAAGTTCATCAACTGGAGTCAGGTCAGCCTGTCTAGCTTCTGGTAGCCTGGAAAGCCTCGGTTTCCCTATCTTCATGGACCAACCTTAGCTCTTACAATCTTTCCCCTTCTCTTCCAAAGTGCTCCCTGAGCTTGGGGTGTGTGAGAGTTAATACAGGGGTCCAATCCAGGGACGCACATACTGCAGTCTTTTATTCTCTAAAACTTAGCCAGTTGTGGCCTTCTGGGTGCTTCACACTCTGATATAGTAGTATTTGGTAAAAAAGTTCATTTGTCTAGAGATATAACAGAGAGGGTTTTGTCTAGGATCTATGACCTCTCTGGCCATGTATATTTGGCTGTAATTACAGTGCCACCCATGAATTCCCTCCTAGTGAGAGGGCTTTAAGTACAACTAGATGTGGGAATGAAAACTCGTGCAAGCACTGTGGAATGCAGTGTGGTGAACTCTTAAAAAACGACAAATGAATCTATCATATGATTCAGGTATTTCCACTCCTTGGCATATATCCAAAGAACTCATCCTACCGTAGAGCATCCATGTTTGTTGCTATTCTTTTCACAGTAGCTAAGAAATGGAAATGACCTAAATTTTCCTCAACTGACAAATGGGTAATGAAATTGTGGTACATTTACATAATGAAATTCTACTTGGGAATAAGAAAAGATGAAATCTAGGTAAATGGATGACACTTGAAGCTGTTATACTCAGTGAAGTAACACAAAGTCCTTATGTTCTCCCTAATTTGTGGATTGTAGCACCAATCCCTTATATGTGAGTATATATCCCTGTGTAATAGCAGGAGCCAGAAAAATGGAAAGGAAACATGGAAATAAAAGGAAAGAGGGAGCTTGAAAGAGAGAGATAAGGAAAAGATGTTACCAGGGGTGGAGGGGGGTGGGGATAGTGGGAGTGTTTGGCTGAAGGGGAGGAGGGCTAACATGCAGGGGACTGTGGAGGAGGGAGGGAACCACCTAGGGGGGATAGTGGGAGTGTTTGGCTGAGGGGGAGGAGGGCTAATATGCAGAGGACCGTGGAGGAGGGAGGGAACTACCGAGGGGGGATAGTAGGAGTGTTTGGCTGAAGGGGAGGAGGGCTAACATGCAGGGGACCGTGGAGCAGGGAGGGAACTACAGAGGGGGGATAGTGGGAGGTGGGTGTTTTTGTGACCAGGGTAGGGTAGAGAAAATGGGGTCACTTGGACTGGGGAGGGAGGAGGGAGTTTGGACATAGAGGGGGGACTGGAGAAATGAATGGAGCTTGGGTGGCGTGGGAAGTCAGAGGGAAAACATGTTGGATGGAGGACCCCTGAGGGGTGAACATACTGTGTCTGAACCTGCAGCATAGGTATACTTGGGGGTTGTATGGCAAGGAGCACACTGCTAGACAGGCGAGATCTCCCCTCAAGTTGTTGGTTCCAGTAGTCCAAGAGACTTCCAAAGTAATGTACGCTATTGCTGGAGTCCTTGTTTATCTCCCAGAACTCGAAGTTAAGACCCTACTGTTGAAGACAGGACATACTTCAAACACAGGTCTTGGAGCAATGGAGTAGAAACTGACCTGGGAGCCTTCTCCTTGAAGACTAGCTCTTGTAGTTCTAGAGGATAGTATGGAAGCTGCAAAGGAGAAATTCAGTCAATGGTCCAAGTCAGCCTGAAAGCCTAATAACCATTTTCTGGACTGGCCCAGAAAACTACCTCTATTGCTGCAGTAGTGGCACTGTTATGGGGGGGAGGGGTTAATTTCTTTTGTAATCACATTAGCTTCCTCCCCCAAATGGGCATTTACTTCTGCATCTCTTGATTCTCATTCTCAACTGTGTTTGCAACCTAACTAGCTGAAGCTAGTTTTCAACAGAAAATCATTCTGGTAACAATAGTTTTGATATCCTCTGGCTGCATCATCTTTAATATTCTGCCTCAAGGCTCCACCACTACTTAAATAATCATTGGGTATGCCAATGGCACAGCTTTCAGTAGGTTTCAGTGACTGAAAGAATCACACAATTCAAGAGTATAACTGGGAAGTTTTAGTAAATGCAGGAAGATAAGAGTGTGAAAAGGCAAATTCTAGGGGAAGCATCTCAGGGTCTCACAATGGACCATCTCTACCTTCAAATAGAACTATTGAGACATGTAATAAAAATTGATTTTAAGAAGATTCCTCCTAAAAGTTTACATTTTTTCAAAATAAAAGTTTATTTTTTTATTATTTAACATGTTTATTTTATTACTTAATAAATTAAGATTGTGTGGAAATATTAGGAATTCACCATTAATAATTTAACCAGTTTGGTGCCACTGGGAAGTTTCAGACTTTAACTGGGACACTATAAACGACTATCCGTAATACCAATCTTCCCTTACAAAGATAACCAAGCATCACTTTCATCTACCAGTTGACCCTTGAGATTACTAATAGAGGAAGTTTATTCCAACTATAAATTAACTGTGTCTCATCCAGACATACCAAGGCTCAAAAGAGATCAGTGATGCTTAGTTGGGTATATACTTCATAGGTGGAGAGTAGAGATTTGAATCCAAGCATTACTCTTCCCATTCCTTCAGACAACACTAGGACCTTGCAAGCATTGCTGTAAAACCTACAATCAACCTTTTTATTTATAATATTCATACAACAGAAGTCACTGAATTGCCAGATTTTCTTTTCAGAGCTTAAAAATGTCCAGTTAATGTCTAACAATCACCAGTTGTTGTTTGCCTTTCAAATTTTATTTGCATTTCTTTATAGTATCATTTTCTTATGAAATGAACTAGTATAGCTCAGTTAAGCCAAGTGAGATAATATATCACCTTCATGGTCTGCAAACACCTGTTAGCTAAAATTATATTGATTAAAAACAACTTAGTCTTCTTCACATGCTAAAGAAGTGCAGTGTCTTCCCTACTGCATATAGGTAACAAGTGTTTATTATAATTAATTGAAATAAAAACAAAATTCATTACTTTATACTCCCATTTTATGTTTATGTATTATGAAAATCCAGAAGAACTTCAATCTAACTAGATCACTAATCATGAATAAAGAAATAAAAGCTTACAAATAGTTTCGACTCTGGGGCCAGTTCTAATCCTGACATTCACATGAGCTGTGAAATAATTCAGCTGGCTGATTCCTTTTGGAAAGTGGAATCAGTCAGAGTGGAATCCTAAAGGCCCTCTTTACTGCATGGGTGGGCTCTGTGACACAGAGATATTTCTGGTTTTGAGTTACAGGACACTTTATTCTAGTATTTTGTACACAGAGAAAAATGTAACACACATATATTTATATAAATATAATGTGTGTGTGGTATGATGGTTAGTTTTAATTTTGAACTTGACACAATCTGTAATTAGGTGGGAAAGGGTCTCTGAGAGTGTCTGTGGGAGACTACTTTAGCTATGTTAATGTTAATTGATGTGGAATGACCCCATGATCCTGGGTGGCTCTATTTCCTTTGCTTGGGATCATGGACTGAACACTTGTATGCATACATTTCTTTCTTTCTTTCTTTCTTTCTTTCTTTCTTTCTTTCTTTCTTTCTTTCTTTCTTTCTTTCTTTCTTTCTTTCTTTCTTTCTTTCTTTCTTTCTTTCTTTCTTCCTTCCTTCCTTCCTTCCTTCCTTCCTTCCTTCCTTCCTTCCTTTCTTTCTTTCTTTCTTTCTTTCTTTCTTTCTTTCTTTCTTTCTTTCTTTCTTTCTTTCTTTCTTTCTTTCTGCATCTTGTAGAGTCTGATTTGTTCTGCACTTTTGCTTAACAGGGCTCCAGATCCATGGGTTAATCCCACATAGGTTGGGCTAGCTGCTACCTGAGATAGACTGCATAGAGCTTTCATTGCAGCTGCCTGTCAGGTGAAGGACAGAGCTGCCTGAATAAAGAGTTGAACTGAATTGGCTGAGATAATCCAAGTCCTTCAGGCACATGCTCTGAAGTGAAGCAACAAATTGTTCTCAACTTCCAGTTGTATGCAATCATAATCATGTAGCTAGCTTCACCTTCATATAAAATTATACAAGAAATGTGATGTGGGGCCTGAAAGATTGCTAAGTAGTTAAGAGCACTGGCTGCTCTTGCAAAAGACCGGGGTGTAAATCCCAGTACCCACATGGTGGCTAACAACTGTCCATAAGTCCAGTTCCAGGGGACCTGATGCCTTCTATCCTCTGCAGGCATTTAAAGGCATGGGTGCACTTTCATACATGCAGGGAATATACACATACCCATAAAATAAAATAATAAATAAAACTTAAAAATGTGATGTGCTTGGTGCCTTATATTCCTTTTCTTTTAAAATAAATAAATCTTTATTAGAAAACAACAATGACCAAAAAAATAAGAATTTTGGTGAGAAAATTTCATATGGGGACCATTTGGAAGCTTTCAGGATTTTCCCTGTGAGCGAGATATCTCAATAAATTCAACATTGGTTAATTTGGTGGAATGCATCTGAAATCAATATAAAATGTTTCACTTTATTATACAAGATTGTCAGCCTTTCATTTAATTGAAACTTCCCAAAGAATTCAAATAGCTTCATAAATTCCATCTCATTTTCAACCACAACCAAACAAAAATAATATCTGAAGTTTAAGTGTGTGCTTCAAAGTGATGATTTAAAGAAATTTTTGGAACTAAAAATTTTTTAAGATGCTTTGGTATTCATTACAACATTTTCTAAATTCATTTCAGGCATATCTCCCCTTCCCGTCCCCCCACCCACCCCTACCCATCCCAGATCATTCATTCTGCCCCAAGTTTTTGCATCTTTCTCTCTTTTTTGTTTGGTTTTGTTTTCATTTTTTTTACACAATAAGTGATAATTTGTGAGTTTTACAAGCATCCTCATGTAAAACCAATTGCGAGCAGTTGTGCCCAAACCCCACACAGCTCATTGGCTCCCACCATCACCAGGGGGGGCTTGTATGTTCAATCAAGTTGATCAAATGAGTGCCCTTATTTCCTAAACAATAAAAATAATTTTATTATATACTTAGATTAGTGTGATGGCACATAGATGCATGTGTATAATAATTATTAATCACTGTAATTTGATTAACTTTTATAAGGCTATGCCAAGTATGAGGGAGAGTTATCGTTATCTTAGTATGCAGGTCTTTTACTTTTATTTTTCTTAGCCATAAGCCCTTTATTATCCAGCCTCATTTCTACTGTTTACATCTTTTTTTGGAACCTTTTCAAAAAATTTTTTTTATTGATTTTTTTGAGTATCAAGGCATTGTCATTTGGTTGTGCACAACTTCACACAGTGATAGATCCTTACTATTTTGAATTTTCCCTAATGATTTCTAGGTCTAAGTAAATTTCCTAAGAGACTATAAAATATAGAATAACTAAGGAAAGGGAAATAAAAAGACATTTCTTCCTAGTCAAGTGTACATTTAAAATTTTTTTAAGAGGTATGTACCACAGACACATAAATTGCTTAAGTATCAACTTTTGAATGGTCATATTTACTGCTTATTTGAAAAAAATATCTTTGTATTTGTAAGTGGTCCTCAAGTTCTATGTAAAACTGGTTTGTTACAGGTAATGTATGAATTTTTACCATCAATGAATTGGGTACAACACCAACTTCTATATTAAGTTGAATGTATATTGATTTCAAGGGAAGAAGGAGGAAAATATAAACAAGAGAAGTTACATGATTCCAATTACAGCTGTTTCTTCACTTTGTGTGTGTGAATTAGAGCAAAGGAATTATGGAAAATGGAGTAAGACCAAGAGCAGAGCGATGTAAAATGGTGATTGTATGTCCACACACACCACACACAACACCACACACACACACATATATTATATTATATATATATATATATATATATATATATATTCATCATTGTCTAAGGTCTACTCTAGGTACTTTCAAAGGAAGCAAGTAATTTTCAGATCTGAGAATAAAGTTATGTTTATCATATAGAGGGTAGTTTATGATGGAGTCAATATATTTACTATGCAAATCTGGGGTCCAGGTTTGTCCTTGATGGAATTATTGTATACCACAAGGTTCTTTTCATTTCTAGAAAGTCAGAATAAAAAGTGAACAACACAAATATAAGATGATAGTTTTGGGTGGCTAAAAAGATTCCCACAGTGGATAATTGGGCTGGAGAGATAGCTCAGTGGTTAAGAACATTGAATGCTCTTGTAGATAACTGGGGTTTGGTTCCTGGCACACACATGGCAAGCAAAAACAACCCTTAACTCAAATTCCAGGGGATCTGACACCTTTTCTGACCTCCAAAGGCATCCCATGACACAGGTCCACTTACATGCCTGCAGGCAATGCACTCATACAAATAAAAAATAAAATAATAAAAATTAAAAATTCCACAGTGGATAAATATATAGTAAAATTGTTTATAAAATGATTCTTAGATCTCTGCAAGCACATGCTTATGCATGCTAGCTTGAGAACCACAGCTTTTTAAAATTTTTTTGAGCTGTTGTACCTTTCATAGAACAGTTCTTAGTCAAGTTTTGACCTCCCCCCTTACCCAGCTTTAAGAGATTATTGTACTATTGGAATTTGCACACTCCCTTTCCTTTGTATGTAGTTTTGGGTCAGAATATGCCCAGGTTTTCTTGGAATGAGATTTTTCACTCTTAATTTCTCTGACACAATGCTTAGGAACGAATGTCAAGTAGGAATTTCTCTTTCTTTTACTGGTCAGAAATATTTGGTTTTCCTCTTCAAAATTAGTTGTTTGCCACCCTTGTGTTCAGGTCATGCTTGTGTGGTTTTGGTCTTCACTCAACACACTGACACCGCTGTGGACGTTATCCAACATGCTGCTTCCCCTTCAGGGTTTTACTGTGGGTAAAAGAAGAAGCTAGGTCCTCATAGCAAGCGGCAATTATCTCACAGACCTCCAATCCAAGATTCTGTGTGGCAGTTGTTGAGAAATTTCACGTCTTCATATGACATCTTTACACCAGTGCCCTCTAGTTCATTTTCTGACATCCATAAACTTCTCAGATTCCTAACGTAGTTGCAGACTGCAGCCAGGTCTTGACAGCCACTGGAAAATGATGGTGGTTGGCTGAGCATGAGTGCCACCAGGATACATGGGTTCCACCAGGGCACATGGATGAGCAGGGCAGTTCAACTACACCCACCAATTGCTTGTGGGCATCCAGGTCTATGTGACTCCACCATTGCTCTTGGATAGCCATGCCAGCTTGTCTCTGCCCCATCTTGTGTTTAGGCAACTCTGTTGGTGTGTGTGGTCAACCAGGTCAGCACAGTTTCACCATCTTGGCACACCAATCATTTTCCCTCTTACATGCCAACATCAGAATTTTGAGATCACTATAGAAGAAGTTATGGTCAGACAAATATGCATCTTGTGTCCATTGCACAAATCTGTCTCTTAGGAAGCTGTCTTCATATTCCTTCTCTTATATATCAAAACTTATACTGAACAACAAGTTCTGGGTTGGAAAAGAGGATTTACTTCTGCACCTGTCTTCCATGTCTTTGTCCACCAATTGAACAAATACACATACACAGTGCTTATTGATTGCATATTTTTGTCCATGTATTACAACATCTCTAATTTTTGTTATCTAATTCTTCACAATATATTATTGTGTACTCATTTTAACCTCTTTAGTCTTATTTGTATAAGCATACAGATTAATTTATTTAATCCATTGTACATCACAGTGCCTACTGAAAGTAAGATATGTGGCTTTTATGCAACAGATTATTATTTATAAGGCATTTTTATGTGTATCATTTTTCTTTCAGTGTGTGAAGTGATATGCCCAGACGAGTGGCAGAATTACCACAAGGACATCAGGAAAAGCCAATTTAATTCTGAAATATATCTTTTTTGTTATGTGAAAGAAAGTCCTTCTGTCGCCCCCCCCAAAAAAAATAATAAAACCTGTATCCTGAGCTAAATTTCCTGCAAGGCTGACCAGCTGATTAGCTCTTCAATGATTCTGGAGAGTTTGGAATGTTGTGGATCCAGAGCCTATACACAAACTGTCTGGGGTCACCTTTAACTCCATAAATAGCCCCACCTTTCCTACCTCTGTTTCTGAATTCACATGTAACTAATAAAATGTATTAACTTAGCAGACCACCAGGTCCCTCCTGCCAATCAACAGGCAAGGCTAAGACTGTCATAAGATAGCATCTGAGGCCTATAGTATAACTCACCCAGCTTCGCTGTGACCTATATACTGAATGTAACCACCAATGTATTTGAAAAGTGTCTTGATTTATGACTTTTCTTTGTTCTATTGCTATTAGGCCACAATGCAATTGTTACCAAGCTGGAACATGGAAAGGGGAGTAACCAGAATCCATGTTCCCAGTCCATGGTCACTCATATTTGGCTCCAGAATAAATTATCTCTTAACCCCTGTGAAGTGAGAGTTATGCATTTGTGTCGAGAGTTGCCATGTGTCATTTTGGTAAGGATAAAGATAAATATTTAGTAATTATTATCAAAGAATAACCAGTTTAAAAAATGAAAAGCCTTTTGTATACCTTTCACAATCGATTTGATTTGATTTGAAGGGAAAATATAACTAACCATCTTTCTCGGCATGAAAACACTGTGGCTGGTATTTGAAGCTCTAAGTGATTAAGCTTGATTGATTTTTACATTTTTTTTCTTATCAACTGACATCATGGTTAGCCTATTCATCTGGGAAATCTTCAGGCATATGGACTTCCAATATTTAAATATTCATTTACTGCTTTCCCCTGAATATCACATCTGTTGAAATGCCAATTTTTAAAATGTACAAATTGCCCTTTTAACCTGGTTATATTCAGAACCCCAGAGACAAAATGTGAAACACATTAAGTATTCTGTATTCATAAGTTTAAGTGATCTTGAGTGGGCGCCTACATAAAACAAGAAAGTAACCTTTTTAATTTTTATTTATTCATTTAATATTTCTGAAACGAAGCCCTCTTAATAGACCAGGCTGTCTTCAAATCAGTATGCTGAACTACTTAAGTATATATAGTAGATATTATATAGAGATATATTTGATATATAAGATTCCAGATTTATACAGTTGGCTATTTTACTTTTCAGTCTAGTGCCTATATTGTTTTTGATTTGTGGACCTTTTTAAGTGTGTGAATTTGTGTAACTTGGAAAATTTGGGGTCATTTTTTAATCATTGGTCTCTTTTTTTGTTCAGTTTGTTTCCTGAAGTGATATGGACAGACAAACAAAGACGATGAAGGTCTAGTCATTAAAGTTTGTTGGAGGACCTTGATGACATTTAGGAAAGCACTTTGTGGGGGTAACAATGCAAATCCCAATGAAATAAGACCTATAAGCATTAAGGCTGACTGTCAATAGTAAATCTTATAAAGACCAAGGAAGATGTAGAAGGCAACAAGCAGAGGACGCTGCAGCCATCAGTTTCTTCAGTGAACTTCCTTATATCTCCTAACATTTGGTGGTGCCAAATTCATTCTTGTATTGTTCACAATTATGATCCAAGAGAAAAGACAATCCCTTAAGAATAATCCCATTCACTATAGTAATAAGGTAAATGCTAGGACAAATTGAAATTTTTATGAGACAATATGAGAGAGATAGTGACAGCCACACTTAAATGATCTGCTAGTCATAAAAGCCTTGAATGAGCTGGAATAAAGTCATGTATACAGGAAACATTTCCAGATTGCCTCACTCAGAGTGTCCACTCTTCCAAGGAGGCTGATTGATGATGGTGGGAAGACTGATTTGCAGAAATACTGAGTCAAAACCACTGTGCACTTAAACAAATGAAACCAATGGAAAGCCAAAACAAATAAATTTTCATTTTTTATAAGATGTATTTAAGTCTTCCTTAAAAGGAGACTGAGTCAGAATTCAACGGCTTTCAACATGTCTATTAGGCAACCATTACTTTTTTTTTTCATGTCTTTTTGAGACAGGTTCTCCCTGTAGCCCCAGCAGGCCTGGAACTCACTTGTAGACCAAGATGGCCTTGAACTCACAGAGCTCTGCCTGCCTCTGCCTCCTGAGTGCTGGGATTAAAGGCATGTGTCATCATGCCTGGCATAGCTGGCATCACTTTTTTAAACAGCATTGCATGAGGCACTGTCTTGTTAATCATGTAAACAGCATTGAATGAGGCACTGTCTTGTTAATCATGAGGATATATATGTATATATACATATATGTTCATATATTCTCTTTTACTTAATAATTTATAAGTAGGGAAAATTTTGAAGTCTTAAAAATGATATGGTTGAATTTTAGACGTACTTTTTCTTATTTTGATTAGTTTCTAATATCATTTATGTACAGCATCACATTTAAAGAACTACAGAGAAAATGTCTGATTTGTTAAGAGAAAGAAACCCAGCAACTAATGACTCCAGCAAAAATCATTGTGACCAGATGTTTCTGTTTGAGTCCTCAGGTTATTACACAGTATCTTGCTGTTTCTGATCTTGTTTTGCAATGCTGAGGACCAGACACAGATCCATAGGCATATTAGCAAGCATTCTACCATGGAGATAGGTTCTTAGACCTACTGCTATCAGTACTAGTTCATCCACAATTTTAACTTGATTAAAATCAGCCATCAGCAATAATTCTCTTCTTATGCATAAAGACATATTTAAATAGTTAGGAGATAAGGTGCTAATCTGCTGCTTTAAATTAACCACCTATTTTTATTCATCTTATGATTCTTCATTCCATTATCCCATTCCATAGCTAAAACCATACTTTAAATATGTTCCCAACTTGATTAGTTTTCATTAGCTATAATTTAATCTACATTTTAAGATAAATGTTCTATGTTTATTCCTATAAGTGAAAAGTAGCATTTCATGTAGTCTCTCCATAGTTAATTAGCACCATGGGCAGAAAGCAGGAGTTTGTAGCATTATCACGCCATATTACAATTCTACTTGAATTAACAGCATGAGTCTTAACTTTATAGTTTGTGAACTTGAGGGCAACCATTCCCCCATGTCTGCTTTAACTGTGCTCTGAAATTGTGTTGTCAAGCTAAGTCTCACCCATAAAAACGTGTGTCTCCAGCTTTAATTGGAGAACTACAAACTTGGACCCCCCCCCTTTTTTATCAGACTAAACCTAAAACATCTCATACACCCATTATCAAGCATTTTTCTCAATCTTCATTATATTCATTGGAGAGTAATGTGTTACCTTTAGCACTTTGATATGTTCATGCTCAACATACCTACATTCATTCACTGTCTTTGGGTAGAACAGCAAATTAAGATTCTAAGGAAACAAGGTCAGGTGCCCAGGTCACAAGAGCACATGATTATCGGGCTCTGGAATTTTTTGGTTGCAAAGCTAAAAGTAATAGCCCAGATTTTGTCCATTTTATAAAAGTCACTCCTGGGGCTGGAGAGATGGCATAGCGGTTAAGAGCGCCAACTGCTCTTGCAGAGGACCCAGGTTCGATCCCCAGCACCCACATGGCGGCTGAAAACTGTCTTTAACTCCAGTTCCAGGGGAATCCGACGCTCTCTTTTGACCTCCGAGGCATTGCACGACATGGGTGCACAAACCTACATGCAGACAGTACATTCATACACATACAAGAATAAATTAAAAAAAATAAAAAAGTTACTCCTACAAGGGTTATGTAAAAAAGAGGATGAAAGGACAAAAATGTAGGTGAAGATGTCAGCAAGCATACTTGTGAGAGTCTCTACTCATCTCTCCCCGTCCTGGGGATCTCAATACTTGGGAAATCACTGGTCGATACATGATTTCCTGAACTTTAAAAATTATGTATATATATATATATATGTATATAAAATTTAAGAATGTAATAAAGTATAGCTATATGTAAAAGTAGGTCACATATATTTTTCACATATATATATATGAATATATAATATATGAATATATAATATATATTCATATTTTTTTTCTTTTTGAGACAGGATCTCCCTGTAGCCCCAGCTGTCCTGGAACTCACTCTGTAGACCAGACTGTCCTTGAACTCACAAAGACTCGCCTGCCTCTGCCTCCCGAGTGCTAAGATTAAAGATGTGCACCACTACACCCGGCTTGTATTCATATTTTAGAGTAATATAAAATTAAAGGAGGAAGATGTGAATTCCTAAACATAAAAAAGACTGAGAGAAAGATGCAGGATANGAGAATTTTTTCATTTTTAAGCAGTCTTGTAACTGTGATTTTTATGAAAAACCATATATATATATATATATATATATGAAAAATATATGTGACCTACTTTTATATATAGCTATACTTTATTACGTTCTTAAATTTTAAAGCTATAAATAGTATATTTTTAGCTTTTGTGTAACAACAAATAATTCTCCCCTATTTTGACTAATGTATCTTTTGCTTCTTGTGGAGTTCAGGGCCCTGAAAAAGACAACCTGGACTTGATGACATCTTAATTAGCCAAATTTATTAAGTTACACAGCTGACCACAGCCCCTGAGGCCAGGAAAGGAGGTTGTAGTAGTGGGCTGAAGCAGGAAGCATTCTCAAAGGCAAAGGAGAGAGAGAGAGAGAGAGAGAGAGAGAGAGAGAGAGAGAGAGAGAAACAAGGAAATAAATAAATAAATCACAATTACTTAGGTTGAATTTCCAACTGGGTGAGATAACGTCCTTGTTTTTGTTAGGTCTGGTTCTCCCAAGATCTGGAATTCCCAGCATTGAGAGGACACACAGATGTCCACTCTCCAGAAACTGTCAACCAATAACTTCACTTCCTTTTTACCAGATGTCCTGCCCAAGACATTTAAATGGGCCTGGCTAGACACATTTTGACTGCTGGTTGCCACACTACAGCAACATGCCCAGCCCTGGATAATTCAAGTAAACATTCCTGGAGTGACCTAAGCCTGGTGTTTGTGCTTCTCTTATTTGCGGTTCGTCCTGGCACAAACCTAACATAAACACATAAACCTAATATAACGGTACCCTATGTGGTTTGCCAACTTGCGACCCTGCCCCGGAATAGCCAGCAAGACCTGCAACAGACCTGCTACCAGGCTCAGGCCAGAAAGCACCCACCATTGGTTTGGCCTCAGGTACCATTTCTACTCCTTCCTCTCCTGCTCTACCCCATCTCTGTAGGACTGTGAGTTCTCGTTAGCCTGTATGGTATGGTTCCATGGATCAGGCCCAGATCCGTCACTCTGGTGACCCAGCACAGGGCTTATATGTGTGGCTCTATTGGTAAAATCCCTTAAGTCACATCACAGGCTTCCTGCTGGGCTGCTATCTGAATGAGGGGAGATGCTTCCTCTCACCCCTCCCTCACTGGGTGACCCTAACTGTATGTCCTGCCCCCTCTGCCTCTACATCTCTTCTGCTTCCCCCTCTGGCCTCTAGCTTACTGCCTTCCATTTGACCTCCGGAGAAACCGCTGTCTCAGGAAGTTCCCAGGCTTTGCCGTGTCTGGAATCCTTGCCTCCAGGATGCTGGTAGCAGGGTCCAGGACCCCCAAACTGACCTACCCACCCTGAAATTGCAGGACGCTGTGCTTGCAGCCTTTGGGATACTGCTTCATACTCCTGGAATTAGGCTGGGACTCCTCGGAAACTTACAGAGTACTTAGGCTCTATTCCTTCCTTTTCTCTCTCTCCACAGGGGCTCCTCCTGAGAGGTTTTTCTTCTCTGCTCCCCCCCCAATGTGATTAGACCCGAGGGAATGCTCTGATCCCCCCTCTGGGCCCCCCCAAATATGGGAACCTCATACTTCAAAGGGGGAGCCCAGGGGCTTACCTCCCTGGAATGTCCCCTACGTTCTCTGAAAAAAACTCAGTCTTTCAAAGGACATTAATCCTAAACCCCTAAAGAGACTTTGTTCTGCTACCTGGCCACAGTATCAACTAGATAATAATAGTCTCATCTTAAGATATTTCTCCCAGAGCACTGGTAAAACCTGGTCAGATTTTCATCAAATCCAGGCTTTTTTTTTCCCCATTCTGATAACTTATCTTGTTGCCATACAAAATTCCCCACAGCTGCTCAGAATTTGTTCCTAAACAGGCTTGTTCTTATCTCTTGGTATTTCGGCTAGGGGCTTGTATGGCCTTAAGCCACTTGGCTCTGGACTAAAGAGAAAAATAGTTTAAAAACGCCTTGGGCTTAGAGCAATGTCCCAAGTGTGCTAGGACAGGGCTCCCCATTTATTTCTGCCACCTTCAGAACTTCCTTTTCCAGAAAGGCTTATATCCAGTAATGAAGAGATCCAGAGAACACTGCTTTCACAGTTGAGAAGTGGTGGTGAGTGCCATGGTTTGAGACTGTGCATTCCATGGTTTGAAACCTGCCACTCATTTCCTATTTGGGGCTTACATATCTAAGGGCAATTTCTAACTTAATTGGGTAATGCTCTAAAAGAAAAATGAGAGTGACTGTAGAATACCATGGGACTTGTACTTTGGTGGGAGATGGGCTTATTTTTATCATGAATGTTAATAAGATATCCCCGTGCTTTGCAATCCTGGCTAGTGAACTGGTTGATAACATCACAGCTGCATGGCCTGGTTACAGTAACATTTTCAAAATATCAGTGAAATGTGTAACCTTGCTGCCATCTTGATCTGGCCACATGGCATGGTTCAAAATAGTGACACCCAGTAACTTACTGGGACTGCTGAATTTAAGGAGCATCATAGTAGGCTACGAATTCTCGGGACTAAAAGAATTTACTCATATATTCTAATCCTTTTGCAATTTATATTTTGTTTTGGTTTTTCATCTTTTGATTATTATGCAAAAGCAAAAGTGTCTAACACAGTCCCTACTGCCTTGAAAAAGTTGAATGCATTTTTACATCAGATTCAAAAATAGTTCCAGGTTTCCACTATTGGAGTTTTAAAATTTTATAATTGTTTTTTTAATCTGTTTCTAAATGAACTTATTTTATGTTTTTAACTTTTTGTATAGTATAATTACTGGTTTTTAAAGATGACTATTTAAAAATTTTACATGGTTTTAAACATTTATTGGCTTTTAAAGAAAACTATTTTGTGTTTTGACATTTACCTTTTTTTTTTTTTTTGTGGTCTTTTTGAGACAGGGTCTTCCTATAGCCCCAGCCAGCCTGGAACTCACTCTGTAGACCAGGCTGGGCTTGAACTCACAAAGATCTGCCTCTGCCTCCCAAGTGTTAGGATTAAAGACGTATGCCACCACGACCTGTGACATTTACCTATTTTTGAGGAATTATTTTGGATTTTGACATCTTTTATATAGGATATTTACTAATTCCTAAAGGGACTAAGTACCAGCCCTACCACTTCGTTGATTTTTCTCTATCATTTAAATTTTAATTTCTCTCTCTTACCTGAGGTTGGCTAAATAAATCCCATTTTATTCGGAAATCCATTTTGTTCCTGACCTTGCAACAAGCCTTTGCTGGGCTGGGATTAAAGCTGTGCTGGGATTAAGGGCATGGACCACCACACCTGGCTGGTTTGGGGAACTAGCCCCAGGCCACAAGATTTTAGTTTGCTGGTTATCTTTAATTAAATGGCTTTAGGATTTTCCACTCACAACAAGTTTATTCCATACATCAGATTCCAGATGAAGATCACAATTTAACTGTGGCTACTTATAAAAGATCATCATAATAAAAGTTTACTAATTAATTTAACAATTTCCAATAGTTTCTTATGTCGTTAAGAACTCCCTCTCCACACCTAACTTTGGCTTTGACATCAGTATTTTCCCTCAACATTTCTGGAGGCTCCCAGTGAAGATCAAGCCACCATACCCATCG
The DNA here is from genome assembly GCA_009823505.1 of Rhizomys pruinosus. Classification (NCBI taxonomy): domain Eukaryota; kingdom Metazoa; phylum Chordata; class Mammalia; order Rodentia; family Spalacidae; genus Rhizomys; species Rhizomys pruinosus. The sequence continues at coordinate 2,643,538 of VZQC01004266.1, forward strand.
TTGGTAAGAGATGCTGTTGCTCCTGGAACCTGAAGACCTACCCCCACTTGGCTCTGGGAAGAGGTGTGTACCCCTGAAGAATTTCTTCTCTAGGGTCTCTGTAGGTAGAGGCAGGCCACCCGTGGGAGTAAAGCATGTCAGACTGCTCTATGATGGTGAACAGGTAAGATGTCATCCATGTAATGGATGATGTCCAAGTCTGGGAACTTGAAAAATTTTCTGAAAGCATGACTTAAATAATTGACATATTTTTGGACTATTTTTCATACCCTGAGGCAGAACCTTCCATTGATATCTTTCCTTGGAGGAGGAGTGGTTTCTATGAGGAACAGTAAAAGCAAAATGAGGCCTATCCTCAGGGTGTAAGGGAATAGAAAAGAAACAATCTTTAATATCAAGAACAGCAATGTGTTTTCCCATAGGTATAGCTCACAACCAAGGAAGTCCAGGCTGAGTTGTGCCCAATTTTTTTTTTTCATTATGGCATTGATAGCCCTAAGATCAAGAAGCATTCGGAACTTTCCTTGATGTTTCTTTTGAATTAAAAAACCAGGAGTATTGGAAGGGCTTGTAGATTGACCCTGCCTGCAGGGACATGTAACGACAGGTACCCAAGTGAGACCCCAAAACCTGTAAGATAAGCGAGAGAGAGAAACGAGACCAGGCAAGCTCTTTGTTGAGGTCTCTTTTATTGTAGGGTAAGCGTACAATTTATAGGACAGTGAGGCGGGAAGAAGGGAGGAGGTAGGGGTTAACTCTTGTAAAAAGTAAAAAGTTTATCAAGTGGGCTGCTGCACCAGCAGAAACTGTTTGCTTGCGATAAGCTTCCTCCGGAACATCAGGTGTGCAAGTAGGAAGCTTCTCTGCACTCCTGCACTTTTAGGGAACAGCTCTGAAGCTATTTCAGAGTTAACCCTTTATGAGCAGGCTTACAGCTCCTCACAGTAGATGGCTCAGTATGTCCTGCCAAGGACTCCAAAGTGGCAAGTTTTGGTATAGGAGTGGCCACTGCTCTTCCCAGATGGGGGTTGAAGACACCCACTTCACTAAGTGAAGACACCACTTCGATGGGGGGTGGCAGAAAAGTGGCCCCTAAAATTGGGGGTTCAGCTGCCTTGGTCTTGGAATGGGGAGTCCATTGTTGGGTCACCAGAGGCTCCATCTTCTGTGGTTAGGATCGCCCCGAGGCATTAAAGAAGTCCCTACCCAATAAATAATGAAGAAGCCTGGGTACAATTAGCGGCTTAAGGATCCCTGTCCCCCACTTAAGTCTCCAAATCACAGGCTTGATGGTTGTTTTGGAGATTACACTTCCATCTAGACCTTGAACCAAATGTCCATTAATTAATTCCCATTCTTTTGGGACTTCCTCTTTCCTAAGGATGGTTAGATCTGCTCCTGTGTCTAATAAACATCCAAAAAGCTTATCTCCAATGTAAATATGTATGTGGGGCTTAAAGTTTTCCTTAAGGGGGATGATCCAAAAAACTCCAGGATCCTCTATTTCCATCTGATTAGAGGAGGAGAGACAAGGCTTGTAGCTATGATCCTGGCTCCCTTTGTCATTGGGCTGGGAGCTGCCCTGAGTGGAGTTTAAAGTCTCATTGACTATAGTGCCACCTGTAGTACAGTTAATACGGCATCCCTCATCCCAGTGAAACCCCCTCCAGCACCTGGGACAAGGTGTGGCTGCTCCCTTAGTATTCTCGGGTGGCCCCAGGCTGGGAGAAGCAGGCAAGCCAAGCACAGGTTGCCCCTTTGGCTGCATTCCCAACATCTAGGATCCTTTCTGAAAGGCTGTAAAGCAGAGGCAAATGCTGTGCCAATGCCACCATTTCAGAAGCTCTCGTGCCAATATCCTGAATGGCAATGATCCAGTCTTTGAGTGGTGTAGAAAGGACTGGACAAATGGCTGCTTTGTAGTCAGCATTGGAGCCTTCATATACTAGATCCTTTATTAGAGTTTCAGGAGCTTCCCCATGAGAAACTTATCTCTCCACTGCCCCTAGCATGGAATTGAGTAAAGTCTTAGGCATTTGGCATAGCTGAAAAAACATAGCAGACCCACTGCCGGAGGGAGGGAGCTGTTTCCACACCTTCAGAGCACAATTGCATACCTTTGAGTTGAAGCTTATTAATTTGTACTCCAAGGGTATTATTACGTTCAGCCTGTTATTCACACTAGTCCTTCCATGTTAAGAATTGACTGGGCGTTAAGACAGCCCTTGCCACCTGTTTCCAGTCATAAGGATTATTGAGACCTAGAAATATGGTATCCAAAAGGCTCTCCACATATGGGGAGGGAGGGCCATCTTTAGAAATAGCCTCCTGGGGGTCTCTGAGGGGAGTAGCTTCCTGAGGGTACCAAAGGAGTGGGTGCTAAGGGGTAGGTTGTACATGAACTGGAAATGCCTCTAGAAATTGGGTAGAGGAGAAAGGGGAATTTCTCAGCTCCCACCCTCGCTAAGCACTCAGTGCCCGGGGGATCTGAGAAGCTGTCAGGTTTCCCAAGTCAGGGGAAACCAAAGGAACATTTAGGGGTTCAGCAGAGGTGCTTTGCTGTGTGGGTAAAGGCTTGCAAGATGGTGCAGGCTCTGGAGAACTCTGAAGGTCTAGTAGAGGTGGGGACTCTGGCCCAGAGACCGAGGCAGAAGAATTAACATTGGGAGAATTTTTGTTTTTATCTTTAGTCTGAGCCTGCAATACTTCAGAAATGCTGACCCATCTCCTGGCCAGAACTTGGAAAAGAATAGCTAGAGGAAAAAAAATACTAGAAAACAGTGGAGCACAAGGATCATGTGCCATATATGCCAAAATGGGTCCTCCTCAAACACAGCTCCCTTAAAAATATATTTCCCATCTTTGCAGGGATTTAGACTCATCAAAGTTGCTTTAAGGGCATGTGTTGCAGCGCCAGATAGATGGAGCTATCTTCTCTTTCTTTTTTTCTTTATAAAAAATATATATATTTTTATATATATTAAATATATAAAAATATATATATATATATATATATAATATCTCTTTTATTTTTTTTTTTTTTTTTTTTTTGAGACAGGGTCTCCTTCTAACCCACTAGCACCTGACACTAAAAATCCAGGCCTGCTGTGGCCTGTATATGCGCAAAATAATGGATCCAGGAAATTGATGTGATGATAGTAATGGAGAATTCACTTTATTGCATGCTGTGAGTCACTTTTATAAGCAAAACGATGTCATCTCTCAGAGCCAATCCCAGATCCCAGTCTCATGTCCCTGTATGCAGCTGCCCTGCCTAGCATCATGTACCTGGACCAGGAGTTGCTCCCTCATGGGGCAGGGTCAGAGGAACCTCATGACTTCCACATTATGCCCTGAGGGATGCTAGCTGAAAACTAGCCCTAACTCAAACTGGATCTTCCCATAGGTCTCCTTCCAGAAGACCAGAGAGAGCTGCAGAACCCCAGACCAGATCACTCACCAAGTGAAGTGAGACAGAGACCCATAATAGGGTAAGGAAAGGGCCTTCCAGGTTAAACAGACAGGTACAAGCCAATCCCCACACAGTAGGTTGTGTACAAAGTCTTGTGATTTTGAGATGGCACTGCCCCCAGTCAAGAAGGAAAGAGGACCACATAAAACTTCAATGTGATTCCAAAGCCCTCGCCCCATTTAGCAAGAACAGGAATTTAATGGAATTAACTAGAAAATGTCTTAAACTCTGAATGACTGTGTGTGAATGTGAGAATGAGAATTAATGGTTCCATGGCTCTGTGAAGCCATGGATAACTTTAAAGAAGGGTATGCAGGAGATTATGGGACTGAGAACTTTCTGTGTGTTGATACCAAGTCACACTGGGGAAGAATACTTGAATCTTAGAACATAGCTTCATGATTATCAGAAGAGGAGGGAGAACTGCCCCCTAGCTATGGGATTATAGAGAAAGGGATCTCCCCATTTTCCAGATTTAAAGGATGCAGTTATGTCATGTGTTTATGTCAATTGTTTTTCCATGTGTCTGAGAGTCATATAACTGTTTGTTATGTATCTTCTTTTGTGTTGATTCCACCTAGTTAAGCCATGTATAATTGTCTCATGTTGTCTCTGTCAAAACAAAGTGGCCACTTCAAGTTTCTTTCATTCTTTATCGTGCACAGAATTATTAATTTTGCCTTGGCATGCCAGATGAAAGCACACATGTGCAGACTTTAAATAAGGATACTTGAAAATGCATTCGGAGGCTTCAAATTTGGATACCCTAGATGTCTTTAAATTTAGTATCCCCAAGTCTATTAAATGATTCACAACTTTTGCATGCTAACTGTGCATAGAAATTAGGATCTCAGTTGGTTTTATAGGATCTTATTTTTAAGATGACTTTTGATTGGTGTTTGCTTTCAAGATGGTTGTGTGAGGTATCTTTTGTTTGCTTGTTTTGGAAATATTTCAGTTTTGATGTTAAGTCTGATTTGTGTTGCTGTGGGACTCCTAGGGGCCTGAGAACAGGTTTCAGAGAGCCAAACTTTGGCTGGATGTACCTTTGATTTGATATGTTAACTTGCCTCCAGTGCTGGGGATAAATTGTGGGACTGGTCTTTGTTCTCATCTTACTGGCTTTGTTCCATGTTAAAGAGCCCTACTCTGGGCTGGAGGGATGGCCTAGCGGTTGGGAGCACCGACCGCTCTTGCAGAGGAGCCGGGTTCGATCCCCAGCATCCACATGGTGGCTGAGAACCGTCTGNGCTTTCAAGATGACTGTGTGAGGTAACCTGTTTGCTTTGGAAGTATTTTGCTCTGAATGTTCAGTCTGATTTGTGTTTCTTTGAGACCTCTGTGGGCCTGAGAACATCGGGCTGGATGTAGCCCTGATTTAACATATTAACTTGCCTTCAGTGCTGGGAATGAATTCTGGGACTGGTCTTTGTTCTATCTTTCTGGCTTTGTCCTAAGTCCCTTTCCTGCAGCCCTACTCTGTTTGGTTGAGTTTGGGAACTTTCTTCTTAGGAGATTTTGCTTGCTTGCATATCTTGCCCCAGAACAACTCCCATGCTTGAGTCTGCTTTAAACTGCCTTTTGCTAGCTTTTAGGGAAATTCTCATCAGCGGCTAAAGCCAGGTATCTTGGTCAGGCTTAGATGGAAGTCTTCAGAGCTGTGGGAATTCCTGAGCCCTTGAGGTGTCCAACTGGCAGCTATACTTCCATTATTCTGGCTGGAAACCCATTTGGGATCTGGCATTACTCCTGGTGTGTTCACAGGATCTGATTCCTGGGATGCCCTGGGCCTGTCCATCTTCTTGCCTCCCAGGGGTAGGGGAGGGCAGCCTGGGACACCTATTGAGATTTGGTGTGTTTCTGCAGTGATTTTGTGTCTGATTTCCCTCCCTCCCTCCCTTCCTCCTTGTAGGAATCAAAGGGACCTCCCTGGGCCTATGTTCTGCTGGTCTGGCACTCTGTTCCCTATAACCCTGTCTGTTGTGTGCTTGTGTTTGTCAGAGAGAATTGACTACAGATAACTGGGTCAATCAAACTCATGAAATCTATCCATACTCCATGCTTTTGGTATTGTCAATCTTTAAATGGTCTTTAATAATGGATTGGTCTTTATACTGCCTGATTAAGACTAAACACTTTTCATTATCTATTGTTTACCCTGTCCTTTAAAGGAATTTTCTGTAAGTAAAACTTTAATCATTAACTTGTTTTGATCATATTGTAACTTTTGGTTACAGTTGGTGTATTAGTCACTTTTCTGTTGCTGTGATAAAACACCATGACCAAAGGAACTTATAAAAGGAAGAGTTTATTTGAGCTTATGATTGACGGTTCCAGGGAATCAGAGTCCATTGTGGCAGGAAGCATGGTGGCCAGGGCTGGAGCAGCAAGCCAAGGATCACATCTCCCAATGAACACAGGAAGCAGAGAGATCAATTGGAGACTGCAAGGCTTGTTAAACTCACTAAGGCTGCCCCCAATAATGTACTTCCTCTAGTATGGCCACACCTTCTAAGACCTCCAAGAACAGTGCCACCAACTGGAGACAAAATGTCTGAATACTTAAAGCCTATGGGGGACACTCATTCAAACTACCACAGTTGGCTTTGAGTATGAATGAGATGTATAATTCCATTTTCCCATCTCTTCTTAAGCTGAACTCAGGGATATTACAATATTAAAATGTAAATGACACTCCAGTGAAAGCCTTTATGTTTAGTAGCAATGTATGTGGCTCTGTTCAGCACAAACACTAAAATAAGAATCTTGTTTTGAATGCGTGTGTATAAAATACTCTTGGCTTTTAAAAATTATGTAATGTAGTTATAAAATATTAAGGATCTATCAGTACAACTTTTATAAAGTTTTATCACTGAAATTAATTATTTTCAATATGCTTGTATTCTTCTGACTAGGAAATTGTGTTCCATAGCTGGAGACTCTTGGTGCTGTGCAGACTATGGACAGTTTTAAATATTATAATTTTGACTATTTTATTTGAGATAATTATTTGTAATATTATCATAGAGATTCAGTGTTATCATTATAAAAACTACTGTTACAATCAAAATTTTAATTCCATTCCTTTGACTTGTTCTGCACACCTTGTTACAGTCTCAGGTACAATGGATACATATAAGTATTGAGTTATCAATTCCTACTAAAAATGTTTTTATGATATACTTTATGATATACTGTTTTACTTTGCTCATGTTACTTTTGATAATTTAGAGAAAAATTAGGTTTTGCCACTGGGAACTATATGGGACAGTCGAAATGAAACCAGTTTTGTTGAGCTTGGTTTAAGTAAGTCAACCTATTTCCTTTCTATAGGTATGTGAATATGAATCCCTCCTTCTTTCTCAAAATTCAGAATCTGGGGGGCAGGGAAAACAAACTATGTCTGTTTATAGTGAAACAGTCTTCATTTGAGATAGACCTAGAAGGTATTATTTTAAGCTCCTTTATTATATTCTAAGCTTTTTTTCTGGGCTATGTCTACTTGGCCTAAAAAATGTTAAATTTCTCCTTTCATGGCTTAGATCCATTCTACCTAAAGTACCTAAATAGCCCTTTATAAACCTAAATCCTAAATAAAGAACAAAATATATGCTGTACTGGATAGCTTTAGTGTCAACTTGACACACCTGGGCTGAGGAAACCTCAATAAGTGCCTCCATTGGACTTGTGTATGGGATATTTTCCTGATTGTTAAGTGACATAGGAGAACCTAGCCCACTGTATTGTATAAAAAATAGGATGCACATGGGCCAGCAGTACAAGCCAGTAAGTAGCATTCCCTTTCTAGCCTGTGATGCAGTTCCTACCTCCAGGCTCCTGCCCTTTGTTCCTACCTTTGGCTCCCTAAGTAAGGAACTATGACTTGGGAAATGTAAAGCAAATAAACCCTTTCCTCCCCAAGTTAGTGTTGGTCAGAGTTTTTTTGTCACAATTCAGGATTTATTAAAATGTTTAAGTCTTTGTTCAAGCTTTATTTACATGTTATATAGTATTTAAAATACAAAATTAATACAACGAACCCTCTTGGAGGTTCAACAACAATACTTAAAAGCTCCGATCTGATTTGGTCTGAGGGATTTAAAGGGAAAATCTTTTGGCTCCATAGTAACCTGTCAAAACTATTTGGGACTCATGACTAATGCCCTCCCAGAACCAGTTGTCATGGTTATGCTGGTTCTTATTCTGGAGCCCTGTGTACTAAAACTTTTTTTTCAAATCTGTCACAACAGAGTACAGGTCCTCCTCACCTCCTCTAATTGAAGACTCTGGACAGGGATCCTCCCATGGCTAACACACTTACTAGGCTCCCTGTTGGTACTGGGAAATCTGTGCACTGGTATTTTTAAACCAAACCTAATGGCTCACTCATAAAAGATTTAACCAGCTTGTTCTTTTAGTTGTAGGGGATGAACCTGCATACCAACCACTGGCCACTATTGATCCAGACCAAATGCTAGTCATCCAGAGTGACTAAGATGGAGACCGGATCCTAATTTTCCAGCCCGAAACACTTTTTTTCCTAACTATGCCCCCTATCAGCTGGAAATAGTTGCAGAAAAGAGTTCAGTGCTCTTTCTCTATTATAAACAAAAGGCTTGATTATTCAGGTCTGGTTCTCCCAAGATCTTGAATTCCCAGCATTCACAGGACACACAGATGTCCACTCTCTCTAGAAACTATCAATAACATCACTTCTTTTTATCTGATGATTGGCCAAGATTTTTTTAAATTTTTAAAATTTTTCAATATTTTTATTTTTTGTGCATATGAATGTACTGTCTGCATGTAGGTTTGTGCACCTGTGTTGTGCAATGCTGAGGAGGTCAGAAGAGGGTGTCAGATTCCCCTGGAGTTGGAGTTAAAGATGGTTCTTAGTGGCCATGTAGGTGCTGGTGATCAAACCCGGGTACTCTGCAAGAGCAGTCGGCACTCTTAACCACTAGGCAATATCTCCAGCCCAGTGGCCAAGATATTTAAGAGGACCTGGCTAGACACCATTTTGGCTGCTGGCTGTCACACTGCAACAACATACGTGGCCCTAGCTAATTTGAGTAATCTTTCCCAGAGTGACCTAAGCCTGGTGTTTCTCTTTCTCTTATTTGGGGTTCACAGTGGCATAAACCTAATAATTTCCTTGTGCAGATAGCTGCAAAGCAAGATTTGAAAAAACCAGAGCAAGCAGTTAGTTAACTATTTCACAACAGTCACACATTTCTGGGAAAGGGGCAAGGAGGCAGCACTTCCTAAAATTGCTTATCAATTGCAGGCAATGGAAGTTTCTAAGATGGCTTCTTTAACCAAAATGGAGTCACTTTAGCTGTTACAGGCTCTTATAAAATCTCTTTTCTTGCTCTATCTATTGCTTCAACACCCACCCTGACATTTTTGTTTCTAGTCTCTGTTAAATCACAGGCCTTCAAATATGGGCCTGTCATGCATGAGAGTCAGTGTAATATGTTTAAACAGTATTGGATTCTTAGACAGATTTGGGGTTTTGTTTAACTCTGAAGACATAGGGAAGGTTCTTTTATCTTAAGTCAGCTTTCCACTTATGAACAAAAGGATTTATATTGTCTAGTTCTTTGTTCACTGACCTCCTTATATAACACATGCCAAAAATATTAAGAATGAATATTAAGTTATACATTTTAATGTAAAGGATCTTAAAACTAGACCTACTATTATTGTCATGAGAAAAAGTTGATACCAGAAAACATTGATTAAGGATCACCTTAAAGTTTAACATTTTCTCATACAATGCTTCTAACTGAAATTTTCCTCTTAATAATAAATAGTATGGTTTTACCATGAATCACCATCAATCCATAAACAGGAGCTTGGATAGTATAAGTCTAGACCCATGGTTAGGCTTTACCCCACCTAAGTCAGAGATTCTAGAAAGCCAACTGAAGCAGTTTAATTACCCTGGACTGTTTTCTGAGAAATGTTGCTGCAATATCCTACAATAATGCCTCACTGGAGACAAGAACATATGTCTCTGTTTCTCTCGAGATGTTCCTACTGATACCAGTAACAGGCCCGTTTTTATTGAGATGCTGATACCAGCCACAGACCCACATATGCCTTATCCCCATTTCTTCACCCCCACTTCCTTGTAAACTCACCTCCTTGTATGCCTGGGTTTAAAACTGCTGCTTTGCTGCCATTCTAACACTGGTCATCCTGATCTGGACAGAGGCAGGCCAGCCGCCATGCCCAAAATAAGTCAGGAGTCATCTTTATCAGAGTCCTGTATACTTTTGTGCTGGGTCTCCCCTCAATATGAACCTAACAGTTAGTACTTTTTATCAAGTCAGACTACTACCTACAAAATTTGCAATCTGGTCTCACAGCTCTGGCCAAGTCTTAGAGTTTTGTCCATTTCTGTCATGTTCCCATATAATGATGCTGTTAGGCAGGGCCTGAGGGTGGAGATCTAAAGATGGCACCTACCACCTGTCTCTTCCGGTCAACAGCCTACCTCATCTCAACAGTCCACAGTTAAGAGACTTTTAATAGACTGTGAACTTTTAAGCGTTTGGACATTTTAAGGACTGTGGGGCTTTTAAGGTTGTACTGTCTTAGGTTGTGATTAATGTTAACATCATACTTTGGGGATAAGAACTGGAAAGGTGGTGGTTTAATAGTGATGTGTTTTGTGTGTCAAATTGACAAGGGGTCAATTGTGCTGGATAGCTTTAGTGTCAACTGGACACACCTGGGTTGAGGGAGCCTCAATTGGGGAATTGGCTCCATTGGATTGGCCTGTGGCCACATCTGTGGAGTATTGTCTTGATGGTCAAGCAGTGTGGGAGGGCCCAGCCCACAATAAGTGGTGCCACCCTGGGCAGGTTGTTGTTGTGTACCATATAAGAAGGCGGGCTGGGCATGAGCCAGGGGAGCAAGCCAGTGAACAGCATTCCTCCATGGCCTGTGCTTCAGCTCCTGCTTCCAGGTTCCTGCCCTGGGCTCCCTGAGTGGTAAACTGTGACCCAGGAGATGTAAGCTGAATAAACCCTTTCCTCCCCAAGTTGGTGTTGGTCAGAGTGTTTTGTCACAGCAATGGAAGACAAACTAGAACAAATTATCAGTGAGTTTAGGACATATCAGAAATTGTTATGAAAGAATGATGATATAAGTAACCAAAGCATGATATAATTGGCCCCTACTAACACATTTTTTTTTGAGACAGGGTCTCTCTATAGCCCCAGCTGGCCTGGAACTCACTCTGTAGACCAGACCAGGCTGGTCTTGAACTCATAGAGATCTGCCTGCCTCTGCTTCCTGAGTGCTAGGATTATAGGCTTGTGCCACCACACCCTGCTTAAAGAAGGTTCTTAGCCACCATGTGGGTGCTGGGAATCAAACTCAGGTCCTTTGCAAGAGCAGTTAGCACTCTCAACCACTGAGCCATCTCTCCAACCCCCCCACTAACAATTTCTAAACAGCAAGATTTAAAAAGCCAGTTTTATATCACTTAATCAAGTAGTCACAAGTAGAAGAAAATTATTTGTTGCTACACCAGGGCTGAAGAAAAATTTCCAAGAAAATCCTGCCTCTTTGTCTGAACTTCCTACAAGGCTGACCAAATCATTAGCACTTCAATATCGTGGAGAGTTTGGAATGTTGCAGATCCAGAGCCTATGTGCATTTTCTCGAAGGCAATATTTATCCATAAATAGCCTACCCTTGTCTACTTCTGTTTCTTCCTTAACATTCCTGTGACTGACAAAATATATTACTCTAATAAAGGAAACAGTTTCCCACCAATCAAAAGGCTAAGAATGTCATCAGATAGTAACTGAGACCTATGGTAGACAGATATGCCTGTTAGGTTGGGTTAGGGGCAAAAAGCCAAGATGGCATAGACCCGAAGGACCTTTCCTTCTTTTCTGCTCTCAAGCTTGCATTTTCCCTGCCCCTGACCTGGGTTAATTGGCCAGATTCCAACAGGTTACCCCTCCCCCCATAAGCGGCTCTCCCCACCTCTCAGAAATGAGATTTTCATGGCCCTCCTCAAATGGATGGCCGTGGGGGGGGAGAGAGAGAGAGAGAGAGAGAGAGAGAGAGAGAGAGAGAGAGAGATTTACTTTTTAATTCAAACTGATTCGGTCTTTTCTTAGCATCAGCTATAACTTCTCACTGCCTAGTGGATGTGTCTACCAAAGTATTTGAAAAATGCCTTGATTTATAACTTTTCTCTTTTCTGTTACTATAAAACCATGACCCTACTGTTATCAGGATGGAGCATGGTATTTGGGGAAACCTAAATCTGTGTTCCCAGGCCATGGTCACTCATTTTGTCTCTATAATAAACCATCTCTTTTATTAATTTGAGGTGAGAGCTGTTTGTTTCATTGACTCCAAACTTATAAATCTATTTATATAATTTGAAATTAAGAATACACTAAAACAATAACTTTGTAAAACAAGTAATTCACATACAATTTTTTTCACATATATTTTAAAATTCAGGAAATCAGAAATCAGAAAAAAACTACAATAAGTGATTCTTTGGTATGTAACATTAATTTTAATTTGGGGGATTTTTTAATATGATTTGTATGGAATGGAAAGTGCTGCACAGAACCTTTTTTAAATGTTAAATACAATCACTTCTTTGGAAAATAGACACAATCCCATAATATTGGAAAGAATATTCTTTTAAATAGTAATATAGGAAAGTCTCAGAATATAAACACTCTATAATTATTTGCTTTCAAAGCCAGACAAGAAGGCAATCGAGACTAATTAATAGTGTTGCTATGTAACTTTAATGGTAGTGTGTAAATGCCAAGGGAAAAATATCTAGCCCTAGCATGGTAATCTCATAGATGTTTAACTTTATACCCTGCTCCCCAATGTAGGTAGCTGACTGAATAAGCTAAAGGAGCAAAATTCCCACCTTTTCATATTCAGCTGTTACCTTGACAACTGGTAATTGGTATTAAATGTTGTTTCATTTGTAAAGTGAAGTGAGTTTCTTTTTAAGCAGGCACTTTTGTTAAGAGCACTTAGTTTAAATATATGACTGGAGGCAACTTAGCACAATTGGTGCTTCAAATGCAGATGGCTGCAAAATTTACTGTAATTGCTTTTCATGATTTTAACCACAATATTCATTCATCAAGCCAATGTATTGCTTTTAACTTTTTGGAGATATGAAGGTTATTTCCCTTTCCTTTTCTCCATCTTTTTCTTTTCTTGATTTTATAATAGAAATAGGAAAATGCATCCTTGGTTGATAAAAGATCTTGCAATGTTCTGGTAATCTAGAACTTTGGAGCAGGAAAGGCTCTAATACAAGATCTAAGATAGGGAAAAGGCAGGCTGGAGTCTTCCCTTTCTGCCCTGAGGCTACCCAAGACAGAAGTCTTTTCTGTAATCTTTATCCTGGACAGAAGTCCTTATCTTCAGGATGTCACATTCCTGTGGCCTTTGTGATCACATGTTATTGTAAACCACTTATTTGATCATCATTTATGTGTAATTTGCTCTTTGCTTGCATTTGTCACATGGGTATAAAAGTCCCAAAGACCCTCAGTCAAGGGTTGACTCTTTTAGGAAATAATCTATCAGTCAGTCAAACTATAGTAAAATTATCCCTCTCCTTACCTGACTTTGGCTTTGGTCTCATGATTTTTCTTTAACAATTTTCATCATTGAACACACACACACACACACACACACATATATATATATATATGTATATGCAAATATATAATATACATATATATGTATTTGAACACAGCTTTGAATTTTTCTTTTAAATCTATTTACATTTACATAGTAAATTTTAGGTAAATGATATGGGCAGCTATTCCAGTGAAGAAATAAAAGAAATTTGTGCCATAAAAAGTTATTTATAGATACCTGGTAGTGGTGGTGAACACCTTTAAATGTATTCAAGAAGGTAGAGGCAAGCAGGTATCTGTGAGATATAGGCTATCCTGATATATATATATATAAAATTCTAGACCAGCTGGTATTCTCCAAAAAAACCTAGTCTGAAAAAATGGTAAAGAGTACCATCTGCTCTTTCACAGGACCCGAGTTTGGTTTCCTGAACTTACATGATGGCTAACAACCATTTATAACCCCAGTTCCAGGGGGAACCAAACTCCTCTTCTGAACACTATGGTTATTGCATGACAAAGGTACACTTACATACATGCAGGCAACATACTCATACTCATAAAATAAAAATAACAAATAAAATATATTTTCAAAAACCCAAACAAGTATTTATAGTTTGTGTTTCTGACATTAATAATTGCATGGGTAACTATTCTTGTGTGTCAAAGCCTACAGTGAAAGACTAATAAATTATAGAAACTTCTTTCACAAAGTAATTAATAGCAAATACTTTTTTTCAGTGATATATCTATGTATGAGAGCACTGTCTACATGTATGTGCACTTGTGTTGTGCAGTACTCATGGAGGCCAGAAGAGGGTGTTGTATCCCCTGGACCTGGAGTTAGCTTCCATGTGGGTGCTGGGATTTGAACCAGGGTCTTCTCCAAGAGCAGCCAATATGCTTAACTTCTGAGCCATTCCCCCAGACCCAATTTCGATTTTCTTTTACATATATATATATATATATATATATATATATATAAATATAATGCTTTTATTGATGTTTTGTGTATTTCAGATATCATTTTTCAGTTCAGTTTAGTGATATTCCCCTTTACCTTCCACCCACCCCACTGCAGATCATGTATTCTGTCATAACTATCCTGCATCTTTCTCTGTCTTGTGTGTGTGTGTTTGTGTGTGTGTGTGTGTGTGTGTGTGTGTGTGTATTTAGGAATTCACATTTTCCTCCTTTAATTTTATATGACTCTAAAATATGAGTACATACTTTCCACTCATATACAGTAATTATGGAGTCTGAAAGTAACTGGTAGATCGATTCTAGAGCCCATTAAGAGATTTACATTATAACAACATAGTTGCTTTCAGATAAACAGAAATATAACAATGATGTTGTTCAGCTTGCCGTCCATCTGGGAATTTGGTGTTAGCATCCACAAATGAGGGAAACCATTTGCCTTTTGTTGATCTAAGACTGTGTTACTTCACTTAGCATAATGGCTTCAAGTTCCATCCATTTACCTGCAAAGTTCGTGATGTCATCTTTCTTTACTGCTGAGTAGTACTCCATTGTGTAGATGTACCACATTTTTGTCATCCACTCCTCTGTTGAGGGGCATTTGGGTTGGTTCCACCTCTGTGCTAGTGTGAAGAGAGCTGCAATAAACATGGATGTGCATGTATATTTGCAGTAGGATGAGTCTTTTGGGTATATACCCAGGAATGGTATGGCTGGGTCAGGTGGTAGGCTCATTTTGAGTCTTTTAAGGGTTCTTCTCCACACTGCTTTCCCATAAGGGTTGTACAAGTTTACATTCCCACAAGCAGTGGATGAGTGTTCTCCTTTCCCCACAACCTCTCCAGCATTTGGTGTCTTTTGTGCTCTTGATCTTAGCCAGTCATATCAGAATGAGATGATAACTGTGAGTGGTTTTAATTCGCATTTCCTTAATTATTAATGATGTTGAACACTTTTATTTCTTTGCATCAGATTCCCCTGGAACTGTAGTTAAAGACGGTTCTTAGCCACCATGTGGGTTCTGGGAATCAAACCCAGGTTTTCTGCAAGAGCAATCAATGCTCTTATCCATTGAGCCATCTCTCTAACCCTTTCAGCCATCTTTAATTCCGCACTGGCAAAGTCTTTGTTCAGCTCTTTACTCCATCTTTTGAGTAGGTCATTTGATTTCTTTTTTGATTTTTGAGTAGTCTATATATTCTTGATGTTAATACTCTGTCAGATGTATTGCTGGTGAAGATTTCCTCCCACTGTGTGAGTTTTCACTTCACTTTCTTGTTTGTTTCTTTCACTGTACAGAAGCTTTTGAGTTTGATGAGGTGCCATTTGTCAACTATTGACCTTACTTCCTGTGCAGCTGCCATCTGATTTAGAAAGCCTTTTCCTACACCTATGTCTTATAGGTTGTTACCAAAATTTTCTTCTATCACCTTCAGGGTTTTGGGTTTGATATTGAGATCTTTGATCCACTTGTAGTTGATTTTGCACATGGTGAGAGGTAGGGGTTTAATTTTGTTCTTCTACAAATGGTGATCCAGTTTTGCCAGCACCATTTGCTGAAGATGCTATCCTTCCTCCACTGAGGTTTTTTTTTTCCCCCTTTGTCAAATATAAGGTTGCTGAAATTGTATGAGCTCAAGTTTGGATCTTCAATTTTGTTCCATTGGTAAATGGGTATATTTTTGTGCCAGTACTAGACTGTCTTTATGACTATGGTCCTGTAATATACCTTGAAGTCTGGTAGAGCAAACTCCCCTTTATTGCATTTTTCACTCAGGGTTGCTTTAGCTATTTGGGGTCTTTTGTTTTTCCATGTGAATTTAATGATTTTCTTTCCAAGTCTCTGAAAAAGCTCTTGGGGATTTTGATTGGGATTGTATTGAATCTGTATATCAATTTGGGTAAAATGGACACTTTTACTATATTAATTTTCCCAATCCATGAGCGTGGGAGATCTTTCCATCTTTTGATATGATTTTCAATCTCCTTCTTCAGGGGTTTAAAATTTTTGTTGTAGAGATCATTGGTATCATTGGTTAAGTTTGTTCCCAGGTATTTTATTATTTTTGAGCCTATTGTGAGTGGGAAGTTCTTATATTCCTTCTCCACTTGTTTATTATTGGCTTAAAGAAAGGCTACTGATTTTTCTAGGTTAATTTTGTATCCTGCCACTTGACTGAAACTCTTAATCATTTCTAGAAGTTTTCTGCTGGAGTTTTTAGCATCCCTTAGGTAAACTATCATATCATCTGCAAAAAGGGACAGCTTAACTTCTTCTTTTCCGATTATTACTCATTTAATTTTCTTCTCTTGTCTTATTGCCCTAGCAGGCATTTCAAGCACTATGTTAAAGAAGAGTGGCAATAAGTGGCAGCCTTGCCGGGTTCCCGCCTTTAAGAGAAATGGTTCTAATTTTTCCCCATTTAGGATGATGTTGGCAGTGGGTTTGCCATATATGGTTTTGATCATGTTGAGGAATGTTCCCTTCAGTCTGATTCCCTCTAGGACTTTAAACATGAAGGGATGCTGGATCTTGTCAAAGGCTTTTTCTGCATAAATTGAGGTGACCATGTGGTTTTTGTTTTTCAGTCCATTTATGTGTTTTATGGTATTTATTGATTTACATATGTTGAACCATCCCTGCATTTCTGATATGAATCCAACTTGGTCTTGATGGATGATCTTTTTGATGTGGGTCTGTATGCAATTTGCAAGTATTTTGTTGAGAATTTTTGCATCTATGTTCATTAATGAGATGTCTATAGCTTTCTTTTTTGGTTGTATCTTTGCCTGGTTTTGGTATTAGGGTGATGCTGGCTTCATAGAAGGAATTTGGGGGATTTCTTTCTGTATCCTTCTGAACAGATTGAGTAGTAATGGTTGTAGGACCTCTTTATATGTTTTATAGAATTCTGCTGTGAATCCATCTGGGCCCAGACTTATTTTAGTTGGGAGGATTTTTATTACATCCTCGATTTCCTCAAATATTATGGGTCTGTTTAAACTGCCAATCTTTTCTTGGTTAAGCTTTATTGGTTCCCAGGATTTCAAATATTCATCTACTTCTTTTAGGTTTTCAAATTTAGTGGAGTGTAGGGCTTTTTTTTTCTTGGTCTTTTTGAGACAGGGTCTCCCTGTAGCCCCAGCTGTCTTGGAACTCACTCTGTTGCCCAGGCTGGCTGTGAACTGACAAAGATCTGCCTGCTTCTGCTTCCCAAGTGCCAGGATTATTTGAAGTATTCCTGTATGATTGTCTGTATCTTTACTTTGTTGTGATTTTTTTCCCTTTCATCATGAACATTATTGATTTGGAGTTTGGAGTTGCACTTTCTTAATTTTTGGTTAACTTGGCTAGAGGTCTGTCTATTTTGTATATCTTTTCAAAGAACTAGCTTTTGGAGTCATTGATTCTATATATTTTCTTTGTTTCTAGTTCATTGTTTTCTGCTCTGATTTTTGTGAATTCTTTCTGTCTTTTGGGTTTTGGGTTCATTTGTTGCTGTCTCTCAAATGATTTCAGATGCAGTCTTAGATCATTTATCTGTTCCCTTTCTGTTTTTGGATATGGGCACTGATAGTTATAAATTTCCCTCTCAAGACTGTTTTTACAGTATCCCACAAGTTTTGTTGCATTGTATTGTCTTTTCCATTCAGTTCCATGAATACTTTTATTTCTTCCTTGACTCATTCATTATTCAGGATGGTGTTGTTTAGTCTCCATGTGTTGTTGTAGCTAATTGGGCTTATTCTGGTGTTCACATTGAGCTTTATTGCAGTATGGTATGATAGAATGCATGGAATTATTTCAATCCTTTTGTATTTGTTGAGATTTTGTATTTTTTTTGAGATTACTTTTGTGCCCCAGTATGTGGTCGATTTTGGAGAATGTTCCATGAGGTGCTGAGTAGACAGTATATTCTCTGGTGTTTGCATGGAATATTCAGTAGATGTCTGTGAGATCCATTTGGTACATTGTATTGTTCATTTCTGATGTCTTTCTGTTTATTTTTTGTCCAGTTGATCTATTCAAGGGCCTCAGTGGCGTGTTGAAGTCCCCCACTATTAGTGTGTTAGGATTAACCCGTGTCTTGAGGTCCTGCAAAGTAGTATTTATAAAGTTAAGTGCACCAGAGTTTGGTGCATAGACATTTAGGATTGTGAAGTCTTCATACTTAATTGTTCCTTTGACAAGGATGTAATGGCACTCTTTGTCTCTTCTGATTAGTTTCACTTTGAGATCTAGTTTGTCTGATATTAGAATAGCCACTCAGGCTTGTTTCTTGGTACCATTCTCTTGGCTTGGAATATTTTTTCCATCCTTTCCCTCTAGGTTGGTGTCTGTTTTTGAGGGTGAGAAGGGTTTCTTGTAGACAGCATATAGAAGGATTCTGTTTCCTAATCCATTCTCCGTGTCTATATCTTGATTGGGGAGTTTAGAGCATTAGTATTTAAGGTTATTATTGAAAGAAGTGTGTTGCTTATGTTCACCTTACTTTTTGTTTGCATTATTAGTCTAGGTTTGTATTTACTGTTATGCTTTTGTTGATGTCTCTCTTTAATTGCTTAGGGATAGTTGCTCCTTTCTTCTGTTCTTTGGATTGCTTCAAGGGCTTTCTGAAGTGTTGGTTTCTTAGACATGTATTCTTCCATCTTGTTCATGTTGTGAAAGATTTTTCTTTCTCCTTCAATTATAACTGACATTTCTGCTGGATATAGTAGTCTGGGTTGGCATCTGAAGTTGTTTAGCACAGGGAATATTTTGGTCCATGTTTTTCTAGCTTTCATAGTTCTGACTGAGAAGTCAGCTGTGATTCTTATGGGTTTCCTCTTATCTGTAACTTGTTTTTCTCTTGTGGCTTTTAGTATTTTGTCTTTGTTTGGAGCATCTAGTGTTTTAACATTTATATGGTATGGGGAGTTTCTTTCTGGTCCTGTCTATTTGGTGTTCTATGTGCTTCTTGTATTTGTATAGGTTTGTCTTTTTTTCAGTTTGGGGAAATTTTCTTCCATTATCCTGTTGAAGATCTGGTCAACAGTGTTGTCTTGGGATTTTTCTCCTTCCTCTATCCCTATGATGGGGAGGTTTGATCTTTTCATAGTGTCCCACATTTCCTGGTTGTTCCACTCTTGTGGTTTTTTTTTTTTTATTTTTCATAATCTTTACTTGAGCTTTCTAGTTGCTCCATATTATCCTGCAGGTCTGATATTCTTTTTTTTTTTTTTTTTCTGTTTCTTCCATTCTGCTTATGAGGCTTTTTCCCATCCTTTCCTGGTGATTGGATGAATGTTCAATTTCCTTCTTTATTTAATCCTGTGATTTCTTTAGATTTTCCACTTCCCTCTGGAGCCTGTCATTCTCATCTTGTAGCTCCTTGGTCATTTTCTTTTTTCATTTCATCCTGGGATCTTTTCAGTGTTTCCCTGTCCTTCCACAGTTTGTCATTTTCTCCCTTTAGTTCTTCCCAACATTTGTCATTGTCTCCCTCTAGGTCCTTCTTGAGTTTTTCATTCTCTTCCCTTAGTTCTCTAATTTCTTTGAATATTTCTACAGTTATTCTTCTAAGGTTGGTGTCTTGGCTTCTTTCCTCAAAGATCTCATTGTAGCAATCTTCTTTAGGGTTGGTAGAATTCAGTGTGGATTTATTATGAGTTTTTCCCATGTTGTTTTTTCTTTGTTTCTTTGCATGTGGATTTGTCTGTTTCTTTCTTTCTTCTGATTCTGGCACCTTAACATTGGCTGCACAGACTATAATCACTAATGGTGTGCCTGTTAGGTCCTCTGCACCACAGCTCCACCAGGTTGACTAGGGGTGTGTGTGATTGTTTTGCTACTTTGGCCTGAATGCTGGTAGGCCCCCAAGGGTCAAGGCAGTTCCACCTTGCCTTATTGGAATCTCACTGAGTCTGTGCAGCTGTCTAGAGTCCAACCTGGGACTTCTGGCATGGGTGGTGAGCTCCCCAAGGGCCAAAGCATTTCTACCTTGCCTTACTGGCATCTCACTGAGTCTGTGCAGCTGTCTGGAGTCCAACTTGGGACTTCTGGCATGGGTGGTGAGCTCCCCAAGGGCCAAAGCATTTCCACCTTGCCTTACTGGCACCTCATTTCAATTTCCATTCTTTAATGAATAAATATTAATCTACCGTATTAATGAAACAGAGAACAAAGTTACTTGACTGTCATTTGACAATAACCAGTACACATTTGTGACAAAAACTGAATAAATTAAAGATGACAGGGAATTTTTAAAAATATAAAATAGCTATAGATAATGCCATATTTAATGATAAAAGACAGGCTTTCCCCAGAGAATGGGAATAAATAAAGGGCTTTGTTTATATTCAAAATTGAGTTGAAAGTTTTGTTACTACAATAAGGGAAATTAATTATACCAGTGATATCTTGATTGGAAAGAAGTATCTGTCTTATTAACAGATGATTTAACTGTGTAAAGAAAGATTTAGATAATCCATAGAACTGCTTCTAGAGCTAGTAAGTCCAACAAGCTCACAGGACATAAGAAGAACATATAAAAGTCAATGGTGTTTTCACAAATTGTAATCAGTAGTAATAAAATGATATGTGATATACAAAAGTAAATTTAACAGTGACCCAGTCTTATACATTGAAAATTAAAATTAGTGTTTGGAGAAAGTCAAGAATATCTAATAAATTGAGTGATATTTGATGCTTGTGGATTTGAAGACCTTAAATATTGTTAAAAGTGGAAATCTTCATAAAAAATCCCCAAAGGAATTGTGAAGAAATGGATGTGCTTAAAAATCTATGTGACAACTCAGAGGAAGCAGAAGAACTGCCATAACTATTTTTTTTGTCTTTTTGAAACAGCCTTTGTCTGTGGCCCCCAGCTGGCCTGGAACTTGCTATGTAGACCAAGCTGGCCTTGAACTCACAGGTATCTGCCTGTCTTTGCTTCCTGAGTGCTGGGATTAAAGGGATGCACCACCTTGCCAGGCTAGCTGTAATAACTTTTAAAGAAAAGAATTAGTATGAGGATTTTCTCTTTATTCTTTCAAAATCTAGCATGTAGTTATAATAATTCAGACAATGTGATGCTTGGACTAAATAAAAACAGATATTTGGGACAAAGCTATCCATAAAAATGTGCTTATGTTAAATATATTCCCAATAGAGAAACCAAGATAATTCCATGAAAAAAGAGATTTTTGACAAATAATGTAGAGGCAGACAATTGATATCTGTATACACAAAAATGAATTTAGATTCTACTTCACATAGTATAGAATCACACAGACACACAAACACACAGAAACATACCTCACACACTACAGATTTTATATATGAGGAAAGTTGTGTGCTTTTCTACTTGCCCAGTTTCAAACAGAGATCAGAATGATGTAGACACCATTCAAAATATTATCAAAAGCTGAAGCCAGGTGCCATGGCATGCACCTGTAGTCCTAGTGCTGGGGAAGAGTACAGGGGGAGGCCTGTGGTTTGCTGAATGGCCAACCTGGCTGTATCATTGCTCTCCAAGCTCCATTAGAGTTCCTATTTCAAAAAATAAATTAGAGTGACAAAGGAAGACCTTTAACATCTACCTCTGACCTCCATGCATGTACACATGTGTACACATGCATGTGTATATATTTGGAGGCACATGAACATGTATACATATAATAATTTACCAAAATGTAAAGATAATATCTTCTTACTATAGTTGTATAGTCTATTCCATTGATTTATGAAAACAGTTTCCTAAGGGATCTCATGACAAGTTTCCTTGTTTGGGTTAGTACCTTCTGTCTATATTACTTCAATATTTTTCTCTCAAAATGTATTTTCTATTGAAACTTCAATTTCTTTAAAGTAGCTAATATATTCTTTTGCCTATGGGCTAAAAACTTAAAGTCTTTATTTGATTTAAAGCCACTTACAATTTAACACAATAATACCCACCAATCTTGTCCTGTGATATGAACCAAATGTCTCCTTTCTTCCTCATATTTATGTCTATTTATCTATTTACCCCTCCCCACCCTAAGCCAGGTTCTTTAGGATTATAACCATGTATGATATTGTTCTCTCTTTTTCAGCTAAGAAGTACTTGGTTATTCTTTAACTTCACTAATGTGTTTCTTCTTTTGGGTTAGGTTGGGCATCAATAAAGAAAAAAGTAATTTTATTTATTTATTAATTTATTATTTATTTATTTGCTTGTGTTTGGGTGTATGCATAGGGATATTCATATACACTTTGGTGAATGTGAGAGGCCAATAGACAACCCGTGGTTGTTTGTTCTCACCCTCTACCATATGGGTTCTAGGGATCCAACTCTGGTTGTCAGGCCTGGTAGCAAGCAACTTTACTCACTAGGCCATTCTGCCTGGCCAAATAAGGAACACTACAAATAAATATATTTAATCTTTTTTGTCTGTATGTTTGGTTGTTCCTTTCCTTTCCTTTCCTTTCCTTTCCTTTCCTTTCCTTTCCTTTCCTTTCCTTTCCTTTCCTTTCATTTCTGTTCATTTCCTTTCCTTTCCTTTTTCCTTTCCTTTTCCCTTTCCCTTTCCCTTTTTCCTTTCCCCTTTCCTTTCCTTTCCTTTCCTTTCCTTTCCTTTCCTTTTCCTTTCCTTTCCTTTCCTTTCCTTTCCTTTCCTTTCCTTCCCTTTCCTTTCATTTCTGTTCCTTTCCTTTCCTTTCATTTCCTTTTTGAGGTAGGATCTCCCTATGCCCTATCTGGTGGCTTGGTCACATTAGATTAGTAGTTTTTTCTTGTTACAGTGATCAAACATTTGACAAGAAGCACTTTAAAGGAGGAAGGGTTTATTCTTAGAGTTAGAAGGGCATCCATCATGGAAGAGAAGATAGGCAGACAGCAGGTGAGGCATGGGGCCTGAAACAGGAAGCTGCCTGCTTGCATTGTGTCTGTATTCAGTAAATATAGAATGAACAGGAAATGGGAGTGAGCAATAAAGCTTCAAAGCTTGCCCCCCTCCCTCCAGTGAGCTTCCACATTCTAAAGGTTCTACAACCTTCCCAAGCAGTGCAACAACTGGGAATCAAGTATTCAAGCGGGGAGACATTTCATTCAAACCATAACAGTCATCATTATTAAATAAAACAGTAAATATTTTATGTAGGTAACATGATGGGATAATATGATGGGCATTTGCTTCAATCATCTATTATGGGTTTTAATCATGTTCTTTGTATTAATTACAAATTCTCCATTATCCGCCTTGATAATAAGATGGTAGCAAGAAATACGGTGGTTTTACCTTGTAGTATATGATTAAATTTATATTCAATAATTCTCAAAATGTTCTGTCTCTGAATGATACACTATGCAATTATCAGTTTTTAACACTTCATATTATATATATATATATATATATATATATATATATATATTGAAATTACCAGGTTTTATTATATATCATTTCTTAAACTATTCAGATTGTGGTGGCACCTAGTTCCAACATCTTGGTGTACAGTCTTCAGTAAAAAGAAGCAAGACTACTGAGAGAAATGGAACAATTTAGGATTGAGACAGGAAAGGTACAAAATTAGCCTAAACATTTTTTTTCCATCCTGGAGGTGGGTCCTCTGCTATCTGATCCATCCTGGAGGCAGGTTCTTTACTCTCTGATCCATGCTGGGGTGGTTCTTTACTCTCTGATCCATCCTGGAGGTGGGTCCTTTGCTTTCTGATCCATCCTGGAGGTGGGTCCTTTACTCTCTGATCCATCTTAGAGGCAGTTATTTGCTCTCTGATCCATCCTCCTTCTGGGTCCTTTGCTCTCTTTTCCAACCTGGAGGTGTGTCCTTTGTTCTCTTATCCATCCTACAGATGGGTCCTTTCCTCTCTGATCCATCATGGAGGCAGGTAAGTTACTCTAGGGAACTTCTTGGAGGAGGGTTATTTACTCTCTAATCCATCTGGAAGTGGGTCCTTTGTTAACTGATCCATCCTAGAAATGTGTTCTTTACTCTCTGAAACATCCTGGAGGTGGATCCTTTACTGTTTGAGCCATCCTAGAAGCAGGTCTTTTGCTCTTTGATCCATCCAGGAGATGGGTTCATTAGTCTCTGATCTGTTCTAGAAGCTGGTCATTTGCTCTCTGATCCATCCTGGCAATGGGTCTTTTAATCTCTGATTCATTCTGGAAGAGGGTCCTTTACTTTCCTATGTGTCCTGGAGGTGGGTCCTTTGCTGACTGATCCATTGTGGAGATGGGTCCTTTACTGTCTGATCGGCCCTGAAGGTGAGTCCTTTGCTGTCTGATCTATCCTGGAGACAGGTCATTTACTCTTGGATACATTCTGGAGATGGGTCCTTCACTCTCTGATCCATCCTGGAGGTGGGTCCTTTACTCTCTGAACCGTCCTGGAGGCAGGTCCGTTGCTCTCTGATCCATCCTGGAGATGGGTCCTTTACTCTTTGATCCATCTTGGAGGCGGGTTCTTTGCTCACTGATCCATCCTGGAAACTGGTGTTTTACTCTCTGAAACATCCTGGAGGCAGATCCTTTGCTCTCTGATCTGTCCTGGTGACAGGTCCTTTACTTACTTTCTTTTTTTTAAAACATTTTATTTTATTGATGCTTTGTGCATTTCATACATCATTTTCCAATTCAGTTCAGGCATATTTCCCTTTCCCTTCCTCTCCACCCCCACCCCATCCCAGATCATGCATTCTGCCATAACTGTCCCACATCTTTCCCTCAGTTTTTTTTTTCATTTTTTAGCAATAAGTGATAATTTATGAGTACAAGCATCCTTCATGTAAAACCAAATTGCAGGCAGATGTGCCCAAACCCCCACAGCCCCACCATCCATGGGGGGTGAGGGGTTTTATGTTCATTCAAGTTGATCAAATGAGTGTCTAGACTACATTGCTGTAGTTTCACCATTCACCCCAATCGCAGCCCTTACATTCTACCATGCTCCCTCTTCCGCAGATTGTTCCCTAGGCTTAGAAAAGGGGCACAGGTGGATGAGACACAAAACAGTCCACTTTCTCTGAAGCTGTTGTCTTGGACTCTGGTCAATCTGGCTGTTTCCTTTCATGGGCTGACAGTTTGTCCAGGAATAACCTTTCGATCCTACTAATGAAGCACAAGCAATTAGATATATAGGTATTTAAACAGCACTAATAGTTATGGTAGGTTACTTTGGTATAGACACATATGGAGGAATAACCCATGGCTGATGCCACAAACTTACATCCTCTACAGGTTAGGAGATGTTATAAGCCACAGTAAGACCCTGTCACATTTAACAGGAAAAAATGTAATTCATGGATTAACAAGGCCTTTACTTTCTGATCCATCTTGTAGGATGGTCATTTACTCTCCGATCTGTCCTGGAGGCGGGTCCTTTGCTGTCTGGTCCATCCTGGGTATGGGGCCTTTACTTTCTGATCTGTCCTGGAGACAGGTCCTTTACCCTTTACTCTCTGATCCATACTGCAGGAGGGTCCTTTACTCTCTGATCCATCCTGTATGTGGGTCCTTTATTCTCCGATCTGTCCTGGATGCAGGTCTTTTGCCCTGTGATCCATAGTGCAGGCTCTCTGATCCATCCTGGAGATGGGTTCTTTGCTCTCTGATCCATCCTGGAGGCAGTTCCTTTGTTCTCTGATTCATCATGGAGGTGGGTCATTTGCTCTCTGATCCGTGCTGGTTCCAGTTCCTTTGCTCTCTTTTCTAACCTGGAGGCAGGTCCTTTGTTCTCTGATACATCCTGCAGATGGGTCCTTTCCTCTCTGATCCATCTGGAGTCTGAAGGCCGATCTTTTGCTCATTGATCCATTCTGGAAACAGGTCCTTTACTCACTGAAATGTCCTGGAGGTAGGTCCTTTGCTCTCTGATCCATCCTGGAGATGGGTCATTTACTCTCTGATTTGCCCTAGAAATGTGTCATTTGCTCTCTGATCCATCCTGGAGATGGGTCATTTACTCTCTGATTTGCCCTAGAAATGTGTCATTTGCTCTCTGATCCATCCTGGCAATGGGTCTTTTATTCTCTTATGTGTCCTGGAGGTGGGTCCTTTGCTGTTTGATCCATCCTGGAGATGGGTCCTTTGCTGACTGATCCATCCTGGAGATGGGTCCTTTAACTCTCTGAGCTATCCTGGAGGCCAGACCTTCGCTCACTGATCCATCCTGGAAATGGATCCTTTACTCTCTGAAACATCCTAGAAGCAGGTCCATTGCTCTCTGATCCATCCTGGAGACTGGCCCTTTACCCTCTGACCATCCTGGACCCGGGTCTTTCATCCATTGCTCTTTCATCCATCATGGAGAGGAGTCCTTTACTCTCTGATCCATTCTGGAGGCGGGGCCTTATCTGTCTGATCCATCCTGGAGGCGGGTCCTTTGCTCTTGGATCTGTCCTGAAGATGAGTCCTTTATACTCTGATCTGTCACAGAGGAGGATCCTTTACTCTCTCTCACATTATATTTTAAAGTGACTGAGATAACTTAGCAGATAAAATAGCTACAGAGAGCTCTTAAATTATTAGAGAAAGCCCATTTTGAAGATGAAAAACTAACAACTTATGCTTTATGAAGCAGAATTTTACGTTCTTGCACTAAGATTTTTTTATATAACTTACCTTTGTAATGTAGGAAAGTGTCCTTTAACAACTTAAGGCAACAGGTTGAATATTTTTTTTTAATTTTTATTATTTTTTATGTATATGAGTGTACTGTCTGCATGTAGGTTGGTGCACCTGTGTCATGCAATGCTGCAGAGGTCAGAAGAGGACATTGGATTCCCCTGGAACTGGAGTTAAAGATGGTGGGTGCTGGGAATCAAACTGGGGTCCTCTGCAAGATCAGTAGGTGCTCTTAACTGCTGAGCCATTTCTTCTTATAAATAAGGCACTTGGTTTAAAGACTGATTGCTTGGATGTACTATCGAGGGCTGGAGAGAAGGCTCAGTTGTTAAGAACATTGATTGCTCTCCCAAAGGACCAAAGTTCACCAGTACCCACATGGTGGCTAACGACTACCAGTAATTCCAGTTCCAGAGAATCCAAAATCCTCTTTGGTCTTCACAATCATTGTGCACACATGATTCACTTATATACATGCAGGCAAAATGCTCATATTCTCTTTCTCTTTCTCTCTCTTTCTCTCTCTCTCTCTCTCTCTCTCACACACACACACACACATGCACACACGCACACACACACAAACACACACACAAATAGAGTGATTATGGAATTCTACAAGTAAAGAATTTGGGGAGCACATAAGTTTACGATAGTCATAGTCAGCTGTGCAGAGGAAGGTTAGCTTCCTATAATAATGATATACAGGTCTGAATTATCTAGTCTTATAATTTTGTAATGTAGTTAGCCTGAAAGACTTGGAAATGGCAAGTTGTCACTGAAATAAATTTTAGTGAGCAAAAATGTATTTCAGTATAATTTCCACCTTCTAGAAAAGTTATATGGAAAATGCACTAAAAAGGCTAGAGAGATGACTCAGTGGGTAAGAGCACTGGCTGCTTTTGCAGAGGACCCAGGTTCAGTTCCCAACACTCACATCATGTCTAACGAGTTCCAGGGCTTCCAACAACTTTTTCTTACCTCCACGGGCATTGTATGGCATGGGTGCACTTATTTTTTTTTTTTTAATTTTTATTTATTTCTATATGTGTATCAGTGTACTGTCTGCATGCAGGTCTGTGCACCCGTGTCGTGCAATGCCGCGGAGGTCAGAAGAGGGTCTCGGATTCCCCTGGAGCTGGAGTTCTCCTGGAATTGGAGTTTCAGACGGCTCTCGGCCGCCATGTGGGTGCTGGGGATCGAACCCGGGTCCTCTGTAAGAGCGGTCGGCACTCTTAACCGCTAGGCCATCTCTCCAGCCCCGCATGGGTGCACTTATATACATGCAGACAGAGCACTCATACACATAAAACAATCCATAAATAAGTATTTTAAAAATTGAACAGAGTAAAAATGAATTCCCATACAAAGTTCCTCATAGTCTGCTAGCCCTTTGTTCACTTCGTGTCTTGACTTCTCCTGCTTGCTCATCTCCACTTCTCTGTCTTCTTTCTCTCTTACACTTTCTTTTTTCTCTACTATTTTCTGTACATATGCAAGCAGACATGCACAGATATGCATAGGAGTTGGGTGCTCAGAAATTGAGAGCGATTTGCTGGCATCAAATCATGCACATTTTACCTCTAAATATTTTGCTTTCTAATACACAAGGACAAAGAAAAAGTTCTTTCTGAACACTCATCCAATGGTATAAGTAAGGAAATTTAATACACCATGCTGTTATGTAATCCACATCCCACGGTGAAGTCTCGACCATTGTTCCACTAATGCCATTTATGGCTATTTTTGTTCTCCCCTTTGGATCTAATCAAGGATCCTGAATTGCTTTCTGTTGTAGTGACTTTATTCTCCTTTATCTCAAAAATCTTCTTAAGATTCATATGTTGTATGCCCTTGACATTTTGATAATACAGGCCAATTAATTCATGAATATTTTAAGACATGTTTGTCTGAGGCTTGGTTGGGGTTATACCAAGGTTAGACATTTTTGTTAGGAGTATAAGAAAATTTCTTTACTGCACATCATGTGGAGAAGCATACAGGCTTTAGTTTTGTTGTGGTGACACCTGAGATATTAGTATCACATTGTAATCTAGGACTATGAATAATAGAAAATGAAGCTTCATCATGGTAATTGGACCTCACACAGTTGTGGGAGTTGGTATGTGGGTTTAAGGAGGATGTTGTCTATTTCTCTCTTGAGCCTCAAGACAGAGGCAAGTCACATAAGCTTGAAAGGACCATTATCTTTTGTCAACCTATAAAGTAACTGGCCTGAGACAGCACAATGGAAGTCATAGGACAAATGACACCCACACAGACAAGTCTGAGCCAGTAATCATTCACAGTCTCCATCTCCTCTGTCAGGACTGAGTGACACAGGGTTGGCAAGGACCCTGTGTCATGAAGCTGGACCTCTCAGAACATTCAAATACTATTATTAAGAAGAAGCTAGAAGAGTAGAGGTGAATCCCTCCGTACCAACACTGAAACATTGAAACACCACATCTCAACAGAGGGTTGACGAGCAACCCTAATACCCAGTGTTCTGAAGGGCACATGAACATACCTATCACTTCTGTCTGACACTGAAAATCTAACATGTGAGAAACTGTAACTGGAAACATACACATACACACATATACATACAGAGAGAGACAGAGAAACATAGAGACAGAACTTTGGAAAGGTAGCTTAAGCTTAGCTAAATTGATATAAGCATCAATTATGAGAGTGTATATGAGTGTGTGTGTGCATACATATATAGTATGTTATATGCACATTGTGCTTCAACATGTAGAGATCCCAACTCTCCTGAGATTACATTTAGTAGATACAGAAAATCACAAGAAGACAGTTTTGAACATTCACAGGTTTACCTCGTACAGCTTTTGTACATGCTCACAGATTTTGCCATTTCTTTTTTTTTTTGTCTTTTAAAAATATTTTTACTGAGTTTTGTGCATTACATATAACCGATCTTAGTCGTATTTATACCCCCTTTCCCATTTCTTTCCCCCCTTCCCCCCACTGGATTTCACACATCTGTCACATATGTGAAGTCCTACGTGGTCAAGCATTTCTACCCAAATGTTCATCAGTGCAAGTTCAACCACTGGAGTTTAGTCATCTTATTTGGAGTCTCTCCCTTAAAGATCTACTCTTCCTCTCAACAGTAATCAGTTGCCAATAATTCTTTGACTACACTTGGGGTCTGCTGCTTATTTCCTTCATTCTATGCTGGGTTTTTGTCTGACTGTTGGTATGAGTCTCATGCATGCTGCCACCATTGTTGCAAGTTCCTACAAGCAACTTCACAGTGGCCAGAAAGCCTCTGTTTCATTCTGTTCATGAAGCAGCCCTGGTTCTTACAATCTTTCTGCTCCCTCTTTCATAGCGGTCCCTGAGCCATGGGTGGGTGAGTGTTAATAGAGGAATCCTATCCAGGAACACAAACTATTCAGTCTCTTGTTCTTCAGAACTTTGCCAGTTGTGGCTTTCTGTGTGCATCACAGTTTGTTGTATGAAGAAATTTCACTGGTGAGACTGAGAGATGTGTTAGTATTCTCTCTATCCCTGCTCCTCTATGTTCTGTGAGCTTTAGGTGTAGAGGTTCCACTGTAGATGTGTCACAGAGGACTGGACATCTCTCAGACATATATTCTCTGTGTGTGACCAGTTGTGGAACTATATAACAGCTTACATCTGCTGCAAAAAGAAGCATCATTGATGAGTGGTGTATGCTACAGTTGTCTGTAAAAATGAGGATTCATATTTATCATACAATAAGAAACTTCATTTTTCTAGATATATGACAGAAATAAGATCCTACTTGTATTAGTCAGTTTTCTGTTGCTGTGATAAAGCACCATGACCAAGGAACTTATAAAAGGAAGAGTTTATTTGAGCTTACGATTGGCGATTCCAGGGAATTTGAGTCCATTGTGGCAGGAGGCGTGGCGGCTGGATCCGGAGCAGCAAACCGAGGGTCACATCTCGCAAAGAGCACAGGAAACAGAGAGAGGAAGCAACTGTAGAGCACGAGGCTTGTTAAGCTCCCTAAGCCTGCCCCCAGTGACACACTTCCTGCAGCATGGCCACACACCCCAAGACCTCCAAAAACAGCGCCACCAACTGGAGACAAACGTCTGAATACCTAGAGCCTATGGGACACACATTCAAACCACCACACTACTGTTCCTGTTTCTCTGGGATCTGTGACCTCTCCAGCCATGTGTATTTTGCTATATTTACAGTGCTACTCATGATTTCCCTCCCATCGTTAGGGCTTTTAGTCAAATTAGATAGCTGTTGCTTATTCCCTAAAGAAACATGCCACTATTACAGCAATAGAGATAAGTTTACTGTGCCAGCCACTGTGGTCATTAGGCTTTGAAGTTGGGTTGGACCATTGATTTTTCTCCTTTAGCAGCTTGCATAGTATCTTCTATAGCCATGGGAGGTCGTTTTCACGGAGAAAGCTTCCAGGTTAGGTCCAGTTCCATTGCTCCAAGTCCTGTGTCTGAAGTATGTCCTGTCTTAAGCGATAGGGTCTGTATTAGTCAGGGTTCTCTAAAGAAACAGAAGCAACAGGATGAGTATATATAACTATATACAATTTATTGATTTGCTCACGTGACGGAGCTCAACAGTAGCGCCGAACTGGAGAGGCCGGGAATCCAGGGAACTGCTCAGTCCGCAAGGCTGGATGTCTCAGGAGTCCCAGTCTAGTGCTGAAGGCCCGAATGGATTCCAGGAGATCTGCTGGTCTCAGTACACGCTGGGATCCGAAAGGTTGATCACAGCAGCAAGACAAACTCACCAGATGAGAGAAGCAAGCCGCAGGAGGAAATAAAAGGGACCAGCTCCGGCTGCTGTGGCCTTAAATACTGCCTGCCGGCAGAAGGTAACACCCACATTTGGGGTGGGCCATCCGGGTTGAGGTGGTCCAATCAGAAGACCCTTTTCTCTTATTTATTCCTTAGTCAAGTCAAGTTGACACCCAGGATTAACCATCACAGGGTCTTACCTTCACATTCTGAGAGGTAAGCAAGAGCTGTGGCCATAGCATGTTATTTTGGGCTAGTCTGGCCAACAACCCAAAGGGAAGTTTATACACTCAGATATACACATGCACTCATGTTCAGATATTGTATGTCTATTTTTTCAGGGATTTGAGTAAATATATTTCCCTCTGGCAGTTTATACTCTCTCTCTCTCTCTCTCTCTCTCTCTCTCTCTCTCTCTCTCTCTGTGTGTGTGTGTCTAACCTCCCTCCTCCCTGCTTAAGTCCCAATTTAAGTGCCTCTATTTTCCCCTTGATAATATGGGTCTCCTATTATGCCCCTCTCTTGAGCTCCTATTTCTCCTTCACTCCCATGGCTTCTTGTATGTACTTCCTTCCTACCGCCATTTTTCCACCCCCTCCAGCCCCCTTGGCAACAGTCGTTTCCTATTATCCCTTCACTCAAGCTCTTTCTTTCCCTTAACTCAGTGTTTTCTTTCATTTTCCCAGCTCTTGCTGTTAAATCAGGATATACTCACATGTAAGGGATTGATACTACAATCTGCAAATGAGGGAAAATATATGTCCCTTGCTTATCTGAGCCTGTGTTACCTTACTTAGTATAACACCATCTAGTTCCTCCATTTACATGAAAATTTCATAATTTCATCTTTCTTTACAGCTGAGTAGAATTCAATTGTGCAAATGTACCATGTTTTCAATACCCATTCATTGGTGAAAGGTGATTAGGTTGTTTCCATTTCATAGCTATTGTGAAAAGCACAGCAGCAAGCATGGATGTGCAGGTATCTCTATAGTAGGTTGAGTCCTTTGGGAATATGCTGAGAACTGGTTTAGCTGGATCATATAGTAGAGGCATTTTTAGTTTTTAAGCATTCTCCACACTGCTTTCCATAGTGGTTGCATTTCTACCATCAGTGAATGAGCATTCCCCTTTTTCCACATCCTCACCTGACTGATACACTGTTTCAATTTCTTTATTTGTTACAAGCCTGTTTAAACTGTTGTTCTCGATGGGGGTGGTGGCACACGCCTTTAATCCTAACACTTGGGAGGCAGAGGCAGGCGGATCTTTGTGAGTTCGAGGCCAGCCTGGTCTACAGAGTGAGTTCCAGGACAGCTGGGACTACAGGGAGACCCTGTCTCAAAAAGACCAAAAACAGGGGGCTGGAGAGATAGCCTAGCAGAGGACCCAGGTTCAATCCCCAGCACCCACATGGCGGCTAAGAACCATCTGAAACTCCAATTCCAGGAGAACTCCAGTTCCAGGGGAATCCGAGACCGTCTTCTGACCTCCGCAGCATTGCACGACACGGGTGCACAGACCTGCATGCAGACAATACATTCATACACATACAGAAATAAAAAAAAAAAAAAAAAAAAAAAAGACCAAAACCAAAACAAAACAAAACAAAAAGCAAAAAACCCCCAAAACACCCCTGTTGTTCTGCTCTTGGTTAACATTGGTGGTTTCCATGAATTTAGAAATTCATCCATTTCTTTTAGATTTTCCAAATTTAATAGAGTATAGGT
This sequence comes from Rhizomys pruinosus, assembly GCA_009823505.1. Taxonomy (NCBI): domain Eukaryota; kingdom Metazoa; phylum Chordata; class Mammalia; order Rodentia; family Spalacidae; genus Rhizomys; species Rhizomys pruinosus. Next base: position 2,676,770 of record VZQC01004266.1, read on the forward strand.
TTTTAACTATTCCCTTAGAACACCTTGGATTTTCTTGGTGTCTCTTGTGATGTTTTGCCTTTCATCTCTGATTTTGTTAATTTGTATTTGCTCTTTCTTTTAGTTAACTGTACTAAAGGTCTATCTCATTTAGCCTTTCAAAAAAAGCAGCTCTGGTGTGGGCCGGCTCCTGAGGCACAGGCAGGATGCCATAAGTCACTCGGGCAGGTACATCTGGGGGTGGACTGTCTTTTAGGGGCAGCTGGAAGAGGGTCTCGACTCTGAGCCCTCTTTTGGGGGTCTCTGTTTCGGAGGGACCACGCTTTGCCTTTGCAGAGTGAACAGAGGGTCATGTTTAGGTCTGCTCTGGTCCTGTGGTGGGTGGCTTTGTGTGGGCCAGCTCTTGAGGCGCAGGCAGGATGCCATAAGTCACTCGCGCAGGTACTGGGGTGCGGGCTAGGTCAGGCGCACATCCCGCCCCCGCTCCCCCCCAATGGGAATTGGTGAGAATCCAAGTGGACTTCCTTTTGGAGAACCTTCAGAACAGGAAGAGAAGACTGACTTAGGCTTCCAATATCCAATATATAAACAAAATTGAAAACCTGAAATCTAGACAAGTCAATACTCCATAAACAAGGAGGAAGAAAGGAAAAAAAAAAAGCATCGGAAGGAGGCAAGCAAAACCATCCGCTAACATGGTGAAAAGTCATTTGTGATTTGAATCACAAAAGGGAAACCCACATGCCAGGGACACGATGAAGGGACAACATGGGAAAGGCACAGGATAATCCTGCACCAAACTCTACCAAACCTGGAGGAGATAGCTACAATGGGATCCCCTTGGAAGAGACCCAAGGAACAGAGCTTAGAGGAATAATTGCAGACCTATGCAGAGAAATTAAAGAAAATAAAGAGGAATTCAGAGAACTAAAGAGAGAGAATGAAAAACTCAAAAAGGACATGGAGGGATACAGTGACAAACGTTGGAAAGAACTAAAGGAACAGATTGACAAACTCCAGAAAGAACAAGAGAGAGAAAAAATAAACAAGAATTCAGAGAACTAAAGAGAGAGAATGAAAAACTCAAAAAGGACCTAGAGGGATACAGTGACAAACGTTGGAAAGAACCAATGTAACAGATTGACAAACTCCAGAAAGAACAAGAGGGAGAAAAAATAAACAAGAATTCAGAGAACTAAAGAGAGAGAATGAAAAACTCAAAAAGGA
>VZQC01004266.1:2682702-2745543 GCA_009823505.1 Rhizomys pruinosus
AGTAAATGGATGGAGCTAGAAAACATTATGTTAAGTGAAGTAACACAGTCCCAGAAAAACAAACGACAAATGGTGTCCCTCATATGTGGATGCTAGTGCCAATAGACCAGATATAAATATTTCTCCTGGAGAGGGATGCATAGTAAAAGAACAACAACAGAAAGATTACATCAGAAAACTGACTGAAATGGTGAATTGGGAAGGGCGGGAGGGGCGGGAGAGTGACACGGGTGTATATTCGATTAATGCATATTTAATTGACTTGAGTTCAACAAGTATCCAGTTTTGCCCAGACAATGTCTACAGGTTACATGGTGTTTTAGGACTCAGTAAAAGTAAATATGTGTATATTAAACAACATTGGTTTACAGACTCTGATAAAAACGGTAATGCATCTGAGTTAAATGGAGATATAAATTGCTGTTTTCCACGTTTGTTCTACATAAAATCTGTATAATAATAACTCTGGGATTGGCACATACAAATGTTCTCTATAATTTTTCTGTTGTACAGTATCACCTCGTAGCATTCTCTTTCACCTATAAGATGATTTAACAAAAAAATTAAGTTTGCTTCCCAAGTTAATCACATACAGTCACCCAAAGCAGCATGGGTGAATTTGATGAAATCTGTGCCTTGATTCCACCCAATAGGTATATATAATACAACTGCCTTCTGGAGACTCATGGGTCAAAAAACAAAAACCTAAAAAACATGTGGGGGGGATACAGACATATATGAAACCTTTTGGTCAAAAACTTTGCAATTCAAATCTTAAAACTAAGTGTGGGAAAAGATTTGTATGTTCCAACAGGTCAAAATGTCACCAACTTAATGGCTGAGAAAGAAAAGATACAGCTTTGCATCAAGTAGGATGTACCAGAAAGTGCCAACAGAAAGGTTGGCCCATCTGAACATTGAAAGGAAGAAAAGCCTCAGATTGCAACAAACATCAAACCCCTCTGTGGATCCTACTTGTAACAACTATGTATAATGAGTCCTATTGAAACTTACCTTCTAGGAGCTGCAAAGGTTTTAATACGAGAGACTTTCTTACCTCTCCATAGAACAAGGAGAAATATGATGATGATATCGTTCTCCAACTGTAAATTGGAGACAACTATTATAGTGGTAATCTCTTATAAAACCAGTAAAACCGCCTTCTTGAATTGACTAATAGACATAGGAACTGTGAAAAGGATTATTCTCTATTCAGAACCAAATATAATACTAAAGTCTCCTTAAGCTATGTACTTAAGCAGAATATATTAATGCAGGAGCTCTGACATCAGCAATGGATTATTCTACCAAGGAGATGTTGGTCAGGGGATCCAAGCCCCCACAAAAGATAAAGGCTCCTTGCCTCTAAACTGGGATATCTGCAAGAAGAGAGATGATAAGGCCCTGTTGTCAAAGACCTGACTTTAACACGGGAAAGATGCATTGAGACCACACATGCAAGTGTACAGATGGTCTCTGGAATACCAGAAAGTGTTACCAAAGACCACTAAACCAATAAAGCAAGTATAAGTCTCCTTGAGTCAAGCAAGACTCCTCGTCAGCATCAGCTACACCTCACCTGCCTGGAAATACTGTGCAGCAGAGGCAGCCATATGCCTGTATATCCCAAATCTAATTGGCTATTGGCTCTCTCCTTGGAGGGATAACTCACAGCTGATGCCACAAGCTTACACCCTCTAATGGTCAGGAGATGTTATAAGCCACAGTAAGACCCTGTCATATTCAACAGAAAAAAAATTCATGGATTAACATACCATCCAAACATCTGTGTCTATACTGGGGTAGCCTAAGATAGCAGTTGGTAGTGTTTGAATACCTATATATCTAATTGCTTGTGCTTCATTAGTAGGATCGAATGGTTATTCCTAGACAGACTGTCAGCCCATGAAAGGAAACAGCCAGAGTTGACCAGAGTCCAAGATAACAGCTTCAGAGAAAGTAGACTGTTTTGCTTCTCATCCACCTGTGCCCCTTTTCTAAGCCTAGGGAAAAATCTGTGGAAGAGGGGGCATGGTAGAATGTAAGGGCTTTGATTGGGGTGAATGGTGAAACTACAGCAATGTGGCCTGGACACTCATATGATCAGCTTGATTGAACACGCGGGCCCCTCCTGCTGGATGGTGGGACCAAGGGGTTGTGTGGTTTTGGACACAGCTGCTTGCAAATTGGTTTTGCATGAAGGATGCTTGTACTCATAGATTATCACTTATTGCTAAAAAATGGAAAAAAAAAACTGAGAGAAAGATGCAGGACAGTTATGGTAGAATGCATCATCTGGGATGGGGTGGTGTGGGGCGGGGGGAAGGGAAGAGGAAATATGCCTGAACTGAATTGGAAAATGATGTATGAAATACACAAAGCATCAATAAAAAAATAAATTAACAATGAAAAAAATCAGCTCTTATATTCATTAATTTTTTTGGATTGTTTTCTTTGTTTTTATTTCATTGATTTCTACTCTGATTTTTGTTATTTCTTTTCATTCACTAGGTTAATATTTGGTTTCTCCTTGCCTTTCCAAAGTCTTGAATAGAAATGTTAAGTCATTTAAATGTGTTTTTTCTGATTTTTTAAATGTAGGCACTTAGAGGTGTTAATCTTCCCTCTTGGAAGCTCTTTTAAAGTGTCCCAGGGGTTTGTTGTGTTGTATTATCATTTTCATTTAGTTCTAGGAATACTTTTATTCTTTCTTAATTTCTTCTTTGACCCATTAATTATTCATGAGTGTGTTGTTTAATCTCCTTGAATTTTTGTGCTTATTAGAGCTTCTTGTGGTATTGATTTTAAGCTTTATTTTACTGTTACCTGATATAATGCATGGGATTATTTCATTTTTTTAACATTTATTGAGGTTTGTTTTGTGTTCCAGCATGTGGTCAATCTTAGAGAAACTTGCATGGGCTGCTGAGTAGAAAGTATTGCTTGGGTAGAATGTTCTGTAGATGTCTGTTAGATCAATTTGATGTAGGATGTCATTTAATTCAGAAGTCTCACTGTTTATTCGTTGTCCAGTTTTCCTGTCTATTGGAGAGAGTGGGGTATTGATGCCACTTATTAATACTGAATTGGGGTTAATCTGTGCTTTATAGTTTTGTAGTACTCTTTTTATGAAATTGGATGCGCCAGAGTTTTGTGCATATATGCTTATGATTGTAATATCTTCCTGGTCAACTTTTCCTTTGACTAGAATGAAGTGAATTTTTTTTTTTAAATCTCTTCTGATTAGTTTTAATTTGAAACTTATTTTGGCAGATATTAGAATTGCAGCACCTGCTTGCTTCTTAATGGCATTTGCTTGGAATATTTTTTTTCCATCATTTCTTGAGGAGAACAAGAAGATGGATTTTTTTTTATTTTTTCCTTTTTTTATTATTTTATTTTCTGTGTATGCATGTATTGCCTTCATGTATGTAAGTGCACCCGTGCCATGCAATGCTTACAGCAGTCAGAAGTGGGTGTTGGATTTCTCTGGAACTAGAGTTACAGATGCTTGTTAGCTACCGTGTGGGTGCTAGGAATTGAACCCGGATCCTCTGCAAGACCAGCCAGTTCTCTTAACTGCTGAGCCATTTCTCCAACCCCAAGATTTTGTTTCTTAAATCCATTCTGCTAGCCTGTGTCTTTTGACTGGGGAGTTGAGGCCACTGAAATTTAGAGTTATTTTTGAAAGATGTGTATTGGTTACTGTCATTTTAATTTATTTGTGTTCCTGGTCCCACTGTGTGTTTCTATAATTATACCTTCCTTTGTTTTCTTTCTGTAACTTCTTTGTTAAAGTCATTCCTATCTTCGGCCCTTGGTATTGCTTCAAATATTCTGTTAGGGCTGGTTTGGTTGATGTGAATTCTTTCAGCCTTTTGTGTCATGGAAAAAGTACCATTCCTTTGACTATGGTAGATAGATTTTTGGGTAAAGAATTCTGGATTGGCATCCATGCCCATTTAGAACTGGGAATACTTTGATTTAGGTTCTTCTGGCTTTCATAGTTTGCATTGAAAAGTCAGTTATGCTGGGCGTGGTGGCGCACGCCTTTAATCCTAGCACTTGGGAGGCAGAGGCAGGCGGATCTTTGTGAGTTCAAGGCCAGCCTGGTCTACAGAGTGAGTTCCAGGACAGCTGGGGCTACAGGAGACCCCTGTCTCAAAGCAAAAAAAAAAAAAAAAAAAGAAAAGTCAGTTATAATTCTGATTGGTTTTTCTTTATTTATAACTTTTTTCCCTCTAACAGCTTTCATTACTATCTGTTCTGTATAGTTAGTGTTTTTTTATTTTTTAAAAAATATTTTATTTATTATTTTTATTTTCATGGCTATGAGTGTATTGCCTACAAGTGTGTAAGTGCACCTATGTTGCCTCAGTAGAAGGCATCAGATTCCCCTGGAACTGGAGCTACATATGGTTGTTACCCAGTGCTCTTAACTGTTGAGACAGCTCTCCAGTCTCACATTTAGTGTTTTTACTATGGTATGCCCTGGGGAGTTTCTGTTCTGGTCCTGTCTAATTGGTATTACATGTGCTTCCTTTATCTGTGTAGGTATGTCTTTTATTAATTTAGGGAAGTTTTCTTCTATAATCCTGTTGAATGGCCAATGCCCTTAGCCTGATATTCTTCTTTTTCCTGTAAATGCCTACCATGTGTAGATTTGGTCTTTTCAGGGTGTCCCACATTTCCTGTTTGTTTCATTACTGTCTGTTTTTTAATTTTTTATAGTCTTTTCTTGAGGAGTACAGTTCTTTGACTTTGTTTTTCAGTATTGATATTCTGTATTCCATGTCATTCATTCTGCTTGCCAGGCTTTCTCCTGTCCTTTCAAATTGTCTTGTTGAGTTTTTCAATTCCATCTTCATTTCGGCTTGGGTTTTCTTCAATATTTCTGTCTCTTTTGTGAGTTCACTTTTCAAGTCCTGAATTTTTTTTTTTAAATTTCATTCAGCCTCATATTTGTATTTTCTTGAGCTGCCATCAAAAGTTTTTGTGTATTTTCTTTGAGTTCTTTGAGTTGCTTGTGTGTTCTTTAAGTTCTTTGATCATGCTTTTGATTTTTCTTTTAAATTCTGTGTGTGGGCATCCTCAGCATGATTCTCATTGTAGTGCACTTCTGTAGTACTGGTGGGTTTTGTTGTGAACAAATTCTCAAATTCTCTTTAACAAAGGAAGCTGGAGAATTAACCTAGTCTGAGTTCAAGGGATCAGGACACAGTGGGCAGGTCTGAATTAAAAGGATTGTCCAGAGATCTGTGCGGGGTGAGGTGGGGGGGGGCAGAAGTGGGCCTGGACACAAGGCTAGAAAGGGGACTGAGTTCAGGGAAAGATTGGAGCTGATCAGGATGCAGGGGAATCAAGGTGTAGTGGGCAGGATATAACTTACCAGGGTGGTAGGCAGTTCTGAGGCAAGCATATCAGGAGGCTAAAGGCAAGGTGGGACTGAAGACAGCTTGTAGAGGGTGTAAAAAACTATGTTAGATGTGTTAGATGATTAATCTAGCATAGACTTTTTTTTTTTTTTTTTTTTGCTTTTTAGAAAGGGTCTCCTTGTAGTCCCAGCTGGTCTGGAACTTGCTCTGGAGACCAGGCTGATCTCATAAAGATCCACTTGCCTCTGCATCCTGAGTGCTAGGATTAAAGATGGCTATAATTTCTTGATTGAATTGTCTCAGCATTGGTTCATTTAATATTTCCCCAAAATCAAATGTATAGAATTCGTGTGTGATAGATTTAGACAATAACATTTTTCTATAAAATTTGAACTCTATTATAAAAATTTAGGGAAGATAAAATTGATTTCTAGTGTTGTGTGTTAACTTGATGGTGCTGTGGAAAGAGTGCACAGACGTCTTGTTTTAGATGTCTTCGGGGCTGCTTCTGGTTGAGTTCAACATTTGAATATATAGGTTGTGTAATACAGATTGCTAATGTGAGTGTATCCTCCATCCAACTGAAGATTTGAACAAAAAGACATTACGGGGGTAACTTTCCTTTATTGAACTGTCATTTATTTATTGTGCTTTGTACTGGGCTTCATTAAGGACATTTTTCTATAAGCATGTAACATACTTTGACCATCTTCCCTGTTCTTTCCCATCTCCTCCCAGTCTCCCATCTGCCTTACCATTATTCCCCTTTGTTGCTTGCAATATTTCTACTTTTATGTCATATAAACATACATATTTGTATGCACTTACATAAAGTCTAGAGGAAAACACATGTTATTTGTCTTTCTGGGTCTCACTTACTTTGCATATCACAATAGTCTCCAGTTGCATCCATTTTCTTACATATGACGTAAGTTTGCTTGTCTTGATAGTTGAATAAGATTCTTAAGATTCTACTGTGTATATAAAATGCATTTTCTTTATGTCCTCTTTTGATGAAATTTAGGTTAATTCTGTCACTTAGTTATTGTGAATAGTGCTACAATAAACATTGATATGCCAGTCTCTTTGTGATATGTTGACATCAAGTCCTTTAGGTAAATTCCCAGGAGTTCTGTAGATGGTGTGTATAGTAGATGTATGTTTAGTTTTTGGATGAACATCAATACTGACTTCCATAGTGGCTTGACTAGTTTATATTCCCATCAGCAGTGTAAAATAGTTGAGGAAGGGAGATCTTTTTTTTTCTGTCTGACTGTGAAATCAGTCACAGATTTGATCTGTCCTGAGACTCAAGTGAAGGACACTGGCTAGTTCCTTCTTGAACTTGCTGGCTTTCAGGCTGAAATTTAGGCTGTCAGATTTCCTGGGTCTCGGGCTTTCAGACTCAGACCAAAGTTCCATGTTGTCTTCCCTGGAATAGACTCTCTCGTTGGCTGTTTCTGTGGGTATCCTCACCAATATGGTGGTTATGATATAGTAGTATATGTGGATGGAAATACTTAAGAAACAACTAAAAATAAGAACAAATGATTCTTTATAAATTTGTTCATAAAATAGTTTAAACTTTGAAAAGAAAGTTGAATTAATCACTCATTTTTTATATGATCAACATCCATTTAAGTAACTTCAGCTTACGTCACCATTTTAAAAATTTCCCTATTTATTTATCACAATGTACATACTTACAACTTGGGATTTTCCCTTCACTGAAAGCTAATCACTCCCTTATCTACCCCTACTTATCATGAGCATTAATATAATTGATACAGAGATAAGACATACAAATATTTGTTCTGAAAGATTTTCAGGTCATGATTCCAATATTTTCTTTCCCTCTTTACTCTGAGTGTTGTAACTCATATTTAAGTTTTTTTTTTCTATTTTAAGATTTACTTACCTCTATTTTATGTGTATGAGTGTTTGCCTGCATGTATGTAAGTCCACTATGTGCATGCAATGTCCAAAGAAGCCAGAACAGAATCCTCTGGAACTGGAATTACGGATAGCTGTTACCAACCATGTGGGTGCTGGGAGCTTAATCCAAATCTTCTGCAAGAGAAGCAAGTGCTTTTAATGGTTGAAATGCCTCTCCAGCACCTAAATTTATTTTCTTAACATTGTTGGAGTTTAGATGCCTGAGCACATATTTTAGCTGTTACAAATCAGCTTTTCTTTTTAACTTAATGCAAAACTGACAAATGAAATTATTGCCAGAATGTGAATCCTTATGGAGACATACAAGTGAAGGGAAAATATTTCAACAATTGTCATAAATGTTTGCTAATGAAGGCAGACTTTAAAATTTGAACAGTTTCAAACCCTTCTCATTAAAAATATACACATTCAGCTAAAGCAAAACAGCACTCACTGTTCGTGTTCCAACAGCCTTTCTTCCTTCAACAGATTATGCATGGCAAACTATGTTGCCAACACTGCAAAAACATTCCATTTAAGGTGCTCTGCAAGCCTTCTATTTGCTACAAACTTGCTTAATCCCACTCAAAGCTTCACACTCAAGAATGTTCCTTCCAAGGAGATAGAAGTTGTTCATGGCAGAGTTAGAAGTGTTATGTCTAAATGAAATTTTTTCTTTAAATATTCCCTTTCATAATTACCATTTTTCTTTCCATGGTTATGTCTGGTGAGGGATTCATAGACAAGTAAAATGGGTAAAATATATTAAGTTTCTCTTTTTAGGCTTTGGTATAGCAGGTAATCTTAAGTGAAAAGTCTTAAAAGGAGATGAGCTCTAAAATTGCCCCAGGTTTCTGAACTGGATGCTTTTTTTCAGACTATAATAGAAGAAACAAGAATAGAAGCAGAGGTAAGCAATCTCTTTCAAGATATGAAGTTCTCGGAGAATGATGCAATTGAAGCTTAGAGAGGACCGCAATGAGGCAACCACGAAGAAATTAGAGCTCAGGAAATGAACACCAGAATCCCGTTGAACCTGGATTGTTGTTTACACGTGCATGATTTGTACTTGTATAATTCTAGGAATACATGCACCAACATAACCCTTGTAAAAAGAAATACTTCTCACTACTCAGGGCTGGGACATGTTTGCATTTGTTCAGTCAAGCAGTAGACAGCAGTAAGCACTAGACACTAAACATATAATGCCAAGTGTTGCTGCATAGCAAATTCCTCTGAGATAAAACTTGCATATGGGAGGGAAGCTGCATAAACAAGATGTTTTGAGAAGAGAGGAGGCATTCATGTTGCTTGTTGAATTCAGGAAGTGAAGAGCTCAATAGATGCAGGAAGTCCCTAAAAGTGAGTAGGTTCACTAGGCTCCTCCCCAGACAAAACTGCTGAGAGACATTCTCGGACCAGCTGAACTGCCTGGAGGAGGATCACACCATCCCAGCTACCTGCCGAGGACACTCTCCAAACTGATAGCTGTCTGTGAGCTGTGCACTGTGTTACAGATTTCTTGCTTTTGAGAGCCGTCACCCATGCTGGGTGAGGTTTTGGTGATGCAGCTGTCTCTGAGTCGTTCTACTCCTGTAAGTGACCCTTCACCACCCATCCTCCTGTAAGTAACCCCAATAAAACTCATTGGCTTGCCAAACTGGGTTTTAGTGCTGCCCTGACATTGCTCTGCTGATGGCTCCCTGTCTAATGTGAATAGTTTTTACACCTGTCTAATACAAAATTCACATGTGTCTAGTGCAAAACACACAGAAATAATCTAATTTCACTCATAAATACAAAGGGAAAGAGATGAACACATATACATTTATAAACAACAGACATGATGGTATTTTAAGAAAAGAACTGAAAACATTACAAATATAATGAATTTACTGAAATATATAGAGGAAAGAAAAAATATGAGAAAAATAACATAAAGTGAACAACAGAATTCTTTTTAAAAGTATGTTATTTATTCTTTTTATTCTATGTGTGTGAGAGTTTTGCCTGGATGTATGTAAGTGCACCCATGTTGTGCAATGCCTGTGGAGGTCAGAAGAGGTCATCTGGTCCCCTGGAAATGGAGTTTTGAAGGTTGTTCACCATGATGTCAGAGCTGGGAGGTGAACCTTGGTCCTCTGTAAGAGCAATCAGTGCTCTTAACTGCTGAGCCATTTCTCCAGCCCCCAGGTTTCTTTTCAAATAAAAATTCAATATCAAGAATAAAAATTCAGTGAATGAGTTGGTAATGTAAGGCACTAAAGCAAAAAGCAAATGAGTAGTAAAGAGCATTTAAAGACACATGGCTGGGTACTATTCAGTTTGCATTGAAGATCTAAGAAAAAAAAAAACACTTAAAAGTAAACAGGTCCTGGGGCTGGAGGGATGGCCTAGCGGTTAAGAGCGCCGAACGCTCTTGCAGAGGACCCGGGTTCGATCCCCAGCACCCACATGGCGGCTGAGAACCGTCTGTGACTCCAGTTCCAGGAGAACTCCAGTTCCAGGGGAATCCGAGACCCTCTTCTGACCTCCGCGGCATCGCACGACATGGGTGCGCAGACCTGCATGCAGACAGTACATTCATACACATAAAAATAAATAAATAAATAAAAAATTGAAAAAAAAAATTTCAAACTACTTTAAAAAAAAAAAAAAAGTAAACAGGTCCTTAGTTACCAGTGGTACAATAATCAAAGTACAAATTCCTTGGGTAAAACTAAAAATCCTGAAAAAAAATGTATCTGATTATATATCAACACATGAAGAAAACAAGGAGAATAAAAAGTTCTAGAAAAATCCACGATTTCAAGGAAGGTTGTCAGTGTTCCTATCTCAGTAAATTGTCTAGGAAACCAATCTGAAATCCTTTAGAACTAATATAAAAAACTTGAATGACCTCACCACAACTTGAACAGTAGATTAAACACTGGTAGGATGTTCACATCTTATAGAAAATCAGGCAGGGTCATACCAAGAGACCATAATCTGTAAGATAAGAGAAGTATAACAGAATTCAAATCATTGAGTTTTTAGAGACAGTGCCTTGTTAATGAAAAGGACCTGAAACAGAGAAGTTATTTGGAAAATCATGAAAAGTTGGAAAGACAGTCACAAATCTTTAATTTAAAATTGAATTAAGAAACTCAAAAGGAAAATTGTGGATATACACTTCAAATTGAATGAAAGTAAACACGAATTGCTGTGATTCCTGTGATAATTTCCAACAATATCTACAGCGATTTTTATAATGTTTTTTAACAGTTTTTTTTAATTTTATTTATTTTCTATGTGTTTGAATGTACTATCTGCATGTAGGTTTGTGTATCCGTGTCCTGCAAAGCCACAGAGAGGGTGTCGGATTCCCCTGGAACTGGAGTTCTCCTGGAATTGGAGTTACAGATGGTTCTCAGCTGCCATGTGGGTGCTGGGGATCGAACCCAGGTCCCCTGCAAGAGCAGTCAGTGCTCTTAACCACTAGGCCATCTCTCCAACCCTTTATAGCAAACTTTATAGATTGAGGAAAATTGTGAAATTAAGCTTTATTCCCAATGCAGTCTTGGGGGCTTTGGGATTAAACACCCTTGTAAAAAGGTTGGTGGGCACCTATTCTTGCACCTCATCCTTCTGCCGTGAGAGAACACTGTGTTTCCAACTTTGACAAGATGTTATGTCATTTCAGAAGTAGAGACTAGATCTTCACTGGATACTTTGCAGCCTTCAGAACCCTGAGAAATAAATTCCCTTTCCTTACAAATTATCCAGTCTAGGATCTTTTGTTATAGGGATACAAAAGACTGAAACAACATCTCTAGAAGAAAAACTGCCACAGCAGAAACTCAAGTAGTATCCCAACTTGCTCCAGGTGTTTGCTTGACAGTCACCTTGATGCAGAGGCCTGTACTCAGTCTGCAATAGGGTAAGTAAACTGAAGTGATTTTCTGAGGCCGAGCCATAGTATATATTCTGGAATCTGTGCGTAAGCACTTGAAGCCATGTTGTGGAGATCAGACAGCTGGAATCACAAAAAAGAGGAAGTCAAAGGAAAGACACCTGAAGGAAATGTAATAGGACTAGGTGAGAAAATGGAGACATTGTGGACAGTTTAGTTCGCCCTTTATATTGTCACATATTGTTCTGTGATTCACAATCTAGGAAGTATGGATAATTTGGAGGATGACAAGTGAAGTAAATAAGAATTGGCAATGAGTGGCTATTACTTATCAAAGGATGCACCCCATTTATGGAGCTGGGCATGTAACTGACAGAAGCTCTCAAGGAGGAAAAGCAGTGGCACGCTCTGCCTTCTTTAACTGGATAAGGACTCTTCAGTTCCCAACATGAAAAGACATTTTAGGTTAACACACAAAAATTCATGCCCGATATTCATCAATATTCCACTAGTAATAATAGAACTCAGATAAAAGATAAACGGTATGAAGACTACTTGGAGCAGAGAGAGGATCTGAGGTGAGGTGCTATAGAGAGAAGTGGAGGACAAATTATTTTTTAAAATAGCCTAATTTTGGGCTGGAGAGATGGCCTAGCGGTTAAGAGCGCCGACCGCTCTTGTAGAGGACCCGGGTTCGATCCCCAGCACCCACACCCACATGGCAGCTGAGAACCATCAGAAACTCCGGTTCTGGGAGAACTCCAGTTCCAGGGGAATCCAACACCCTCTTCTGACCTCCGTGGCATTGCACGACACGGGTACACAAACCTACATGCAGACAGTACACTCATACACATACAAAAAAAAAAAAAAGTCCAATTTTGCAAATTGTAGGCAAAATGATGAGCAGAGAGGGAGCATTTCCTGTAGCTCAGGGACAACACATTTTATAATTATATCGAGTTGATGGCCTTTCACGCTGTGCATGGCTGCACATGCACAGGTAACTGTATTAGGTTTCTAGAGACAGAGGGGCCTGTAGATGATGGGCAGAAAATGACTGTTCAATGAGAAAGTCCTTTTTGCTTTTCTTTGCAACTGAGTAAGTAAAAGTAAAAACTTCATAGGAGAGGGATGGATTCTGAAGATAGCACTGATTATGGATCTCATATAAATGTAACTTTGAATAGAGAAGACTTTGCATTCCTTTCTGACACATCTGTTTTTCAAAAAGAACGTTGCTTGTTGGTAAGCAGTGATGCAGTTTCCCCATGCAGCTGCAGGACCAGAATACAACAGCGAATATCCTATGAGCAGAATTCCTTGTGAACAACCCACGTCTTCAAAAAGTCTCCTTTGTTCAGGAAAAACCAGACACAAAGCACTTCTGTATCTGCGTGTTTTGCTAAGTGCTCATTTTAAGTTGGTGCTGTGGCAACCATCAATATAGGCTTCTCGCATCTCCTTAAGTGACTTATGACTTAACTGATGGATGGCTGTGTACCCACCTCTAAGCTTATGAGGTAGCCACACTTCTAATCAGCTGTTCTGAGTCACTGAACATGGTAGTGGTTTTAAGGCAGGTTCATTTCTATAAGATGTGAGACTCCACTGACAAGAAAGTGGCTCAAGGGCTCTGCTAAGCTTGGTTAAACTTTCATAGAACCAGGCGTGGTTGTACAAACCTATAACCCCAGCCTTTGAGAGGATGAGATGGGATGATAATGAGTGTAGGCCTGTGGTGCATAACAGGACTATAACTTTTAAAAATGATTAGTCTTAGAAAAGCACAGCATTGTACGTCTCTCATGATTCTTCTCTTCCTTCCCTCTCCTTCATCGGTAGGGATCTTCATTCTTGTGCAATGGCTCTTTAGTCTATGTTAGTTCCTTATCCATCCCTCATACCCACAACCATTTTACTCAGCAAGTCACTTATACATCTATCCCTGTCATCTTTTCAGAAGAACTGACTGACATACTTGGTGCCAACACTGATGGATGAAGGCAGGCTGCATGATGAGGCTCTGGAACTGGCCCACTGTGACAGAAAAAAAATCTGATGCACTAAAATAGCACACAGGAAAATGAAATTCCTAGCACCTATTTATTGTTGAAGACTCGGCTAGAGGTGTTGGGAGGAATAGACCAATTCAAACATGTCCTTGCAGGTGTACTGATTGAAATGCAGGGAGGAACAGAATCCACAGAGTGAAAAAGTGTTTCCTTTCTGCTCACAGTGCATTGATGCTCTGCCCAAGACCAACAGTGTTGAAAACCAGTAGAGAGCAACAGATAATGTGAGCACCCAAAGCTTTCTTTGGTAACATAACAGGAGTCTGTACCTTCTGCCGCACTATGGTGGGTGCAGCTGAGCTACAAAAAAAGAGTTGACAGAGTTAAAGAGCAGTGAGGATAAAGGGTTCACCCCAGACAGTGCTGCTTACTAAACTGGGGATCCTGGTTGAGAAAACTTGAGGCCGAAGCCATCTGGGTAACTCTGCTGAGGATACTGGCTAGCACACTGGAAACCTGAGCTCTAGATAATGGAAAATAAAGGTTATGAAGAGTCAGGGACCTACCTTTTTAATGAAATTTACAAGGCTTCAAGGGAAGACTCTTGTTAAGATAAAATCTGAGAGGAAGAAATTGCTGCATTTTATGTTCACTGATAGGCAAAAAATGTATCTTAAGAATTTCTTGGTTTTAGAGGCAAAACATTCCATGCATAGGAATGTTGCTATAGTCTCTATATCAGGCAACATACTGCTAGCCAGTGTTCACTGGAATCTATAATGGAAAGGAGGATTTGGTATAAAAAAGTTCTGCTTCCACTGGAAGAGATAGATACTCTCTGGGGCTCAAGAGACAGCACCATGAGAAATCACAGCATAAGCCTGCAGCATTTTGAAGCAGGGCCGTAGCTCATGTGGTGTGTGTGTGTGTGTGTGTGTGTGTGTTGCATGTATTTGCTCATGTGGGTGTGTGCACATTCATGTATAGGTGTGGGTATCTTTGTGGATGTCTGCCTGTTAAATGGAGGCCTGATATTAATGTGGGACATCTTCAATAGCCAGCCTATTTTGTGAAACATCTCACACTGAACCTGAAACTCACCAGTGTGGCAAGACTGTCTGGCTAATGAGATCCAAGGATCTGCTTGTCTCTACCTCCTTATCTCTGGGATTCCATACCCCAGGGTGCCCAGCTTTTATGTGGGTGCTGAAAATCTGAACATATGTCTTCATCCTTGCACACAAAGCACTTTACAAACTGAGCCATCAATCACACCGGCTCCTCATGGCATCTTTAATAGAGGGTTAGACGCCTAATAAAGATTTGCTCCTGGACTTAAACAGACTGTGGTAGAAACTGAATGCTTCCCCACTGAACACCGAGTGATAATTGATGTGGAATGGGCCACTGTGAGCTGAATTCTGACTGATACAACAACTCAAATTTAGGATAAGCCATTGATAGCCCATTAGCAAACCTGCATTTAAGGCCGAGCTCTAAAGGGAAAAGTGGGCATGAGAAAAGTTCAGGGGCGGATGTCCAGGACTTCATGCTAAGTCTCAGAATGGACCCATCCCATTATTCCTTGTGTTTATCATTATATGCAGATTCTTTGCAACCAACTGGAAGATAGGAAAAGCTTAACCATGACTTATGTTGTTTTGTGGGTATAAATTGAAAAAGTCCAATACTATAGCCATATTCAGGGATGGGGTTAACTCTGTGAAGATGAAAAATCTTCCCATGTTTGGAGATGCAAGTGATGTGCCTGCTAGTAAATTTCTTGGGGAAGAAAAAAATGTCCATTTATGACAATACACACACTCTTAAACAGTAATAGTGGCCTGGATGTGTGCTCTGGGGCTTGGAACATATAGGCCTGCACTACAAGCCAAGGGACATAGAGTAGGCATGATGTTTGGAGAATGTGATGCTGTTGTGGTACACAGATAATTATTCTCAAAAATTGCAACATCTCAATGACGGAATTGCAAATATAACATTTTGTGAAGCCCATGTGTGCTCCCCATCTATACTCTGTCTACAAGAAACTCATCTCACCCACAAGGACAGGCATCAAGTTAAAGTGAAAGAATGGAAAAAGATATCCCAAGCAAATGATAGCCAAAACTAAGCAGGAGTTGCCATTCTAATAACAGATAAAATAGACCTCAAAGTAAAACTAATCAGAAAAGACAAAGAGGATCATTACATCCTTATCAAAGGAAAAATTAACCATGATGATTTCACAATCATAAATATAAATGCACCAAACTCCAGTGCACAGAACTTTATAAGCACAATCCTGCAAGACCTTAAGGGGCACATTAATCCCAGGATGCTAATAATGAGGGACTTCAATATCCCACTGAACCCTTTGGATAGATCAACTGGACAAAGAATAAACAGAGAGACAGCTGTTCTGAATAACACATTACTCCAAATGGACCTCACAGATATTTACAGAATATTTCACCCAAACACCAGAGAATATACTTTCTATGCAGCACCCCATGGAACATTCTCCAAAATTGACCACATGCTGGGACACAGAAAAAAAAAAACTCAACAAATACAAAAGGATTGAAATAATTTTATGCATTCTGTCAGACCACAGTGCAAAAAGCTCAATATCAACACGAGGATAAGCCCTACTATCTACAAGAACACATGGAGACTAAACAACACACTCCTGAGTAATGAATGGGTCAAGGAAGAAATAAAGAAATAAAAGCATTCTTGAACTAAACAAAAATGATAATACAACACAACAAAACCTATGGGATAGTTTAAAAGCAGTCCTAAGAGGGAAGTTTATAGCCCTGGCTGCCTACATTAGAAAAACAGAAAGAGCACAAGTGAATGATCTAACACTGCAGCTAAAAGCACTTGAGAGACAATAACAAATGAACCCAAAACCAACAGACAGGAAGAAATAACAAAAATCAGAGCAAAAATAGATAAAGAAAACAATACAAAGAATCCAAAAATTGGCTCTTTGAAAGGGTAAACAAGATAGACAGACCTCTAGTCCAGTTAACCAAAAGAAAAAAAGAACAACTCCAAATCAATAGAATTCATGATGAAAAGGGAAAACATCACAACAGACAAGGAAAAGATCCAGACAATCTTATGGGAGTACTTCAAAAACTTATACTCTAATAAATTTGAAAACCTAAGAAAAATGGATGAATATCTGAAATCCTGGAATTCACCAAAGCTTAACCAAGTAAAGACTGACAGCTTAAAGAAACCCATACTATTTAAGGAAATTGAAATGTAACAAAAAACCTCCCAACCAAAAAAAAGCCCAGGCCCAGATGTTTTCATAGCAGAATTCTATAAAACATTTAAAGAGGACTTACAACCATTACTATTCAAACTGTTCAGAAGGCTACAAACAGAGGGAAATCTCCCAAATTCCTTCTATGAAGCCAGCATTACTCTATTACCAAAACCAGGCAAAGATACAACAACAACAAAAAACTATAGGCTCATCTCATTAATGAACATAGACACAAAAATATTCAACAAAATACTTGCAAACTGCATACAGACCCACATTAAAAAATAATATATCATGACCAATTTGGATTCATACCAGAGTTGCAGGGATGGTTCAACATATGTAGATCAGTGAATATTATAAAATACATAAATGGACTGAAAGACAAAAACCACATGATCATCTCAATTGATGCAGAAAAAGCCTTTGACAAAATCCAGCGTCCCTTTATTTTTTAAAGTTCTAGAGGGAATTGGACCAGAGAGAACATTCCTCAACATAATCAAAGCCATATGCAAGAAACTCACAGCCAATATCATCCTAAATGGAGAAAAGTTGGAAGCATATTTCTTAAAGGCAGGAACCTGGCAAGGCTGCCCCCTATCACCACTCTTCTTCAATATAGTGCTTGAAACATTGGCTAGGGCAATAAGGCAAGAAAAGAGAATTAAAGGAGTACTAATTGGAAAAAAAGGAAGTCAAGTTATCCCTTTTTGCAGATGACATGGTAGTTTACCTAAGGGATGCTTAAAACTTCACCAGATTCCAGCCACTTCATATTTGACAAGGGGGCCAAGAAGACATGATGGAGGAAAGACAGCATCTCCAGCAAGTGGTGTTGGTAAAACTGGATCACCACTTGTAGAAGAATGAAATTAAACTCCTACCTCTCGCCTTGTACAACTCCAGATGGATCAAAGACCTCAACGTGAAACCCCAAGCTCTGAAGGTGATAGAAGAAAAAGTTGGCAGTAGCCTACAAGACATAGGCATAGGAAAAGACTTCCTAAATCAGACAGCAGCTGTGCAAGAATTAAAGTCAACAATTGACAAATGGGACTTCATTAAACTCAAAAGCTTCTGTACATCAAAAGAAACAATAAAGGAAGTGAAGAGAAATCCCACAGAGTGGGAGGAAACCTTCACTGCAGATACATCTGACAGAGCATTGATTTCCAGAGTATATAAACTATGCAAAAAACAAAGAAGAAGAAAAAAACAATGAATCACTCAAAAGATGGAGCAACGGGATGAACAGAGACTTCACAAGTGAGGAACTAAAGATGACTGAGAAACATCTTAAAAAGTGTTCAATGCTAATAATTAAGGAAATGCAAATTAAAACCATTTTTAGATATCATCTCAGTTTGATAAGACTGGCTAGGATCAAGAAAACAAATGATACCAAGTACTGGAGAGTTTGTGGGGAAAGGGGAACACTCATCCTCTGCTGGTGGGAATGTAAACTCATACAACCACTATGGAAAGCAGTGTGGAGAACACTTGGAAGACTTGGAATGAACTTGCCACCTGATCCAGCCATACCATTCCTGGTATATACCCACAAGACTCATCTTACTGCAGAGATACATGCATAGCCATGTTTAATGCAGCTCTCTTCACAATAGCAAAGAGCTGGAACCAACCCAAGTGCCCCTCAACTGAGGAGTGGATAGAGAAAGTGTGGTACATCTACAAAATGGAGTTCCATGCAGCAGTAAAGAAAGATGACATCATGAGCTTTGCTCATGGAGCTAGAAGATATGCTAAGTGAAGTAACACAGTCCCAGAAAAACAATTGACGAATGTTTTCCTCATCTGTGGATGCTAGCACCAATTACCTAATTGTATGGCAAACTGAGCAACGTTAATGTGATCTGAAAACAACTGTGCTCTTATATTGTGAATCCCTTAAAAAATAAATAAATAAATAAAAATTAAATAAAAAAGATTCTACAACATTTCACAAGAGCACTGTCAGCTGGGAAAAAAAGACTTTACCAGAAATCTCCTAGAAATTATGAAGAGTTTCAGTAAAGTGCCAGGATACAAAATTAACCTAGAAAAATCAGAAGCTTTTCTTTACACCAACAACAATCAACAGAAGAAGGAATATAAGGAGACTGTCCCACTCACAATATCCTCAAAAACAATAAAATACCTAGGAACAAACCTAACTAAAGATACCAAAAATCTCTACAACAAGAATTTTAAACCCCTGAAGGAGATTGAAGAAGACATCAGAAGATGGAGGGAACTCCCATGCTCATGGACTGGAAAAATTAATATAGTAAAAATGAACATTCTACCCAAATATATGATTTGGAAATAACATACATGTTAGTTTCAGATGACATGATTTTAGTACATGTGTGACATTTATAAATGCATATGTTGAAACTATACGGATTGGAGGGAGCAACAACAACAAAAGAACTGGGACAGGGAACTGACTGAAGCAGTAGAGTTCTTCCTCCCCAAAATAACCCTCTGCTTTGAAAAACTTTGAAAAAACTCAAAAGGACATGTATGGCGGACTGCGTGAGCTTGGGCGGGGCAGGGGGCATAAAGGGGGAAATGAGTCTGGATTGAACTGAGAAGTGATGTATGGAATGCACAAAACTTCAATACATTATTGAAAAATAAGTAAAAAAAGAAAAAAAATTGATAACCTCATACATCTGTTATTTGCATTATTTCCATCTCTCACAGTTGCACTCCAACTCCTTCCATGTCTCTTTCTTGAATATGTTTGTTATATATAGATATATACATTTATGAATGTATATATATATATATATATATATATATATATAATGTACTGAGTCATTTAGTGATGCATGTATATAGCTGTGTTTAGGGCTGCCAATTTGAGATTAGATAGCCTCTCAGTAATTCTTCCATTCAGCATCTTTGATTGCCTATAGCTCTTCATCTTGAGGTGGGACACTGCGAAATTTCTCCCATCCATATTGGCATGTCAACTGCTTTCTTCAGTTAGACTACCCTACTGTAGAAATTTCCTGGGTGTAGCTTGCCTAGCATGTCTAGAATCCATTAACTAGCAGCAGGTGTCTTGTCCATTTGGGTCTTACCATCTTACTGCCCCTTCTTCAGTGATGATCTCTGTGGGGCAGCAGTCCTGGATTCAGGTGTATCTTGCAGCATGTGCAAACACAATCTGCCTAGCACACTAGACAATGCCATAATACAAGGCACACCCTATCACCTCATGCTAGCATTCACTTGGTGCCAAGAGCCCTGACATGTTTGTTTGCATGCCCCTTTCTGGATAGGCTGCATGGGTTAGGATGACCTGTGTTGGTATGGAGGTCTAGGTTTGGTCACAGAAAGGTGGGACCATATGATGTAGAGGCTGCCAGCCTGAGACCTATAGAATCTGATTGTTGCATAGAATAAATGGATTTGCACCCTCTGACGTGGTCCCTGGGATGTGGTTGGAGTAACCCTATGCCATACCCTCTTCAGCCTGTTGGATTGGGAGGCTGATACCCCTGAAGATCTCTGAGACTTAAGTGTAGAGATTGCATTGTATATGTGTCACTTAGAACTAGGCATCACATAGTCATTTATTCTCTGTGTTTGACCAATTGTGGATCTTTGTAAAAGTCTCAATCTGTTGCAAAAAGAAACTACTTTGATGAGTGGGGCAATGTGTACTTGTCTGTAAATATAAGGGCATGTATTTATAATATAGTGTGAAATTAATTTGGTTTAGGGAAATGACAGCAGTATGTTCTTTGCATCTCTGACCTCTACAACTGTGTGTACATGTTTAAGTTTTTGCATTAAGAATACTGTGGGTGATTTTTTTGTAAATAACCAATACTGACTTTCACCTTTCTGTTTATGTTAAATAATTTCTCACTATATGATAGAGGATAGACTTTTGCTCTGTTAGGGCCTGTTGGAAAATCAGTGAGTTCATAAGGAACATGGACAGTAATGTATATATTTACAGCAAAAAGACGGTTGTAAGCACCTTTACAAATGCTTTTCTTAGCACTCAAATAAAAAAATAGATCATAAAGTATAAGAGAAAGAACATATATTATTGGTATGAATGTGAGACATACACATCGTTAAAAGGATATGACATGCAGAAATACTGAGGTTTTGAAGACTGGGAAATGCAGACCTAATATTGGTATCAATAATATTTCAAGGTGTTGAAAATTCTTTTCATATGATTTTTCATTTTTATATAAGATTAGTTGTTTGGAACAACTATAAAATTCCAGTAAGTGGTTTTTGCTGTGGTAGGTACTAGGGAACAAAATATCAATTATTTTCTTTTTCTGTGATTATAACTTTATTGAATTAGTATATTCTAATAAGTTATATTGATAATATTAATATTATATTATTTAATAGGTTATATTGAGAATACTAATAATATCTGTAGCTATGACCTAGAAACAGTAAAAATTTTACCATCATTATTACTGCATTTGATCTTTGATTTTTTAAAATTGATTCTTTTAGGATTCATTAAAAATCATTGTTACTAGTAGGATCCAGAGAGGGGCCTGATGTCTGCAGCAATCTGAGGCATTTCTTTCCTTCAATGCCCAGAGGAGTCAATCCTTCTGCTGGGACTTTCTGGTACATCCTACTCACTGCAAAGCTGCATTTTCTTTCTCAGCCATTAAGTTGGTGATACTCTGGCCTGTTGGAACATACAAATCCTTTCCCGTAGTTAGTTTTAAGATTTGGATTGCAAGGTTTTTTGACAAAAAGTTATCATATCTATATTCCCCTTTTTAATTTTAGGTTTTTATTTTTGACCCATGAGTCTCAAAAAAGCAGTTGTTTTATACATACCTATAGGGTGGAATCAAAGCACAGATTTCATCAAGTTCACCCATGCTGTTTTGGGTTACTGTATGTGATTAACTTGGGAAACAAAGTTCATTTTTAAATTAAATCATCCTATAGGTGAAAGAGATTGCTACCAGGTGATACTATATGACAGCAAAATTATAGAGAACATTTGTTTATACCAATCCCAAAGTAATTGTTATACAGATTTTAGTTAAAGCTAATGTGGACAAGAGCAATTTATATCACCAATTAACTCAGATGCATTACCGTTTTTATCAGCCTTCAAACCAATGTTGTCCAATATGCACATATTTACTTTTACTAAGTCCTAAAACACCATGTATCCTGTAGACAGAGTCTGGGCAAAACTGGATACTTGTTGAACTCACGTCAATTAAACATGCACCAATCGAATATACACCCGTGTCCCTCTCCCACCCCTCCCACCCCTCCCGAGTCACCATTTCAGTCAGCCTTCTGATGCAATCTTTCTGTTGTTGTTCTTTTAATATGCATCCCTCTCCACAAGAAATATTTATAACTGGGTTATTGGTACTAGCGTCCACATATGAGAGATACCATTTGTCGTTTGTTTTTCTGGGACTGTGTTACTTCACTTAACATGATGTCTTCAAGCTCCATCCATTTACCTGCAAAGTTCATGATGTTGTCTTTCTTTACTGCTGCATAGAATTCCATTGTGTACATGTACCACATTTTCTCTATCCACTCGTCAGTTGAGGGGCATTTGGGTTGATTCCAGTTTTTTGCTATTGTGAACAGAGTGGCAATAAATATAGCTGTGCATGTATCTCTGCAGTAAGATGAGTCTTGTGGGTATATACCCAGGAGTGGTATGACTGGGTCAAATGGCAGGATCATTTTGAGTCTTCTAAGTGTTCTCCACACTGTTTTCCATAGTGGCTGCACAAGTTTACATTCCCACCAGCAATGGATGAGTGTTCCCCTTTCCTCACACCCTCTCCAGCACTTGGCATCATTTGTTTTCTTGATCCTAGCCAGTCTTACTGGAGTAAGATGGTATGATGAAGGATGATTGTACTCATAGATTATCGCTTATTGTTAAAAAAATGAAAACAAAACAAAACAAAAAAACAGAGAAAGATGCAGAAAAGTTACAGCAGAATGCATGATCTGGGATGGGTGTGGGGGTGGGGGGAAGGGAAGGGGATATATGTCTGAACTGAATTGGAAAATGATGTATGAAATACACAAAGCATCAATAAAAAATTGATTCTTTTTAAAACTCAAGAAATCATCATCCATCCACTTTGAGTCCTTTACTGTAACACAGAGAATCTAGTGCTTTCTTATACCCTTCAAACATATTCTCTTTATTGGGAGACCATCTATGCACATTATGTTTACTTATCAGTGATCCATGTTGATTATCTGAGGAAATTTAGATCTTATGTTTGACTTGTGCACTTCATTTTCTCCCAAACATCACTTACTAATGTAGGTATTTATTTTGTTTATTCATGTGGATGGTTCTAGATATATGGTGATGTTTTACCTTAAAATGATTTTATTTATTTTTATTTTACATGTATGAGTGTTTTCCTTGCATGTATATAAGTGCATCACAAGCATGTAATGCCCACAGATGTCAGAGGAGGGCATCAGATCCCCTGGAACTGGAGTTAGGGATGATTGTTAGCCAGTGAGTACTCTTAGCTTTTGAGCCATGTCTCCAGTGCCTGTAGTTATATTTTCTTAACCCTACTTTAACTGGAAAATAGCATGAGCCAGCAATGCAATTAATATACCTAATTTACCAAATGGCAGAGATTAGCTAAATATACCTTTAAACGTAACTAAACATACCTTTAAACAGAATAATGATCCTACAGTTTAGAAAAATCATTTGAAACAAAACATTTTACAATAAGGTGCAGAATGGTTCATATAGTTAATTATATCTTATGCTGAAAGTTAAACAGAATGTTTATATAGTTATGTTTTCACACTATCATAAAATCAAAGTTGTAACTTGAGGCAGTCGTTATTCTGGTTTTCTTTTGCTGTTGCGGAGATAAAACACTGCCCAAAAGCGACTTGGGGAGGAAAGGATTTATATAGCTCACACCTCCAGGTCACAGTCCATTAGTAAGGGAAGCCAGGGCAGGAGCTCAAAGCAGGGACCTGGATGCAGGAACTGAGGCACAAACCATGGAGGAGTGCTGCTTAATGATTATTTCTGGCTTGTTCATTTATCTTTCTTATACAGACCAGGCCTGCCTGCCTGGGGACAGGATGGGTTACAGTAGACTTGGCCTTCCTATGTCATTTAGAAGTCAAGGAAACACACAGACATGCTCATAGGACAATCTGAAGGAAGAAATTCCTCAGCTGAGGTCTTCTGTGCTCAGGTATGTTGAGTTGACAGTGAAGATTATCCAACACGGTCAATATATGAAATATATGTGTATATATATTATATTTAGGTTATGTCTATGTAACTAGTTATTGTGCCTTTTGAGGAATTAAGTTGAAAAAGTTTGTTCTTTTCCTCAGGTGAATGTTGTCCCTAGGAAACCAGACACTCATCATCACAGCTTAGATGCTGTCTCAACACCTTCCCTTAGCCATAATATTGGAACTTCGAATTTTTTGAAACAATGATACTAAGTTTTCTGATACACTGAACCAACTTTCTCATGTCCAGGTGAGTGATGTTACCGAGACAGCTGAATAGGAGATCTCAAGAATTTCTTCCCACACAGAAATACTAACCTATATCTGTCCATAGACTTTCATGAAACCCCCAAATTCTCAGACGAACATTGAGTCCAGAACCAGAAGAGTCATCGAAGAATTCTTCCTATCCTCTAAAAATAACTAGTGCCAATGATCTTTTATATGATTTCCAAAAATATAAAGTAAGATAAGACTTCCAAAGTCATTCTATGAAATCAGTATTTGCCCGTTACCAAACTCACAACAGTAAAAGGAAATTTTAGGCCAATTTTCTGATGAACATAGATGCCAAAAGCCTCAACAAAATACTTTAAAGCCAAATTCAATAAAACATTAATAGATCATGCATTATAATACTACTGTGTTCATTTCAGGAATGCAGTTGTAAATCAATAATAACAGTCAAGAAAATAATGCTCTGTGTGTGGGGGGGTTGGGGTAAACACACATACATGTGTCTGGAGGCCAGAGGAGGATTTCATATGTGATCTATCCCTGTCTGTCATATTCTCTTGAGATAGAATCTCTCATTGAACTTGGAGCTCATTGTTTTTCATCCACACTTGGTTTGGCTGGAGCAATTATTAGTATACCATCATAATAATCACCTGAACAATAGAGTGGCATTAGTTCCAGTTATCTATTAGAACTGCCTGTCTTCCAGATCTCAGGAATTTCTTCCTACACAGAACTACTATCCTATATCTATCCACAGGCTTTTATGAAACGCCCAAATTCTCTTGTCCTTTCAACCTGTGCAGATAGAACTGTCTCCTCATCCAGTGTTGACAGAATTGACTCTGGAACTGTTTCTCCCTCTATGTGTCAGTCACGCCACACCCGTAATTTATTCAAAATGATTTCTCTAGCTTCATTGAAGAAGTACAGGTTCAAGTTTGGCTCCACTCTTAATCCTCAAAAACCGTTGGGTCTTCTCATCCCTAGTTCACATTCATCCCGTCATGAGTCCTTCTGCAATTTTCATTGTATCCAATGGAGATGAGAGGATCCACTGCTTCCAGCACTTTGATTTGTTAATTTGTGAGCACATCCACATTAATTCATTATCTTTTGGGCTGTAGTACCAAGCTGAGGTTGCTGAGGAGATGCCCTGGTCATCATCAGTGCAGTGGTTAAAGGTCTTTAGTCTATAGTATGTTCATTAATGAAAGTGATTCCTTACTTAGATAAAAAAAAAACCTCAGAAATACTCTCATCTCTGTAACCCCTCCTCCAATGCTAGGGTTACCTGTGCTATGGGTTCTGAGGATTCAAACTCAGGTTCTCATGATTTCAGGGCAAGCACTTTGCCTACCAA
The DNA here is from genome assembly GCA_009823505.1 of Rhizomys pruinosus. Taxonomy (NCBI): domain Eukaryota; kingdom Metazoa; phylum Chordata; class Mammalia; order Rodentia; family Spalacidae; genus Rhizomys; species Rhizomys pruinosus. The sequence goes on from VZQC01004266.1 coordinate 2,708,090, forward strand.
GCCATCTCCCCTACCCTCATACAACTGTCTTAATAGATGCATCAAAAGACTTGGACAAAACTTAACCTCCATTTGTGATAAAATACCTGAAGAAACTAGGAACAAAAACTCCTACTTCAATGCAATAAAGCTCTATCTATGAAATGTTAATGATCAGCATTATATAGCATGGATTAAAAAGCGAAGGCATTTTTCTCTGTAACAGGATCCAGACAAAGTTGGTCACTATCTTCATTTTCTTTTTTTTTTTTTTTTTTTTTTAGGTCTTTTCAAGACAGGGGGTATACTCCCTGGAGCGCCAGCTGTCCTGGAACACACTCTGTAGACCAGGTTGGCCTTGAACTCACAAAGATCCGCCTGCCTCTGCCTCCCAAGTGCTAGGATTAAAGGCGTGCGCCACCACGCCTGGCAGCACTAGCTTCATTTTTATTCAATGCATTGCTTGAAATCTTAGCCAAAGCAATGTGTCATAAAACAGAGCAAAATGTCAAATAAAGAATCATATTATCCCTATTAGCAATTGAGATGATCCTGTGTATAAAAAGAATCCATAACAAAACTCCTAGATCTGTAAGCATTTTCTACAATGGAGCAGGGTAGAAAACTAGCTTAAAATGATTATTAGATTTTCTATGGTTACCTTTTCAATGGGTATCCTCCAAGAAAACACATAGGAATAAACAAAGATTTGAAAGAATGTTATAATGAAAATTAAAAAAAGCCCTTTAGAAAAACGAAAGAAAACACTATAATGAGGAAGACACACCATGTTTATAGTTTGGCAAAATTTATATTTTGAAAATGGCCATATTATTGAAAGCAATATACAGATTCAAGACAATCACCATAAAATGTTCCAGAAATATTTAAAACCATCAAAAGTTCACTTGGAAAAACACATGGAAGTGGAAATGCAGACTACGATTTCCTGAGGGGGCGGGGATCAGTGCTGGAGTTCTCACTTCACTTGATTTCAAAGTGTACTATATATTATTTAAAACAAATCAGCATGGCACTGAAACAGAAAAAGATGCATAGATCAGAATAGTGTATTGGACTGAGAAACAAACCCCTATTACTATGACCACTCAATTTTCCACAAAGGTGACAAAAACCTACATTGACTAAAAGACGGTCTCTTTAAGAAGTGGTTTTGGGAATACTAGCTAGCCACTTGTAGAGGACTAAAATGATTCTTATCTGTTACTCTTCATAAAAATAAACCCAAAATGCGCTAAAAACAAACAAACAAACTTAAAGCAAGATCCCAAACTTTGAAACTACTACAGGAAAACACAGAGAAAGCAATTCAAGATAGAAATATTGGCAATACGCATCAGAAAGGGACTCTAATAGCTCTCAAATAATAGAAAATATTGAGAATTTGAGCCGCTTGAAATTAAGAAAATTTTGCATAGCAAAATAGCTAAAAGAATAAATAGAAAGCATATAGAATATTTTTTACTTGATAATCATGTTGCAGGGGGTTTATATGAAGAATATATAAAGAAATTTAATCCTGTAAGAAGAAATAGTTCAATCAATAAATACGTAAATGAACTGAAAACACACAATTTTAATGAAGAAATTCAAATGGACAATCAGTACATGAAATAATTAATTTACTTGGTGAATTGTTTTCATCTGGAATTTTGACATGATGTAGCTAATATTTCAGTTTATGGACACATAAAAACTTCAATGATAACTAAAACTTATTAACAATAAAATACATAGATAGAAAAAAACTTCAAGCCACATAATGTAACATGTTTGTCTATATGAGATCATGCTTATTTTCAATAATAAAATGGAGGTTAAGGGAGCATCAAATGTAGGCATTAGTCATAACATTCCGATGAAAGATGGAACAAACTATTAAAAATGTGAATTAGAAAATTGATTCATAGAATGACCAATATAAAGAACAATCTGCAAGGTGATGAATATTAATGATATTACTCCTACAGTAAGACTGAAGAGGCACAAATGTAATAAAAAATTTATATTCTTTATTCATTGCTGTGAAGACATATTTCAGGAGAATAATTACTATTAATTACTAAATTTTATGGAGTAGATACATTAAAATATTGCAATTTATTCAGATTTACTAATGTATATCTCTGAAATAACATTTTATGTACATAAAAGCATGATTAATATAATTATAATGAGTACTAGATTAATTAATATCTGACAATTTATCTTAAATTGGTATCAGTCACATTTTTAATGATGCACTAGTATAATTAAGTTACTACAATTATTGAAGAACTTATGACATAATCTCGCTCCAATTTACTTCATTAGGATTAGCTCCAGTAGGGTACAACAGGCAATTAACAATTAATAATGAATTTTAAATGTTTAACATTAAATTTTATTATGATAGATTCAGTTTCATCACACATTCAGATTTCAGACTTTGGATTGTATTCGTCTCAGCGGAATATGAACCTAGCCAGCATACAGTTATTTAAGGTGAGGAGATTAGTAAAGGGTAACCATTGTTTTCAGAACTCAGACAAACATTTAAAATTTTTTTTTTATTTATTTCGGTATGTGTATCAATGTACTGTCTGCATGCAGGTTTGTGCACCCGTGTCGTGCAATGCTGCGGAGGTCAGAAGAGGGTCTCAGATTCCCCTGGAACTGGAGTTCTCCTGGAATTGGAGTTTCAGACGGCTCTCGGCCGCCATGTGGGTGCTGGGGATCGAACCCGGGTCCTCTGTAAGAGCGGTCGGCGCTCTTAACCGCTAGGCCATCTCTCCAGCCCTCAGACAAACATTTTAAATTAATTTCTCTTAATTTTAATTAAGTAAGTCTTAGACAACTCCAGATTCTCAAGTACTGAAAGTGACTAAAAAGAGTACACTGATGTGTACACACTAAACAGAAGAGACATCACATATTTAACTTTGGGGGAATATACAAAAGATATTAAAAATAAAGAGTAGGATATGTGCAAAATTAAGCACCATTAAGATAGATTTTTCCAGTATGGACCACTCAATATTACATTGTCCAATGGAGCCCAAAGGGTCCTGGTTGGCATTAGGTTAGCATTCATATTCTGTCTCCTTTGGGTAAAGATCATATATGAGAATGGATCTGATATTTGATAAAACCAAAACAACAACCACTAATGCAAAAATCTTACTGTGTACTAAAGCCTATTTTAAGTGTCTGAGATTGCAGTTAAATACTTCCACGGCTGGTGTGTGGATTTGGGCAGACCAATTCCAGAATCTTTGTAATCTGGAAGCACTAAGTGATGATATTGAATACCCAGATATATAATCATTCTTGTCTCTTCTTTCTCCACGAATAATTGATTGCCCTTAGTAACTAGGATAGAGCACTGTTGGACTGAAAATAGATAATGTAACTTCTGTTTTTCAATCAGGAAACACAAATCCTGGAGAGAGTAAACAGCTTTCAGAACTGCCAATTACTCGATTGCTTCAGGTCTAGCAATTACAAGGACACCTCTTGTGGGGAGTCTCACCTTTTCCCATGTGGAAATCTGGTATTTGGAGCAGAGCTTGTAATATATATATATATATATATATATATATATATATATTATGAATGAAAAATTAGTAGCAACAAAACATTTTGGAATTTTTTACTAGATTATATCATTAGATTGTAAACAATCAATACTTTTGGAAATCCAGTAAATTAACAAGACATTATGGAAATAGTTGGGAAAGTATTAAATTCTCTACATTTGGATAAATCTAAGCTCCTCTACTCACTAATTTTCTGAATTGGGGGATAATAATTAACTCTTGCTTCCTCTTCGGTTTCTTCAGCTGACACACAGGGAGAACTACAGCTGTTTCACAGGAGGTCAAATGAAAATACCTTAAAAGTCCTGATATATTTGTGCCAATTGATAGTGTCTACATCATCAACTCCCTTTCTTTGCCTCCATTGATCAAATATTAATTTTCTGAGGATAATTTGAAAACAACTCAGTGGGAATATCTGCTGACTGTTGCTGAGCTAGAAATACTTACTATGAGATACTATTTGCCAGGGATTATTTGAAGTGCTTTACTTATGTATTTAATATTTTAAATTTAAAGTTTTGTGTCTGAATATTTTGCTTGCATGTAGGTAAAGGTACCCTGTGAGTGGAGTGCCCATGGAGGCCAGAAGAGGATGTCAGATTTTCTGGAACTGGAGTTACAGATTGTTGTTACGCACCATATATGTACTGGGAATGAAACCCAAGTCCTTTGCAAGAGCAACAAGTGCTCTTCACCACTGAGCCATTTCTCGAGCCTCTAGTATTTTCTTAACTTTTGTAACAGTCTTCCATGCTTGGTACTATAATTGCTATTTCTTTGTTAATACTGCACTTTGTCTGCTTTTAGACATTGGTTTACCTTACATAGATATATGCAAAAAAGGGAAAATGTATGATTTTTGTTCATTTATTGAGATAGGGTTTCCCTGTCATCCCAGGCTGTCCTAAATGTTACAGAAACCTGCTTGCCTCTGCCTCCCAATTGCTGTGATTAAAGGCGTGCCTCACCACATCCAGCAATACTTCTTATATTAAGTGTCTATGACTTTCATAATTGGTTCATAACATTGCCTTTTGAATAATACTTGTCTGCTATTTCAAGATTTGTATTTTCTTTTTGAGTGGATATCTATTGATTATTTTCCGCTCTTTGATTACACTCTCCTGCGTCCTCATGGAAGCATCTGCTTTTCTCAGGTTAATATGATCTATACACACACATGACCTGAATTCAATTAACTAATTCAAAAGTATTTACTGAAAACTTATTAGGAGCCAGGCATTCTGTAAGGTAAAAAAATCATACAGAATGCCTCATATACTTCTTGAATGGGTGTCAGTATAGCAATAAGCAAAGTCGTAACCCAAGAATTATGAACTAATTATTTAGCAGTTCTTAAATATACTAAAGAAAAAAGATAAGATGTTGACATTAAGGGGCTGACCCTTGCTAGGGGCTATGCAAAGCTCTCCTTCAGAATGATGATTTGAACTTATATCTGATGTATGAATACAAAATAATTGGGGGAAGGACACAGAGGCATAGAAAGGTGCTCCCATTTACAAGGAATACAATTTCCAAATTCCTTGAGCTAGGGCACTCAGAGATTTGGACAACAGACATCTCAGGTTTTGGAATCAAGCACCAACAGGAAAATATACAGAAAGAGGCCAGAGGAGTGTAGGACTGGAGAGTATTTCTTAAACTTATGAAAGACAGTAGCATTCATATTAAGAAGCAAGTTACACCACATCTGTGTTTCACTTTTTAATTTATTTTCCACTGAAATTTTGTGATTTCCATACTATATAATTTGATAGTATTTAGATACCCACCCTTATCTGAACCTCTCCTTATTGACCCCTGCCTAATTTAATATACTTTATATTAAGTTAAGAGCCATATATATATGTATATATGGCCTATAAAGTCTAATCTGAATTTCCTAAAAAAAATAAACTTTTAAAAAAAAAAAAAAAAAAAAAAAAAAAAAAATATATTATATATATAATATCTATTATATATCCCATCACCCTATGTGTGTGTGTGTGTGTGTGTGTGTGTGTGTTTGTGTGGTCTACAGAGGTCTAATTTGTGTTTCCAAATATCTTTCAGTGTAGGTCCAAATACTGGAGCCTGGTTAACATCCCCAGAGTCCCACGGTGGAAAGAGACTGTCTCTACTCCTCCCATCAGAGACATCTGTTATAATAATTTCCTTAGGCAGGAAATACAAATCAAAACCACTTTAAGATATCATCTCACTCTGATAAGGCTGGCTAGGATCAAGAAAACAAATGATACCAAATGCTGGAGAGGTTGTGGGGAAAGGGGAACACTCATCCACTGCTGGTGGGAGTGCAAACTTGTACAACCACTATGGAAAGCAGTGTGGAGAACCCTTAAAAGATTCAAAATGTGCCTACCACCTGACCCAGCCATACCACTCCTGGATATATATCCACAAGACTCATCTGACCACAAAGATGCATTTGCAGCCATGTTTATTGCAGCTCTCTTCACAATAGCGAAGAGCTGGAACCATCCCAAGTGCTCCCAGCTGATGAGTGGATAGAGAAAATGTGGCACATCTACATGATGAAATTCCATGCAGCAGTAAAGAAAGATGTTATCATGAAACTTACAGGTAAATGGATGGAACTAGAAGATATTGTGTTAAGTGAGGTAACACAGTCCCAGAAAAAAAAAAAAGACGAATGGTATCTCTCATCTGTGGATGCTAGCACCAAGTACCTAGTTGTAAAGTAAATTGAGCAGCGTTAACATTATATTCCTCATGATCTGAACACAACTGTGCTCTTATATTATGAATCCTTAGGCAGGTCCTATAACTAACCTACCATTTATTTTCCGACTATGGACTTTTGGTATATGATGGTGGGCATGTATACATATTTTAGAGTACCATAAAGTTAAAATGGAAAAAGGTGAATCAAGAAATATGATATGGAAAGAACACACGGTTTGTTTTCAGAAGATACAATTTTAGCATAGGTGTGATGTATCAGGCTGGTGTAACTTAGCATTTCTGGGTGCTTAATGACTATACTTAATACCCATATCAATTTGGCTGAGTCACCTAAGGGATAACTTTGTTCCTTGCCCTCAGAGGTCAATTAAGTCTCAGGGGACTATGCATGGAGGCATCTCTTGAAATGTCCTGCAAATGTGAGTCACCAGTCTTCCTGTGCAGGAAGGTCTTGGAGAGCCACTAATCGAACTTCAGCCAGTGTCCAGTCTAGCAAGAGAAGAGTCTGCTCATGCTTCAAAAAGGGAAGCCTGGTCTAACAAGACCTAACTGTGTCCTTGAGTGGATGGAACTGGTGGTCGAAAAGCCAAAAGGAGCCAGGGGATTCCTCCCCCCCAAACAACAACAACAACAACAACAACAACAACAACAACAACAAAAAAAAACTAAGTGACTCTCGAGGACCAGATCCTCAACTGACCTTGAGAAAACAAAAACCTTGGTTAATCTGGGCCAACTATGTGGCCTTAAGCATCCAAAAGGAAAGTATAACCAGAAATAAATAATCAGTAAGGTCTGAGAAATTGTACTTCAGATATGAAACTTGAGAATCCTCCAAACCTTCAATGCCAGATGGGGACTACTGAGATATCCAGCATGTGGACTGAGCAGCTACTGGGATTTCAGCCTCTTCAGAGTGTAGACTGCTGTTGTTGGACTACCCAGGCTGTGTCATGGAGGCCAGTACAGGAAGTTCAAGACAGGACACATGCTTGCTGGACCTCATTTGGGTTACCATGGTGGGGAGGGACCCCAGTGCGGAGCACAGGGGCAGGATTGATGGTTGTTTGGGTTTGCCAAGGAGGAACCTTCAAGCACTTCCTTGGGGAAAACATGACATCTCTTGTTAAAAAAAGAAGAAAGGAAGAAAGAAAGAAAAAAGAAAGAAAGTCCTCCAACTCAGGTGATATGTGTATGTATGTATGTATACATATTTATATATGTATAAATTTATGTAAGTATATATATATATATATATATATATATATATGCAGTGCAAGTTGGAGAAAAAAATTAAATTTCCATGTTAAACCATCACTGTATTTTAATGCTTTTTTTGGTATCACAAGTTTAACTTATGTTACTTTGATGCTGTGTACTCTAAAGTTCAACTTAAAATAAAATTAAAAAAAGACGTATATATAGTCCTTAAAAATAATTTCCTTAGGTGAGGTTGGGGCTTCTTATTCACTTTCTCATGTGTATTCTGGGATTGTTTTCTTGTTTGAGTTTGCATGGGAACCTGAGGATGCTGTCACGACTGTCCAGTATGCTGAGAACAAAAGGCTGCTGAGTGTCATCCCTGAATAGGATATCCATTTTGAGCCTCTTCCTCCAAGGCTCAGGGATCATTGTGGAAAAGGGGGCAGGAAGACTGTCAGAGACAAGGGTGGCAGGGGAGCACAAGGAAACACAGTTTTCCAGATAGCAGGTCAGCTATTCATAGGAACTCACATCTGTGTTTTAAAGGAAGAGTTTATTGTTCAGGTATATACTTTTAAAAGACTTATTTTTAGAATGTAGAAACATGATTGATGTTTGGGAATTTTAATGACTTATTAACAGGCTACTGTGGAACTACCAGAATAAGATGATTTTCATTTTGAAAAGGGAAATAAGACAAAGGACGCATTAGAAACAGAAAAGGATGGAGAAATAATTCAGAAATACAGAGTACGAGACTGAGGGCGAAGGAGGACAGTGTCAAGCCTGCCTCTCTGTTTGTGATCTTTAGATACGTTGCTAGTGAGGTGTCTGGAAGAAGACGGCCTTGGAAGAGAGCCAAATTTGGAGGTGATGTCCAGTAGAATTACTAATGGGAAGAGGTGATGTATTGAATTTGAGATGCATGGTTCAGTATATTTGGAAGATATGGATAAAGCTGTTAAGAGGAAAAGCTGTTGTGGACACATAATTGCTCGAAGGAGAGCGAAGTATAAGATGACCCAGCAAGGAGCTTCTTATAGTCAGTGGTTGAATGGAGGACTAGCAAAGGTTACTGAGAAGGAGCTAAAAAGCAGTCGGAAGAAAATGAGAAGAAACAAAAGATCAGAGCCCTGGAAAGAAACTGGTCAATAGTGTTGAATGGTGCCGAGTTGTTTATTCAGATTAGAATTGAGAAATGACCTTCACATTCACCAATGTGAAGGCCAGCATTGATTTTAGTTCATTTTCTTCAAACCTAGTTTCTGATGGAAGACAAGTGTGGAGTTTTGATTGGGTAACACTATAATACACCTTCTAGTCTAATTACTTTTTTCTTTCCTGGAGGTGTTTAAATGCAAGATGTAAGAGTATGGTTAAAAGGAACCTTGAAATGCACCATGAAATGCTTCCTAAAAGGAGTCCTACAAATTAGTAATGGACATTGTTAGGAGGGAGAGAAGTCAATAATCAAAAATAGTTTGGGAGACAGGTAAAATAGTTAAATTTTTTTCACTCAGGTTTTCTCAACTTTAAATAAACTAATGCAAGCTTGAATTTGTAAGAGAGGAATACAGTACATTAAGCCTCTAAGACACTTAGATTGGCCTACAGACCACATTCATTGGTGAAATTTTCTGTTTTAGTTTTAAGTTAATGTATGATTTAAAAAATATTTAAAAAAATGAATGGGAAATACAGAGTTCCATATAACCGCCTTCTTCTTACTCTGTACCTTCATCGGTACACTTGTCTTTTACTTTTCTGTTGCTGTGATAAAATAACCATGACCAAGGGAACATATAAAGGAAGAGTTTATTTGAGCTTACATTGAAGTTTCCAAGGAATTAGAGTCCATCGTGGTGGAGAGGCATGGTGGCAGGAGCTGGAACAGAAAGCTAAGGTTCACATCTTCCAGTGAGCACAGGAAACAGAGAGAGAGAGCAACTGGAGATTGGTAAGGCTTGTTGAATTCTCTAAGCCTGTCCCCAGTAACATACTTCCTCCAGCATGGCCACACCTTCTAAGACCTCCCATAACAGCGCCATCATCTGGGGACAAAATGTCTGAGTACTTGAAGCCTATGGGCGGCATTCTCATTCAAACCACGATAAGTAGTGAGACAGATTTGTGATATATGACCAATATTGATACAATATTGTAACTATGAAAACATTTATTTCTTGCCACTTGAAATGGAAAAGAGCTTGGTTACAAGTTGGGACAAGGCAAAAAAGATCACCTGGAAAGCTCCAGAGGTTGGAGCCTCCTAACAAAGACTATCTTGCTCAGGGTTGGCATGAGGCTTACCTAGGGAGTGGTGGGACAATTAGAGAGATAAGCAGCGTGGTAGCTACAGAGTTTGCATGTCTGCCTTTCTGACATGTGGATGATGCTGCCAGTTCTGCTGGATATCTTCTGTTCTGTAACCTAATGCAATGCTATCAATTAGAAAGTCTTTGACATTTCTCTTTTAATCCCTTTTCCTTGAAAAGCTCATTCTGAAGTGGATTATTAAAGGATATAAAGGGCACCCTTTTGCCAGGGAACAGAGGAAGATAGTGAAATGCCGAGTTCCCTATCCTGCCTTCCTTGGATTGGGTCTCAACCTCTCTTTCTGTGAGACACACATGAAGAATGATGTAAGACACATTCTTCTAGAAGTTTCTGCAAGATGACTTCTAGCTAATAAAGTACCGTTTTCCTTTCATGCTCAAACAATCATAACAACATGCAAATAACTGTTACACCATTGTCTAAATCAGTGTTTTCTTAAAATATTGTGCTTACCTTAGTATCATCTGCAACATTGGAATATTTTAGAAGCTTACATTCTGTTTTTAAGGAATTTATTTTATATTTATGTATTTATGTATTTATGTATTTATGTATTTATTTATTTAGTCTTTTCGAGACAGGGTCTCCCTGTAGTCCCAGCTGTGCTGGAACTCACTGTAGACCAGGCTGGCCTTGAACTCACAAAGATCTGCCTGCCTCTGCCTCCTGAGGGCTAGGATTAAAGGCATGTGCCACCAAGCCTGGCTATTTTTATTTTTCAATTGTGTGTGTGTGTGTGTGTGTGTGTGTGTGTGTGTGTGTTTGTGAACAAGAACCTCAGAGTCCCTGGAGCTAGAGTTATAGGCAGTTATGAGCTGTTTGACATCAGTTCTGGGAACTGAACTTGGGGTCTCTGAAAGAGCAATGTCTACTTTTAATTGCTAGACATCTTTACTGCCCCAGAAATTTAAATTCCTATCATTTGTTTTCTGTGATAATTCTTAAGATCTATTCCATTGACAAATTTCTCATATGTATTATCAACTTTGATTATGGTGCATGTAGATTGCTAGAATTGATCTCCTAACTGAAAGTCTGTGCCATTCACCAATACCTTCCAATCTCTCTGGATGCCATGCCCTGGAAGTCACCATTTTCCTTTTTTATATGAGTTAAATCTTTTATTTTCAGGTTGTATATTTAAGTGTATCATGCGATATTTGCTTGTCTGCATTTCAGTTATTTGACTTCTTGTAATGTATAGACTCTGGAAGATTCCCACAAACTTTTCCTTTCTTTTGGGAATCATCTTTGAGAAGAATGAAACTTTGATTGATCTTTGTCAGTAGTCATCAGTTTAAATGACAAAAGGAATTCTATGTGTATTTATATTATGCCTTTTTTTTTTTTTTTGGTCTTTTCAAGACAGGGTCTCCCTGTAGCTCCAGCTGTCCTGGAACTCACTCTGTAGACCAGGCTGGCCTTGAACTCACAAAGATCCACCTGCTTCCGCCTTCTTAACTAAAGTTTCCAGCAACTGCCTGGCAGTAAGGATTCAATGGCAACGGCACCAACACAGTGGTGGGGACTAACTCCTGCAAGCCTCACCTGCATGTGGATCCATGAATGTACATGAGTAGAGAGAGAGAGGGAGAGAGAGAGGCTCACATTGATTGTGAACATCAAATACAAGGAGCTAAAAACCAGTCAACAGGGAAGTGGCCTAAATGGAAAGAAAAAGACTTGCTAAGAGAGATATAGCAGGCTTTTGCCCTCTTAAAATGTGGTTTACAGACAAACAAGCATGTCTTCCAGAAATAACTCTCTCCATGTTGTTCATAAGTAACAATTTATTCAGTTCAGGTCTTTGCAGTCTCACTCTGACTCCGCAGCCTGTAGACTTTCATCATTTCCAGGATTTGATGATAGGTTCTACAATAAAGTGCTCTCTAGATTTGAGGATGATTTTCATCTTTTTAAGGTTAAACTTATTTCATTTTCTTCTCTTTCCCATACCATTCTGCACAGTATGCTAAAATACAGGGTCACCAGTCTCGCTTTCATTATCTTTCCTCATCTCTGAAGGATCAAAAGTGTAAAAGAAAGATAAGTGAGAAGCAAATAGGAGGTGATTGAGTTCTTTGGTCTGGTGTAAGATGTCAGAAAAGGGAAACTGTTGGTTAAAATAAGCAGGCTAAAGAATTTTCAGATAAAAATGCATCCAATTTTATGTCATTCTCTATCTTCTGAGTATTTCTTAGCTGGTAACTGTTATATGGATTCTTCCCAAATCTAATAATTTAATTACATAAACCACTCAAGAAACATTCAACAGAAACTATTGTGTATAGTATTAAAGCCAGGTAGATTTCTTTTCCTTAACCTACCCAGATAATCACAGAGTCTTTGACCTTCTAGACATCTGTCTCTAATACAGCAGCTAGTCTTTCAATTACCTTACAATAGCTTACTAATTTTGATAGATGTCATAGGTGTTGAGTGGAATTTGTTCATAGGAAGCATTCTTCGGTGTGTGACCACACTGGGGGAAGATTTTCTTTTTGGCTCAACGTTCAGTTATAATAATTTAATTCTTAAACTGGATATTTAATCTCAAGATTTTGTTGTTTACTTAACATGGTGCACAGAAGCCGAAAATTACAATTTGTCTCATCTTTCTAGTTATAAATGAAGTCAGCTTCTAGAAATGGATGGTAAGGTGACTCAGCTACTGCAGGTTCTTGCTGCTAAACATAATTACCTGAGTTCAATCCCCAGGTCTCATATAGTGGAGGGAGAGTTACCATTTTGACAGGTTGTCTTCTGACATCCACATGTACACCTGCATACACACACACACACACACACACACACACACACACACACACTAAACTAAGTTAATAAAAAATTAGAAATGTAAATTGCCTTGAATTTGTGAATCTTTGTGCTTTGTAGGTATTTTAGAATTTGCCAGTGATTCACAGATCTCTGACAAGGTTCAAAGGAAATAACTTATATGATTTTTGTACCAAAAATATTCAGAAAAAGAACCCAGCATCTTTGTTGCCCTATCTTTTCGGTGCATAGTTTTCTTTTCAATGCTGAAATTAGTATTCTCTTTTGAAAATAGTTGTCTATGGACTCCATCTTTTGAGAATGTTTTGCATTTCCCTTCCATTTTGTCATTCTTGTTAATTATTATTACTATTTATCTAACTTGTTTAAATGCCTCTATATGGAAAAGAACAGAAACAGGTAGATGATATTAATGTACCCAAATGTGAATATCTTATAAAATATTCAGCAGTCTACATTGGAAATTATGCTGTTACTACCTTAAATGCAATACCTAATTACTCAGATAAAAAAGTATGATTTTTGTACAATAATTATATATATATGATTTTTACACAACAATTTTATTGATAATTGTTCAAAGACTTTGCTATGCATTAAGTGTTAGAGAATTTCCTCTTTCTGTTTTGATCCAGAAAAGAAAGTTTTATATTTTCTGCTGCCAAGGGTGTCCCAAGGATAAAATATGTCATTTTACATGTATTTTATGGGTGCTCAGATGCTGAATTAATTTATAAGAGCTTAACTGAATTGAAAAAGAAATTCCCCAGTCAATGCTCACACCAGTGTAAAATCCTTTTGGCCTCTGTGGAAATCTCTCTAGCTGTGATTATTTCCCATAGTGTCGGCGCCTTGAAGCACTGTCATTCACCATCATTCGGCCTCCTTTTGCTGAGTGAACTGCAATCAGCAAATGGCTGTGCAGGAGAAGCTGTGGCTTTACAGCACTGTGGCTCAGAGGTCTGTGTCACAGATGGACAGTCTTTAAACATGTTCTGTCTATAACCTTCACTACCTTCCCTTGTCAGGCTTTTAAAATGATCAGAGCTGATCAACCCGTGAACTAATTTTTAACATCCAAACAAGAATGATTTATCCCCAAGACATTTTCTTATTAATAATGATTTGCTGAGTGAGTTTATGATCCATTGTGATAAGTGAGGCGATTAACTTCAGACAAACATCCATTATTACAAATTTAGTAAAAATGCCAGCGCAGGGATTTTGCCGAGGTGTTTGAAGCTCACCTCAGAGTGTAAAGTGGCATTAGTCGTGTATCTAGGCTTCTGTTCAACTATTCGTTTGCTGCTTCATAAAGCAGTTCTCAATTCTTCCCCATATCCCCCTAGGTCTCCTAGGGAAAAATATCATCTTTGCTCAAGAACTGAAATATCACTTCTCCAAGATCATCTCATTCCACACCTCCAGCTGGGAATTCTAATTTCTAACCCCACCTATAAGGGTTTACTGACTCTTTAAGTCTGGATAATTTCCTAGTTGTTTTTCCTTAAAAATATTATTTTATTACTTTTATTGTTAGACAAATCTTTATTTTTATCTAATTAAAAAAGTCAATATATATATTTTTTTCCAGGCCTTTTTTGCTCTCTTAGTTCTGCTCCCACCCTCTTTGCCCTCTTTCCCTCTCCAGCTTCCAGATCTAGGATATAGTCAAGCCTTTACCTATTCAAATATTGCCATGTGACAAGATCCGCATTGACAGGGTTGTACTGCCCAAACAGATGTGGAAATAGTTGAAGAGGGCTCCTCCACCCCTGCTGACTTGGGTCAGGCTATATATATATATATATTGGTGTAATCACACTGCGGTTTTTTTTTTTTTCCTTCCATTCAGACTGCATTCTCTTCTACTCTCCAAAAAAAAAAAGAGCGAAGAACCATCGACAATGGCAAGTGGCAGTTACAGTAGAGCAACACCAAGAGTACTCTACACAGTCAGAGAAACTTCTCTAGCAACATACTATAGAAATGATCCCTGAAAGTATAGTCTTAACCACATTGACTTTTAGGCAAAGGAAATGGTTACCTGCTGGGAGTAAAGAAAATGTTGGGCATATATGATCGTGTTAATAATCCTGTGGGGATTCCTCAAGAATCTGGACTACAGGTGGTAAACATGAAGATGATATTGAGCTTTTAGACCTGATCAAGAGTAGGAAAGTGAGGAAACTAAGAAGTTGAAAGGAGAATGACCAGTACATTGAGTTAAATAAATCCAGCAAGCCTGGACTTGCTGCCAAGTCTTTTACCTTCCAGATGAGAAACATTGTGATGATGTGACAGATGGGACAACATTAGAAGCCCAGGTAGGAAATAGTCACTCAGACAGTATGGCTTGGTGTTCCTCTAGAGTGTTTCTATTGGGACATAAAATGAAGAAAACCCAGCACATGTGAGGTTGATAAAGTTGAAGGGCAGATTTCTGCTTCTGAGGGCTATGACCAGACCATGGTCTGAGATAGAATCTGTATATAGAGTATTAGTTACTTTCCTTATTACTTTGGAAAAATGCTCAGAAAAAGCCATTTAAGGGTGTGAGGGTTTATGTTGGCTTAAATTTGAGAGGATGGTCCTGGTGAAGAAGGCAAGGTAGCAGGAGTTGAAGCAGCTGGTCAAACTGCATCTGCAGAAGGAGGCAAAGGATGATGGGTGCAGGGGCTCAGCTCAGTGTCTTCTCTTACTCAGTAAAGCACCCCAGCCCATGGTAGGGTGCTGCCCACTTCTAGGGTGGGTCTTCCCTCCTCACTAACTCAGTCTAAAAGCTATCAAAGACAAGTCTAGAGAGGTTTGTCTGTTACCTGATTTTACATTCTGTTAAAGTGACAATCAAAACTTGCCATGGTATACATGTGCATATTATAAATCAATACTTCTGGTCTCTACTGTTCCCTAAATTATCAGAAACAGTTTTTGAAATAGCTGTCAGTTTTATTTTCTTGATTCATCCCCAAACAAATGTCAAATAATGTTCTCTTTTAATGCATTTCCCATTAAGTGTTTGAGTTGTTTACTTATGAGTAGTGACTATACTGTGTTTTGTATATAAGAATATAAATTTAAGTATACCAATTATTTACAACTTGTCTAACAAACCAGATATTCACTCAAAACAATTTTCTAAATATTTGCAAAAATCAGAAAGACTCCTTTTATAATTTTCAGTAGGAGAATGCCCATTCAAAACTGATACACTGGTGGAGCTTTTTCTGTGAACTCATTTATCAGATTTAACTATTATCCTTTGTTCATATATCTAGGAACATCTACAAACACCAATAGGACATTTTGCAGTTGGAGTGCTTTTCATCAGGCTAGAAAGAAGCATATAGATTTTTATTTAGTAAGGTGAGACATGTAAATGATGAGGTTCTATTTGACTTGTATGTTTATTATCATATTTATCTAGGACAATTTTAAGTTATGTTACCATATAACTTCTAAAATAGACATTTTTGTAGTATATCTCTGTGGTAACTAGATTGTCCAGTTTGTGAGAAAATTAAAAGTTACTGTAGGTGTTATATGAATTAGGAGTGCTCTAGATCAGAGATAAAAAAAAAACATGGGTTTATAAACTTGTCTCCAACAATCACGGTTGCTGAGAAGTTCTGTAATGTACGTGTACAATATGGAGAGCCTAAGAAGGCAGAAGTGGCAGGACTTCAGAGGTAGTGGGGATGTAACCCCATCCAGATGACAAGGTTCTGAAAACCTTTGGAGAACCATAGTGTTAAGCCTTAGGATCTGAAGGTGAGAGAAGATGAAGCGTGATGTTTGAGAGCCAGAGCAGGAGCAAACAAGCCTTCTCAGGAAGGAAGAGAGAGGGAGAGAGAGAGAGAGAGAGAGAGAGAGAGAGAGAGAGAGAGAGAGACTTTTGAATTCATCTTTTCTTTCTGAAAGGCTCTGAGACAACTGGATATCGCATACCCACCTTCCAGTGGGATGTCCCCATTCTTCTTGCTGCTACACACATCAATCTTCCCTCACAGTCACACACAGAAGCAGTGTCGCCTCAGGCACCCTTCAGTCCGGTGGGGATGAGACCAGACACAATCTCAGATGTCCGTGACTATAATCAGCTTCCCCAAGTTAGTATTTTCCAGATTTTAGATGGAGAAAGATACTATTCAGCAGGAGTTGTGGCTGATAAAAATTCCGAGTTTCTACATTACCTTTATAGTAGTGCCTTCTCTCCTTCCAACAAATTAGAACTTGATCCTGAATCTGTATGTCCTTTCAGTCTTCCACTGTTATCTACACATTTTGCAACTGGAGACAGTGAACTGCAAGCTTCTGAAAAAGGAAGGAATACTTGTCTCATAGAATGCCATGGGTCTCCTAGTATTTTTGTTCCTTGCGACTTCGATTCCACATGAGTTCAGTACTCCTGGGGACGATCCTTATCAATGAGTGCAAAAACAGTGCTGATCTTACAGCTCATCCTTCAATGGGACTATCAGTATGGGGGTGTCTATTTCTACCTCACAGCTTAAAGTTTATACTTGATCTCACAGTACCCTGTGGGTTAACCTGGACAATGCTCAGGTTCACTTGATAGATGTTTATTGAATGAACAAATTTGTAATCTATTTTAAATTATTTATTTATTTTTGAGAAAAGAGCTCACTATGTTATCAAAATCAGCCTTCAAATGTTGCCTGTCCTCCCTAACTCTGTAGTTCTGGGATTTGCCGAGATGAAAGATATAAGCTACTATGCCTGGCCAAATGTGTAATTGAAATAAAATACTCTTGTATTAATTTTCCTTTGTTGATTTTGTTTATTCCAGTTGATGGCAGTAAAGGACCTTTACTCTGGGTGAAGGAGTGTAAGGACAAAGCTTCCTCACTCAAATGTCTTCTATACAAGAGGAAAAGCTTCCTTTTGTCAGAGGTTTCTCTTTTTCTCTCTCTGTATCTGTCTCTCTGTATCTTTCTATCTCTGCCTTTCTGTTTCTCTGTCTCTGTTGCTATTTCTCTCTCTCTCTCTTACACACACACACACACACACACACACACACACACACCCTTCTACTTACATAATGTGCAAAGAGAGTGAATATTATCAAACTGGTAATATATTTGTTGATCTTGAATAAATGATACATATTCATTTTCATTGTTTGTTACTACTTTTAAGCCATGACATGTTTTAGCCTAAGATGCAACATACTTAAGTAAATTTTTCATTTTCTTTTTTATTCCTTTTTGATATTGAATTTTTGTGAATTTCATACATGTTTGGTAATATTTAGACCATCCCTATGTGCACCCAGTCTTATTATCCTCTGCATGATTTAAACTCTTATGTAATTTGATTCACTGGTAAACATATTTATATTCCACATCAGACAACCTTCAGCTCACCTAGATGGAAAAAGAAATAAACGATGTGTTCAGGAACAGGCAAGACCTCAATGAAGCTGCTCATCTTAAATGTGGCACATAAGGCAGATGGCGCCAGAGCTGTGTTATGTCAATGACAGTTTTCAAATGAAAAACATCATATTAAACCTTTAGAGTGCCCACCAGAGCGGACATAGATAGGACATTGTAGACTGAATGACATGAGGAAAGTTAAAAAAACACACACTCAGCACAGGGAATGACTTCAGTGTGCTGCTTTATAATTGTGGGCAAATAAAGATGTTCTAGCACTCTAACCAGAGAAAGAGTGGCCTTGAATTTGTGTGTTATTTAACAAAACAACAATGCAGTTTATAAGGAAGACAAAGAGCAAAGCACATTTTCTTCTTATTGACAAAGACTAGTGTAATTCTGAATTTTCTGTTTAGAAAATTCAAGAATTTTTAGGTTGAATTCATAGAAGTCAGTGCTTCTTGCAGACAGGGAACACTGAAAGGCTGCATTTCAGTCACTGGGTTTTAGTGTTACTGGGGTTTTATGCAGTGTTTTATTAATTGCAGTCAGCTTCTTTCACTTCCTCTTTACTGCTGAAGTGCTCCAAGCTCAGAAATGTTCAATGACTTGTTCGCAAATGAAGTAGCTTGCTAGTAGACTTGGGAATATAACTCAAGACCTTTTGTTCTTTCCTCTGCATCATGAAATGTTTCCTTTGTTATGATTAAAAAAGCAAAGTCAGGAGAACAACAACAGACACCAACAAAGATAAAAGCTGTTATTTTCCTCATTGTGACAAACTGACCTGCATGTAGATGCGGGGTAACTGGATTGTGCCTGTTGGCATGCATCTGGGGTACTTGAGTGGGTCTCCTTGGCAAATTTTTCCTATTCTAACATTTTTTTTTCCCATCCACAATGTGATTTCCTTTGCTCCGGATCATTTAGGGGAAGTCATCATATTAGGCCTTAATAACTGTCTCCTTAGATTGAAAAAAAAAATATCTTTGCTCTTTCCTAATGGGCTCTTTTACATATTTTTCTATGACACATCTAATAACAAAAGACAAGCTTTATGTTAAAGGAAAAAAACCATAAAGATATCAGCTATATTTTTCAGAAAGCTGATAATTTGTTCTTTTTATGAATGAGAACCCATGGTAGAAAAACACTGTAATTCATTCAAGATCTCACAACCTATAAGTGGCTGGAACCTGGCTATCTTGTATGTGTCACCAGGCTTCTGTATAAGATTCTATGTTGCCTTAAAGCCTCCTCTGACTGTAGGTATACAACTATAGAAAGGCAATATATAAGAAAACAGCCAGAATTGACTAGAGACCAAGACATCAGCTCCAGAGAAAATAGACTGTTTTGCTTCTCATCCACCTGTGCCCCTTTTCTAAGCCTAGGGAACAATCTGCGGAAGAGGGGGCGTGGTAGAATGTAAGGGCTTTGATTGGGGTTAATGGTGAAGCTACAACAATATAGACTGAACACTCATTTGATCAACTTGATTGAACATACAAGCCCCCCTGCTGGATGGTGGGACCCATGAGCTGTGTGAGTTTGGGCACAACTGCAAGCAAATTGGTTTTATATGAAGGATGCTTGTACTCACAAATTATCACTTTTTGTTAAAAAAATGAAAACAAAACAAAACAAAAAATCAGAGAAAGATGCAGAAAAGTTACGGCAGAATGCATGATCTGGGATGGGTAGAGGTGGGGTGGGGGGAAGGGAAGGGGATATATGCCTGAACTGAATTGGAAAATGATGTATGAAATACACAAAGCATCAATAAAAAAAAGAAATGTTACATGTATGTAATATTTTATAATACATTATCATATTTTTAAAAATAATCCCAGTCAGTTCTAATGAAATTATCAAATATACTTGTAAGAAAATTTGAAAATTACTTTACAACACTCTTATTGTTTTTAATGGCATGTGGGGCTATTTCATGTAGAAATTATTAAAAAAAAAAGAAAGGCAATATATAGACCAGGGTAATTGATAAGAAACAATTTGAAGGGGGGGGAAAGGCTTATTTTAACCTATAGTTTCAAAAGATGCAGTCCATCCTTGTGGGGAGGGCATGGTGAACTGGCTGGTGACATTGCATCTACAGTCAAGAAAGAGGTTGGGAAGTGGGGTCTGGCTATAAAAATCTCACGGCCTACTCTCCTGCAACCCATTTTCTCCAGCAAGGCCTGGCCCTCTAAAGGTTCTACAACCATTTAAAATAGCACTAAGAGGTGATGGCCAAGTACTCACCCACATGACCCTGCTGAGACAGTTCACATTCAAACCATAACATCGGCAATTTACTTGTTTTTTATGATAATCATTGAAAAAATCCATGAGGTTTAACTGATCTCACAGCTTGAAACTAGAAGTTATGAAAGCAGAGCCATTCCTGGTGCACACCAAGATTCTCTGC
Organism: Rhizomys pruinosus; assembly: GCA_009823505.1. Taxonomy (NCBI): domain Eukaryota; kingdom Metazoa; phylum Chordata; class Mammalia; order Rodentia; family Spalacidae; genus Rhizomys; species Rhizomys pruinosus. The sequence continues at coordinate 2,728,564 of VZQC01004266.1, forward strand.
GGACTTGGGCATCAACACAGTCTAGTGACCTTCTTGTTTGGCTTCAGGGGACATGCTTTACTTGGTATTGTTTTCCTTCCCTCAGGCTTAAAGCTGCACTGCCATCTGGTGGCTCTACCATTCTGTGGAACCCGATGCTTACATATACATTCACTTTTCCTCTCACCTAGATTGCCTCTAAAGGTGATAGAGGAAAATGTAGGCAACAACCTACAAGACATAGGCATAGGAAAAGACTTTCTGAATCAGACAGCAGCTGCACAAGAAATAAGGTCAACAGTTGACAAATGGGACCTCATCAAACTCGAAAGCTTCTGTACAGCAAAAGAAACAATCAAGGAGGTGAAGAGAAAACCCATAGAGTGGGAGGAAATCTTCGTCAGTGATACATCTGACAGAGCATTAACTTCCAGGATATATAGACTACTCAAAAAACATAGAAGTAAGAAAACAAATGACCTACTCAAAAGATGGAATAAAGAGCTGAACAGAGACTTCATCAGTGAGGAAGTAAAGATGGCAGAGAAACATCTTAAAAAGTGTTCAACATCATTAATAATTAAGGAAATGCAAATTAAAACCACACTCAGATATCATCTCACTCTGATATGTCTGGCTAAGATTAACAAAAACAAAAAACAAAAGATACCAAATGCTGGAGAGATTGTCAGGAAAGGGGAACACTCATCCACTGCTGGTGGGAATGTAAACTTGTACAACCATTATGGAAAGCAGTGTGGAGAACCCTTAAAGACTTAAAATGATCCTACCACCTGACCCAGTCATGCTACTCCTGGGCATATACCCATAAGAAGCATCCTACCTACCACAAAGATACATGCACATCTATGTTTATTGCAGCTCTGTTCACAATAAGGAAGAGATGGAACAAACCCAAGCGCCCCTAAACAGACGAGTGGATGACAAAAATGTGGTACATCTACACAATGGAGTTCTATTCAGAAAGATGACATCATTACTTTGCAGGTAAATGGATAGACCTTGAAGCCATTATGCTAAGTGAAGTAACACAGTCCCTGAAAAAGAAATGGTGAATGGTTTCTCTCATTTGTGGATGCTAACACCAAATCCCCAGTTGAAAGGCAAGCTGAACAACATTATTGTTATATTTCTTTTTATCTGAAAGCAACTGTGTTGTTATAATGTAAATCTCTTAACGGGCTCTAGAATTGACCTACCACTTATTTTTAGACTCTGTAATTACTGTATATGGGTGGAAGATATGTATTCATATTTTAAAGTAATATAAAATTAAAGGAGGGAAATGTGAATTCCTAAATGTATTTTAAAATTAACATACAGTTTATTCTCTGAGGTCATAATTTTGATGCATATGTGATGATTACATAGGCTTCCATTGGAGCAATACAAAGGGGAGGGAAAAACAACAACGTAAAAACTGTTTTAAAGAACTGATTAATACAGTTAAACTCTGCCCAAAGCAACAAGCCTCTGCAGGGAAAAACTTTGGAAAGACTGAGAGAAAGATGCAAGACATGTATGGCAGAGGGCATGAGCAGGGGTGGGATGGGGGCAGGGAGAGGGGAATGTGTCTAAATTGGACTGGAAGATAATGAATGAAATACACAATTCATCAATAAAAGTATTAATAAAAATGTGAACAAAAAGATATATATATATATGTGAACAAAAAGATATATATATATATATATATATATGAAAAAGTTAATAAGATATTCCAAGCATTTGTTGATTATATACTTCAATATGGTATTTCAGTTATTTAAATGTCTCCTATCTGAATTTCTTTTCAGTAAGCATTGGCCACTTTTTAGTGCCTCAAAAGACACAGAATAGTTCCCACACAGATTTATATCTAATTTTAACATATAAATTGAGGACACAAATCTATAATTGATAAAAAAAATGTCAGTATGCCAGGCATTATTTATTGCTGTTTGGACTATTTCCCTGTGACTATGCAGTTAACGTTATGACATTCTGTAGTGCTTCCCTGAAAGAAACATTAGAAGCTCAGTTTTCACTACAGTGAAATTTTGACATTAGATCCATGATGAAGGTCAATGGTATTGAACATGGGACTAATTAAGTACTCACCTTTGGTAAAGGCCTCTACACAGTGTGCAGTTCACTCTTCTCTAGTGCTCTCTGCAGACTGTTAAAGGAGCTATAAAAACAGACCTATTTAAAGTGAAAGTGGCTTAGACTGCAGTCAAATATTGTGCTTTGGACACAGTTTCTCCTCTGAAATCCTATAATAATGGGCAATTATGCCCATCAGTAAACCATTCTTGTTGACCTCCAAGTGAGAGAATAGATGTATAACTAAAGTTATTTACAAGACTTTGTAATTTCCTGGAAGTCAGCTTTGCAGCTATGGTGAATTTCAGTGAATGGTGGTGGCGTATGGGTGCCTAGATCTTTCCTTTTCCTAAAAAAAATTCCAAATAATATCAAACCAAATTAAACAAAAACTTAATAGTGAAGAGGGAAAAAAATAAAGGTCTAAAACTCCTTGAGCCATATGTACATATATCAAATTATAAGTCACATAATAAAGAGATGTGTTGTTCTCTTCAGTTTATGTTGCTTAAATATCAATAATGATAATAAAAATAATGATGAATCTGTAGATGAGATGTACTCTTTCAAAAACAATTGTCTTTTTTATTTTATTTTTTGAAAAAAAACCATGTAGTTTTGATACAAAGGTTATGCCTGGACAAGCTGGCAGCCCATGAAAGAAAACAGCCAGAATTGACTAGAGACCAAGACAACAGCTCCAGAGAAAGTAGACTGTTTTGCTTCTCATCCACCTGTGCCCCTTTTCTAAGCCTAGGGAACAATCTGCGGAAGAGGGGGCCAGTAGAATGTAAGGGTGCAATTGGGGTGATGGTGAAACTACAACAATATGGACGGACACTCATTTGATCAACTTGATTGAACTACAAGCCCCCCCTGCTGGATGGTGGGACCCATGCTGTGTGGGTTTTGGGCCACAACTGCTTGCAAATTGGTTTTGCAATGACAGGATGCTTGTACTCACAAATTATCACTTATTGTTAAAAAAATGAAAAACAAAACAAAACAAACAAAAAATCAGAGAAAGATTGCAGAAAAGGTTACGGGCAGAAATGCATGATCTGGGATGGGTAGGGGTGGGGTGGGGGGAAAAGGGAAGGGGAATATCCTGAACTGAATTGTAAAATGATGTATGAAATACACAAAGCATCAATAAAAACAAAAAAGAACCCAACACCTTGGACTTGGCTTGTGAGTCCTGGACTATTGTCGCATTCTGGGCAGGAAACACTAGTTTCAATGCCCTGCTATGGTGGGAAAGCCTGGGATTCTGTGGAGCCCCAGGCTTTTTTTTAATCATATCTTTTTTTTTTTTTTAATTTAATTTTTTATTGATGCTTTGTGCATTTCATACATTTTTCCAATTCAGTTCAGGCTTATTTCCCTTTCCCTCCCCCCCACCCCCACACCCCAATCCCAGATCATGCATTCTGCATTAACTGTCCTGCATCTTTCTCTCAGTTTTTTTTTTTTTTTCATTTTTAGCTATAAGTGATAATCCATGAGTACAAGCATCCTTCATGCCAAAACCTATCTGCAGGCTGTTGTTTTTAATCATATCTTACAGTGACTGTTGGTCTCTGACTTATTGGTCCTTTATAGAACACCTTGGCTGTGTAACTGGGTGCTCCATTTGATTGGAGCAAGAAGAGGCCTGTGGCCATAGAAAAACAGAGATGAGAACTGAAGAGCCTCCCTGTGCTGGTTGGACTTCAAAGCACAGTAACACTGGAGCATCATTTTTTTTTTCTTTCCTTCTTTATTCTTTTTACTGAATTTTTGTGTATTTAATACAGAAAATCTTAATCAATCTTAATCATCATTATATCCTTCCCCCACTAACACCATACCATAGCCTTCCCATTGGAATTCACACATTCTGGCATTTGTGTTAAGGCCTACTGTGTCAAGTTAGTGTCCCCAGACATTCCTAGGTGCAGATTCATCCACCGAGGTCTAGTCAGCTTATCTAGTGTCCCTCACTTTAGGAAAGATCGGCATGTCCTCATGCAGCAGTAATCAATTGCCAATATTTCTCAAGTTAAGATTGGAGTATGGGGCTGGAGAGATGGCCTAGCAGTTAAGAGCGCCGACCGCTCTTGGCAAAGAGGACCCGGGTTCGATCCCAGCAAACCCCACATGGAGGCTGAGAACCGTCTGAAACTCCACTCCAAGGAGAACTCCAGCTCCAGGGGAATCCGACGCCCACTTCTGACTCNTCAATTGCCAATATTTCTCAAGTTAAGATTGGAGTATGGGGCTGGAGAGATGGCCTAGCAGTTAAGAGCGCCGACCGCTCTTGCAGAGGACCCGGGTTCGATCCCCAGCACCCACATGGAGGCTGAGAACCGTCTGAAACTCCAACTCCAGGAGAACTCCAGCTCCAGGGGAATCCGACGCCCACTTCTGACCTCCGCGGCATTGCACGACACGGGTGCACAGACTTGCATGCAGACAATACATTCATACACATACAGAAATAAATAAAATTAATAAAAAAAAATTAAAAAAAAAAGATTGGAGTATGCTGTTTATTTCCTCCATTCTATAGTGGCTATTTGTCTGGCTGAGTTTGCTGTAGGTTCATGTGTGCAAGGTCCCAGGAGCTTCTAGCACTCTATTTCCATATGGTTATGCACCTCTTCCCTGGCTCTTCCAATCTTTCCTTCCCCTCTTCAACAATAGTCCCTGAGCCCTGGTGGATGGGGTTTAATAAACTCCTATCCAAAGACCAGCATTCTGCAGACTTTTAATCTCCATGCTTTGGCCAATTATGACCTTTTTGTGTTCCTGGCCCTCTGTTGCATGAGGGAGCTTCATTAGTGAAAATTAAGATATTCATTAATTTCCTCTTTATCCCTTGTTCCATGTTTTGTGAGCCTTAGGTGTAGAGGTTGCATTGCAGATGTGCCTCTTAGGCTTGGGCTATTCACAGGCAATGTACGTATGTGATAGGTTGTGTGGTACTCTGTAATAGTCTCCCTCTAGGCCAAAGAAGCATTTATGATGAGTGTTGACTCGGATATGTGTCTGTAAATATTAGGATATTTTGCACATAGTAAGAAATTAGGTTAGTCTAGGGATGTGAAAGACTTGGGGTTTTCTCTAAGATCCATGACCTTTCCAGCCATATGTATTTGGCTATGTTTACAGTATCACACATGGGGTTCCTGCTGCTGAGTGGGATTTTAGTGCAATTAGGTAACCTTTGATTGCCCCAAAGAAAAAAGTGCCCCTAATGCACCAGTGTCATATGCTGTGCTGGTCATTGATGTAGTTACTTGGTTTTAAAGCTAGTGTTGGATCATCAATTTATATTTTAACTTAGTTGCTTGCCTCGTGCTCTCCAAAGCTATGAAAGCTAGCCTTCAGGGGAGGTGGCTTCCAGGTCAGTTCCAGCTCCATTTCTCCAAATCCTGTTTCTGAAATATGTTTTGTTTTCAGCAATATGGCTTACTTTCAGGATCTAGGAAGCAATCAAAGGCTGTGGATATAGCCTGTGTAATTTAAGGAGTCTCTTGGACTACCCTGGCCAACAAGTCAAAGGAAAGTTTCTCCTAAATGGCACTGTTTCTTGCAATGTACCCTTGAGCTAATACACATGGACTCATGTAGAGATACAGTATGTATAATTCGTCATTAGGTTGTTGGACTAATATGATTCCTTCTGTTTTTTTTTTTTTTCTTTTACAATAGCTGGGTATTATCTCTCCTTTCTCCCTCCTAACTATTCCTCCATACCTTCTCCATTTAAAGTGATTTTAATTTGCATTTCCCCAATTACTAACAATGCTAAACATTGTTTAGTATCTTTCTTAGCCATCTTTATTTCTTCTTTTGACAACACTCTGTTCAGATTCTTAGCACATCTTTTAATTGGATTGGTCACTTGTTTCCTTAATTGTTTTTCAAGTTCTTGATATATTCTGATTTTTGTCAATTAATTTTGCAACCTGCCACTTTATTGAAAGTGTTAATCATTTCTAGGTGTTTTCTGATGGAATTTTTGACATCTCTTAGGTATAATATCATATCATCTGCAAAAAAGGGGTAGTTCAACCTCTTCTTTTCCAATTAGTACTCCTTTGATTTCCTTCTCTTGTCTTGCTCTAGCAAGAGTTTCAAGCACTATCTTAAAAAGGACCCTTCTGTGGTTTGTAATTTTAATGGAATGCTTCCAGTTTTTCTCCGTTTAGAATGACATTGGCTGTGCGTCTGCTGTTGAGGTATGTTACCTCCAGTCCAAGTCCGTCTAGGACTTTTAACATAAATGAATTTTTAAAGGCTTTTTTTTTTTTTTGGGTGGGTGTTTTTGAGACAGGGTCTCCCTGTAGCCCCAGCTGTCCTGGAACTCACTCTGTAGACCAGGCTGGCTTTGAACTAGAGATCCACCTCCCTCTGCCTCCTGAGTGCTGGGATTAAAGGCTTTTTATGCATCTATTGAAATGACCATGTGAATTTTGTCTTTGAGTCCATTTGTATGGTTTATGACATTTATTGAACCATCCCTGCATCTCTGGAATAAAGCTGACTTGGTCATGGTAGATGACCTTTTAGATGTATGTCTGTACGCAGTATCCAAGTATTTTGTGGTGATTTTTTTGCATTTATGTTCATTAAGGATATGGGTTTACAGTTTTCTTTTTTGATTATATCTTTACTTGTTTTGGGTATTAGAATGATGTTGGCTTCATAGAAGGAATTTGGGAGTTCTGTTTGTTTCTATCTTTTTGAATAATTTAAGTTGTATTGGATATACATCTTCTTTAAATGTCTGATAGAATTCTGGTGTGAATCCACTTGGGCCTGTCCAGAGGATTTGTATTACTGTTTCGATTTTCTCATATACTATGGGTGTCTTTAAGCTGCTGATCTCTTCTTGGTTTAGCTTGATGATTCACATGAATTCAGATGTATATGTACTTCTTTTAGGTTTTCAAATTAAATAGGGTATAGATTTTACAGTATTCCTTTATAATGTTTGGAATCTTTTTGTTGTCTGTTGTGATGTTTTGATGTTCCCCTTTTGACTTTGATTTGTTGATTTGGAGTTGCTCTTCTTTTCTTTTGGTTAACTGGGCTAAGAGCTTGTTTATTTTGTTTATCTTTTTAAAGAACCAACTCTTGGAGTCATTGATTCTTTGTATTATTTTCTTTGTTTCTATGTCATTAACCCCTGCTCTGAGTTTTGTGATTTGTTCTTGTCTGCTGGGTTTGGGATTCATTTATTTTTGCCTTTCAAAAGTCTTGAGTGGCAATGTTAAATCATTTTTTTCCTGATTTTTAAATGTAGGCACTTAGAGCCTACATTTAAACTTCCCTTTTAGGACTGCTTTTAAAGTGTCCCAGAATTTTTATTGTTTTGTATTGTCCTTTTTGTTTAATTCCAAGAATATTTTTATTTCTTTCTTAATTTTCCCCTTGACCCATTAATCATTCAGGAATACATTATTTAATCTCCATGAACTCATGTAGTTACTCAGGCTTCTGGCAGTAATGATTTTAAGGTTTATTGCATTGTGGTCTGTTAGAATCCACGGAATTATTTCAATATTTTGTATTTGTTGTAGATTTTTTTTGTGCCCTAGTATGTGGTTGATTTTGCAGAAAGTTCCATGGGGTGCTGAACAGAAATTATATATCTTTGGTCCTTGGGTGGACTATTTGGTAGATGTCTGTTAAGTTCATTTGGTGTGTGGTATTGTTTAAGTCAAATGTCTCTCTGTTTATTCTTTGTCTGCTTGACCTGTCTAATAAAGGCTAGAATATTTAAGTCCCCTATTATTAGTGAGTTGGGAGTAATCTGTGTCTTAACTTTTTGGAGCACTTTTTTGGGGGGTCTTTTCAAGACAGGGTCTCCCTGTAGCCCCAGCTGTCCTGAACCTCACTCTAGACAAGGCTGGCCTTGAACTCACAAAGATCCGCCTGCCTCTGCCTCCCAAGTGCTAGGATTAAATGCCTGCACCACCACGCCCGGCCTTGGAGCACGTTTTTATGAAGTTGAGTGCACCAAACTCTGGTTTGCTTATGATTACAGTATTTTCTTGGTTAATTGTTCCTTTGATCAGAATGAAGTGACCTTCTGTATCTCTTCTGATAATTTTAGTTTGAAATCTATTTTGTCAGATATTAGAATTGCAATTCCTGCTTGTTTCTTAGTTCCATTTTCTTGGAATAGTTTTTTTCCATCCTTTCACCTTATGGTAGTACTTTCCTTGAAGGTGAGACAGGTTCTGAAGACAACAAAAACATGAATTTTGCTTTTTAATCATTCAACTAGCCTACGTTTTTTGACTAGGGAGTTTAGTCCATTGATATTTAAAGTTATTGTTGAATGATGTGTACTTGCTCCCATCGTTTTAATTTCTGTTTGCATTCTTCTTCTAACTCTGTGTTTCCAGTTATACTTTCATTTAGTTCCTTATATTGCCTGTGGGTATAGTCATTACTTTCTTCAGCTCTTTGTGTTACTTCAAGAATTCTCCAATGTCCTCCTTTTGTGGAGATGCATTATTTCAACCTGTTCATATTCTGGAATATTTTTCTCTCTCCTTGAACTATAATAGACATTTTGCTGGGTGAAGTATTCTGGGTTGGCATCTATGATCATTTAGAACTGGGAATACTGTGGTCCAGGCTCTTCTGGGTTTCATACTTCATATTAAAATATCAACCATGATTCTGACTTTTTTTTATATGTGACTTGTTTTTCTTTTGCATCTTTCAATATTCTCTGTTATGTACATTTAGCATTGTTACTATGATATTCCTTGGGAAGTATCTCTTCTGGTCCTCTCAATTTGGTGTTATATGTGCTTCTTGTATTTATTTGTATGGGCATGTCTTTTCTTAATTTGGGGAAATTTTCCTCTAGAATCAGATTGAAAATGTGGTCAATAGCATTATCATGAGATTCTTTTCCTTCCTCTATGCCTATGATGCATAAATATAGTCTTTTCATGGTGTCCCACATTTCCTGTGTTAAAAACTTTTTCACAATCTTTGATGGAATGGTCCAATTCTTCTGCTTTTTCTTCCAGTCTTGATATTTTGTTTTCCATTTCATTCTTTCTATTGGTGAGGCATTCTCCTGTCATTTCTAATTGACTTATGGAGTATTTCCCTTCCTTCTTCATTTCAGCTTGAGTTTTCTTCAGCCAGAGTTTTCTTCTTTCTATCTTTTTTGTGAACTCAGTCAGCAAGTAGTTTATTTCTACTATCTCATTTTAGTTCTTTAATTTGTTTGTTTGTATGTTTTTTTTAAATTCATTGATTTCTTTGATCATGTTTATGATCTTTTAAATTCTGTCTCCTGGATTATCTCTAGGGGGTTGTCATTGTAGAACTTTGTATAGAACTGGTGGTATTTGGTAAGGACATATTATTATTTTTGTTATGATTTTGGCATTTGCATTTCTTTTATTGTTTGTGATTCTATTCATATTGTTCATGTGCCTTGGTTGTTTTCCTGTTGGGTGTGAAAATCTGGTTAGTCCTTGCTTCAGGGTCTCTCTTGATTTTATCCTGGAGGGACCAGATGGCTCTAGTCCAGCTATTAAGGAGTTCCTGCAGAAGTCCATGTCAGATGAGAATCAGATGCTCTCAGACTTCCTCTAAAAGTCTGGGCCCCTATATCCAGCAGGCTCAGTGGAATTTGGGGAGCCCGCTAAGCAGAGGCTGGATTCAGGCTTTCTCAGGCAGTTTGCCAAGGTCTGGGACCCTACTAAATGGTAGGTATGATGGTTAATCCTGGGTGTCAACTTGACTGGACTAAGGAACAAATAAGAGAAAAAGGATCTTCGGATTGGCCTACCTCAACCCAGATGGCCCACCCCAAATGTGGGCATTACCTTCTGCTGGCAGGCAGTATTAAAGGCCATGCCAGAGGGATCTGGTTCCTTTTTTCCTGCAGCTTGCCTCTCTCTCTCACTGGTGAGTTTGTCTTGCTTCTGTGATCAACCCTACAGATCCCAGCGTGTACTGAGACCAGCAGATCTCCTGGAATCCTTTGGGCCTTCAGCACCAGATTGGAACTACTGAGACATCCAGCCTTGTGGACTGAGCAGTTCCCTGGATTCTCAGCCTCTCCAGTGTGGTGCAGTTACTGTTGGACTCCTTGAACTCTGTCACGTGAGCAAATCAATAAATTGTATATAGCTATGTATTCTTCCTGTTGCTTCTGTTTCTTTAGACAACTCTGACTAATACAGTAGGGAGGCCTATCCCTATACAAATCGGAAGTTTGTAAGTGGTCCCAATGTAGGGGGGATGGGTATGGTGGGATTTGGAGAGCCCACTGCCACATGGAGCTAAAAGAGTAGCCCAAAGATTTGGGGTACTAAGAGCAAAAGTGGGCCTGTGCTCAAGGCTGAAGGAGAATGAGATGTAGAATCAGGGATGTTGGAGTGGTTCAGACTACAGGGCAGTTAAGGCAGAGTGAGCAGGATCAGATTTACCAGGGAAGAATGCTGGTCTAGGGAATCCAAGCCAAGTTAGGGGTGGAGATAGTCTGTGGAAACTCTACAAACTAGACTGAAAAATTGAGCTGGTCTGAGTGCAGGGTTCAGGACACAGTGGGCAGTTCTGGCCTAAGAGGGTTAGTCCCGCGATCTGGTGTGCTAACAGCAAAAGCAGACCTGTGCCCAAGGCTAGAAAGGGAACAGGATGTGGGGTCAGGGAACTGAACCTGGGTTTTCTGCTGGAGTCGGAGAATGTTCTTAACCAATGAACCATCTCTTGTCCTAACATTTTGTCTTTTTCTTGTCAGAAACATTCATATTTGCAAACTAGTTCTTAGGGGTAAAATTTGGCATAGACATCATAGACATACAAATACACACTAACATGTAGTGATCAAATAAAATAATGAATTTTGCCCTCAGCTTGTTGACATTGCTCAATATACTCACTCTGTCAACCACTGCTAAGGCTGTTGCACTATAGGAGATTCTAAATTACCTCACATTGAAAATAATAAAATAAAATGAACTGCTTTTTGATATAGAGAGACAGTAACCAATGTTCTGTCACCTTTGCCACCCGAATAGTATCATCCTGAGGCCTGTAGACAGTTTAGTAGGACCTGGCTGGTTTTATTCTCTCATCTCAATCCTACCGTGACTGCGCTTCAATCTGTCAGACCCTGTATCACTTACATTCAACATTCTTTACTGCTTGTATCTTGAATTTGACTTTGGTTCTCTGGGGATCTCTGTGAACTGCCAGGAGTCATTTCACTTGTCACCTTTAACAACCATCAGGAAGATAGAGCTCCAGCTGTCTGGGATGGGCTTGAGTTTTCACCTGAGGAAGCACAGGCATTGAAAGAGACTTTCAATTTACAAGTGCTGCTTCGACTAGAACTTCGAATCACCCTGTTTCAACAATTTGTGTTCACAGACAGACAAACTCTACTTTCTGAATGACCTGAAGCCTTTTATTTTTCTTTTGATCACCAGCTGTACACATGGAAAGGTTAAAAAAAATGAAATTAAATGATGGATAAAAGTGACTCCTTATTCTTTAAACACATTAGCTTAGATCTTTTCATTTTTTAAACTATTTTTAACGGTTTGATTGATTTTTTTATATATTTTTTAAGTTAATTTTTATTGAGTGCATTTCATACAACATTTCTTAATCAAATTTAGACTCATTCCTCCATCCATTCCCACCCCTCAAGCCCCCTCCACTTCCCGCCAGAGCTCATGGATTCTGTCATAAATGTTAAGTCCTGTCTTGCATCTTTTTCTCAGTCTTTTATAACACTGTTTTGGTCAGTTCTTTGAATAGGTTTCTCTCTCTTTTTTTGTTCCTGTTAATTTTATATTATTCCAAAATATGCATATATACAGTCCACACATAAATCAAAATTACAAATTCTGAAAATAAACTATAGGTTAATTCCAAAACACGTTTAGAGATTCACATTTTAACAGTAAAGTTGCATGCAGGTAAAAAGAAGTATAACTTTATATTCTTTATATATATGTATATATATATATAAATACATACATACATACATACATACACATATCACTTGAATTGGAGGATTTTTTTTCCTTATAAAGGATGTCATGTTTTCCTTAAGGAAGTGCTCAAAGGTTCCTCCTTGGCAACCCCAACCATCAGTCCTGCTCTTTTGCTCCACATTGGGGTCTTTCCCTCCCATGATCCCCCAAAATGAAGTCCAGTAAGCTTGTGCCCTGTCTTGATCCCCCTGCACTGGCCTCTATGATACAGCCCAGGTAGTACAACAATGATAGTTTACACTCTGATGAAGCTGACATCCCCTTAGCTGTTTAGTCCATAAGCTGGGTATTTCAGTGGTCCACATCTGGCATTGAAGGTTTGGAGGATTCTTGTAGAGATATGAGTCTTCAATTCATATTATGAGGTTAAAAAGCTGTGTCTCATGATTCCTTTTGAGGAGTGCCAAAAGCGATGGCAGCCACAGAGTAGATGCATTTGCCACTGAAAAGATGGAGTTATTTATTATTTTTTATGTGTATGAGTGTACTGTCTGTATGTAGGCTGGTGGACCCATGTTGTGCAATGCTGCGGAGGTTAGAAGAAGGCATAGGATTCCCCTGGAACTGGAGTTAGCTGCCATATGAGTGTGGGAATCGAACCCAGGTCCTCTACAAGAGCAGTTGGCACTCTTAACCACTGAACCATCTCTCCATCCCCAGATCTTTTCATTTTTATTGTTTCCCTTGTGATTCTATAGTTAGAATTTTGTGATACTTAAAATACTTGTGTCAATGAATTTATAACTTTAATTTTGGCTGCAGGTTATTTAGCAGTTAACACCACCAGACATTGTTTTTGCTGCTGTGTATGCAAAGATATATACCCTCCCTATTCTTCACAATTACTCCCATGAGTTCAGTCTTATTATTATTCCCATTTTACATATTCAAAAACAGTAGCAATAAGAAGAAAATTACCCATCTACTTACATCAATATTCTAATTTTGGTCCCCAGACCTTTTTACTAGGATTTGAGTCCTGTAAAGAATGGAGGAAGGCAGGAAGAAAGACAAATGATCTCAGAATGAATGCTTGAATTTAACTACTGAAACAGAGCAGCTCCACTCCGTGGAAAGGCTGGCTTAGGGGCTCAATCACCTTAGAAGTCAATATTTTATTTAAGATGCTTATGTGGTAGAAGCCATATCTATGTGGTACCTTCATTTTTAATATCATTCCTGTAGTAACCTCTCTGCCTGCAGGCAGCAGCTCTCTGTCTTTCTGACAGTCTAAGGAAGGATATCTGTGTTCTGCTGAGGTAAAGAGTGACCTTCTTTTGAAAGCAGAATCATGTACAAGTCTGAACCATTATGGAAATCTGGAACTTGCAAGGTGGATGAAGAATCTCAGAAGAACTTTTCTTTTTTTCTTTTTTTTCCCTTTGGTCTTTTTGAGACAGGGTCTCCCCATAGCCCCAGCTGTCCTAGAACTCACTTTGTAGACCAGGCTAGCCTTGAACTCATAAAGATCTGCCTGCCTCTGCCTCCCAAGTATTGGGATTAAAGGCCTGCACCACCACGCCCAGCAAAGTACTTTCTCACACACGTGGAAGAATTGTATGGTTATATTCTTGAGGTTCTTTTTGGCAATGAGAACTTACCAAGTAGACCTACAGTGGAAAGCTGTAAGGAATGTTGAAGAAAATAGAATGTGCAGATGCCTGGAGTATTACTTTCTGTTCATGTGACTTTATTTAAGATAAATACTCTGTGTCTATACTTGATAAGATAGTCATAATTAAAACGATTTATATATTCGCTTATGTGCTTGTCAATTAGAGACAATAATACATTTATTATAATCAACATTTTGAAGAGGTAGTTAAAAATCGGAATAAACCTGACCAAAGACATTAAAGATCTCTACAAAGAAATTTTAAATCTTTGAGGAAGGCGATCGAGGAAGACACCAGAAGATAGAGAGAACTCCCATGCTCATGGATTGGAAGAATTAATATAGTGAAAATGGCTATCCTACCCAAAGTAATATATAGATCCAATCTCAATCAAAATCTTCACAGAATCGGAAAAAAATTCTAAAATTCATTTGGGAAAACAAAAGACCCCAGAGAGCCAAAGCAACTCAGCAAATGGAGTAATGCAGGGAGGATTACTATACTAGATTTCAAACTCTATTACAGAGCTATAGTCATAAAAACAGCATGGTACTGGCATAAAAATAGACTCATAGATCAATGGAACAAAACTGAAGATCCAAACTTGAGTACATGCAATTTCAGCCCACTGATATTTGACAAAGGGGCTCAATGCAGGAAAGGTAGTATCTTCAGCAAAAGGTGATGCAAAACCGGATTGCCACTTGTCTAGGAATGAAATTAAACCCCTACCTTTGACCTTGTACAAAAGACAACTCTAAATTGATCAAAGACCTCAATGTGAAATCTAAAGGTTTGCAAATGATAGAAGAAAATATTGGCAGTAACCTGTAAGATATAGGCACACAAAAAGACTTTCTAAATCAGATAGTAGTTGCACAGGAAATAAGGTCGACAATCAACAAATGGGACCTCATTAAAGTGAAAAGCTTCTGTATAGAAAAAGAAACAAAGAAGTGAAGAGAAAACCCACAGAGAGTGAAGACTTCTTCACCAGTGATGCATCTGACAAAGGTTTAACATCCAGAGTATATAAACTACTCAAAAAACCAGAGGACTAAGAAAACAAATGACCCATTTAAAAGATGGGCCAAAGATCTGAACAGAGACTTCTCAAGAGAAAAATAAGGATGGCTAAGAAACATCTTAAAAAGTGTTCAACATCATTATTAATTAAGGAAATGCAAATTAAAACCACTTTAAGATTTCATCATACACTGTTAAAGCTGGTTATAACCAAGAAAAAAAAAGGATAACAAATACTGGAGAGACTGTGGGGAAAGGAAAACATTTATCCACTGCTGGTGGGATTGCAAACTTGTGCAACTCCTATGGAAAACAGTGTTGAGATGTCTTTTTTTTTTTTTTTTCTCTTTTTGAGACAGGGTATCCCTTTAGTCCCAGCTGGCCTGATGCTCACTATATAAAGCAGGCTGGCCTTGAACTCATAGAGATCCACCTGCCTCTGTGTCGTAAAAGACCAAAAATGAACCTACCATTTGACCCAGTCATACCACACCTGGCTATATACCAAAGGAGTCATCCTATTGCAGAGATATGTAGACAACCATGTTTATTGCAGCTCTTTTTACAGTAGCAAAGATTTAGAAACAACCCAAGTGTCCCTCAACTGATGAGTAGATAATGAAAATGTGGTACATGTACACAATGGAGTTCTATGCAGTGGTAAAAATATCGTGAATTTTTCAGGTAAATTGATGGAGCTAGAAGCTGTTATGCTAAGTGAAGTAACAGCCTCAGGAAACAAAAACAAAGTAAAGTGCCCCTTGATTGTGGATCCTAGTGCCAAATTCTTTTTTTTTTTAATTTTTATTTATTTTTGTATGTGTATGAGTGTACTGTCTGCATGTAGGTTTGTACACCCGTGTCGTACAATTCCGCAGAGGTCAGAAGAGGGTCTTGGATTCCCCTGGAACTGGAGTTCTCCTGGAATTGGAGTTACAGATGGTTCTTAGCTGCCATGTGGGTGCTGGGGATCGAACCCGGGTCCTCTGCAAGAGCAGTCGGTGCTCTTAACCATTAGGCTATCTCTCCAGCCCCCAAATTCTTATATGTAAGTCAAAGTGGGTAATTTGTTGATAAAAATAATACCACATTGAATTAAGCTCTGGTCCTGTGACATTCCAAACTCTGCACAATCACTGAAGTGCTAATCAGATGAACAGCTATTGGAGAATGTTCATTTTTAAGATGCAGTTTTCCTAGGAACTTTCCTTCACAGAAGGAAGTACAATAACAATTTCACATATTGTATTTTTAATAGAACAGTGGATTTTTTTTTCTTATACCTAGTTTGATGTAGAATGGGTAACCGTATTTTCTCAAAATATTTCAAAATATATAGTCTAACTTATAGGCAATATGCAATGATTTACTAAGCGGCTCTGATGTGAGTGCAGAGTGCCCATGGTGATACTTGTTCTCCTGGGAATCCCTGCCTTTGTGTAACCCTGAGAGCATGTGACACATGTGTGTTGCTTCTTATTAACAGAGCAAGACAAAGGTGACATGATGACTTGCCAGTCTTTGAAAAGCTTGTGATGTTTTATAACAAAGATGATGGGAAGTCATTCCTGTGGTGACATTATGTTATAAAGCATTCTAATTTGGCAGACTGTGAAAGGGTCTCCTGTGGCCTTGAAGAGGTCACCTGCCATGTTGTGAATGGAGAGGACCACAGGGCTGGAAATGGCAGTTAGCCTGAAGAGCCCGAGTGCAGCCTTCACCTAATCGTCTATTAGAAGCCGAGGCCACAGTCATACCTCCATGGCTAAATGAATTCTGCCAACACAAATGAACTAGGTAGTGAATTTTTCTTGAGTTGAGCTGCAGGAGGAAAATGTAGCCTGGACCCACATTTTGTAACCTTGTGAGGCAACGTAGGAACGATGCACAGGAACTGTGAAATAATTGATGTGTATTGTTTCCAGTTGTTAAATTTAAGAGAATTCATTTCACAGAAAAAGAAATGACAAACATGGGTTTAAAAAATACTTTATGTGTGAATACTAAATGTGAAAGGTATTTGGTATTGAATCTGTCTCTCTCTATCTCTCTCTGTCTCTCTCTGTCTCTCTCTGTCTCTCTCTCTCTCTCTCTCTCTCTCTCTCTCTCACTCTGTGTGTGTGTCCAATCCATCCAAATGAGTTTTCTTTTCTTTTTTTTTTTTTTAAATTAATTTTTATTGATGCTTTGTGCATTTCATACATTTTTTCCAATTCAGTTCA
>VZQC01004266.1:2753615-2808189 GCA_009823505.1 Rhizomys pruinosus
TGGCATTTCTGGTACATCCTACTCGATGCAAAGCTGTATCTTTTCTTTCTCAGCCGTGAAGTTGGTGACATTTTGATCTGTTGGAACATACAAATCTTTTCCCGTAGTTAGTTTTAAGATTTGAATTGCAAGGTTTTTGACAAAAAGGTTTCATATCTATCTGTATCCCCCCCATTTTTTTTTAGGTTTTTGTTTTTTGACCCATGAGTCTCCAGAAGGCAGTTGTATTATACATACCTATTGGGTGTAATCAAGGCACAGATTTCATCAAATTCACCCATGCTGTTTTGGGTGACTGTATGTGATTAACTTGGGAAGCAAACCTAAGTTTTTCATTAAATCATCTTATAGGTGAAAGAGAATGCTATGAGGTGATACCGTACAACAGAAAAATTATAGAGAACATTTGTATGTGCCAATCCTAAAGTTATTGTTACATAGATTTTATGTAGAACAAACGTGGACAACAGCAATTTATATCTCCATTTAACTCAGATGCATTACCGCTTTTATCAGAGTCTGTAAACCAATGTTGTTTAACATACACATATTTACTTTTACTGAGTCCTAAAATACCATGTACCCTGTAGATTTACTGCCATTTGACCCAGTAAATTGGTTTTTTTTTTAAAATTGCATTTACTCTTTGGAGGAGCTATTTAATACTATTTTATGTTTAACTTTGAAGTAATATCATAAACTTTAATAGTGTTTAAAGTTAACTACTAGCCCAATATTCCTCAAAGACCTGTATAGCAGTTGAGTTTAAGCCATAGCTTTCAAATTTTTCTGCTGCCATGAAATATTTTTGTACTCTATTTTGAAACCTGTATGGTAGTCAGCACTTCAGCCTCCATGTATTTTGAATATCATGTTGTTTTCATGAATGAATATGTTATGTTCTATGGTAAAGTGGACTCCACAGCTTGAACTAATGTTAAAGAATAAATAACAGGGACTGGAGAGATGGCTCATTAGTTAAGAGCACTGAATATTCGTACAGAGGTCCTATTCTCAAGTCCCAGCACCTACATGGCAGTTAACAACCATCTGTAACTCTTATTTCATGGAAATCTGATGGCCTCTTCCTATGCCCATGGACATTGCATGACATAGGTGCACTTACATACAGGCAGGCAATATGCTCATACATGTAAAATAATAAATAAATAAAGTAAAACAGGTGATTAAAAAAATAGGAAGATGAGGTTAAATGACCTGGGCAGAGCTAATATGAGGTCATTATAGCTGAGATACCACAAGGAGGAGCTACTGAAGGAATTCTGGGAGCAGGGGATTAAAATATGGTCAGGAGCTTGGTGGTAGCTACTTATAATGGGAAATATAAGAAGGAAGCGAATC
This sequence comes from Rhizomys pruinosus, assembly GCA_009823505.1. Lineage (NCBI taxonomy): Eukaryota > Metazoa > Chordata > Mammalia > Rodentia > Spalacidae > Rhizomys > Rhizomys pruinosus. The sequence goes on from VZQC01004266.1 coordinate 2,754,978, forward strand.
CTCTCAGCATCTTGAATGAGATTACAAACAGAATTTTCTCCAGAGCCACAAGAAAAGTGGCACCAGATGACCTGATTCTAGTCTACTGGGCTCTGAGTAGAGAGGTCCTGTCTGAATGGTCCTGACACACTGAAATGTGACATGATAAAGAGCTGATTTCTGATGCTGTCAAGCCTGTAGGTCAGAATTTTATTCTAGTGCAGGAAATTCTTGGCACCAGAAATGCTTTAGATTGCTTCTGGTGGGGGGAAAAATTGCCTATACGTAATAAAATATCCTGGAAGGGAACTCACGTTGAACATCAAATTCCTCTATGCTTTGTCTGTGCCTTATAAACGTAGTTTGGGTATAGTTTATACAGTGTTTTAAATAATTTTGTGCATGAAACTAATTTTGTGTATTTTAAAGCACCAGAAAGCACAGGTAGGTGCTGCTGTATCAGCCACTCATGTGAACAGTCTGTGCCTGCTCAGCCTCATCATCATCCTGGCTTTGAATTTTTATGCAACTGGTAAGAGTCATTTTCTTATGTTTGTTCAAATAAAAGTACTTATGTAATAAATAAAAAAATGATCCATGACTGATAAGGTGAAAACTTCATGTGTCCTAGGCAAGGGAGCCCACGGAGGCATCATATCACCATCACTATCACCGGCTCCAGAATAGCTTTGAAGCATCAGCAGGTACAAACAGCAGCAGCTTCCTCTTTACCCATGACACTGTATTGGAGGAAAGGTTACTGAACCTCCTTGTTCTTCTACAGGTGAAAAAAAAATATCAGAAGCATTTAGGCGACCAGAAAACATATCTGCTGGGGATGAGCAGGAGTTTTTACAGTGGCTTTGGAAATATTTCCTCCAGATTCATCTGCTTTACAAACAGTAGTTTTTGTCCTAGAAGTCTATGATTTTATCCATAGATCGAGTTCTGTTAGGAATGCATGCTACTGTTATTATGTATCCCTACAGTTATTATGCTTTATTCTTCACTGGTCTAAGGATGTTCCAGATATAGGGATGAACTAACAGAGTCACATATGGGGAAGTGTTGGTATACATACTAATTAAATTAATTAACTAAATTAATTAATTAATTTAAATTTTATGTCTATGATGTATTGCTTGCATGTGTGTAAGTGCATCTGTGTCATGGACATACAGGTAGGAGAGGTTATCAGATCCTTGGAACTGGAGATGGTGATGCGATTTGAACCCAGGTCTTCTATATAAGAACAGTCAGTGCTCTTAACTACTTAGCCATCTCTCCTGACCCAAGAATAAAATTTTCGATGTGAACTTGCACTCATCAAAATAGTCGAGGCAATATTTAAGGAATGAGAAAGTCATGTGGTTATCTCCCTGTCTGTCTGCCTCCCTGTAACAGTTATAATTCACTGGTACAAAACTAATCCTAAATTTTTTTTGAGGTCAATACTATGTCTGTGTGATTCAGCAATATAGTAGCAGACTTCAACAATTTTTTCTTCCATATCACTGTTATGATACAGTATTTTTATGGATAGATACTTGGGTTGAGAATGACATTTACAATATTTTTATGCATGTACATTGAATAGATATCAATGTTGGGTACATAAAAGGGGAATCATTAGGTATTAAGTAGACATTCCTACTAGCTGTATTGGAAGCTGCTAAGAGATTATGAAGATGATTTTATTAAGCCACATAACTGAGAATTTAGTTATTCCATCCACTTTTTAATCTCACTTTTAAGTTAACTTTTTACATTTTGGTGAGAGCATTGTGGACTTTAAATGAGCATTTTACAATGACTGATGAGATTTCCCGTTCTTGACACACATTTAGATACCTTCTTCTGTGCAATGCCTTTTCAAATACTTTACTTACCTTCTTAACGTGGGTTGCCTAACTCTTTAAAATTGGTTTGTAAGATGTCTTTGTGGATTTCGGAAACTCGTTTGTCAGATTCTGTTCTGAGGAAAAGAAATTTAACAGTGAAAGGGAAAAGCTGTGAATCAGATGGAGAGAGATTCTCACTTATTGATGCAGATCAGCACCAACCCCCAAACAAAATGAACAAGAAGCATTTCTGCTCATTACTGATCACCTGTGTCCTCTGTTCGTCCAATATCCAGCAGCTTTGAGTGCTGGGACATGTATAATGTGCAGGTAGGGAGCAGAGTAAAACCCCAGATTCTGAGAGGCAACTAGCACAGTGCCTGTGTTAAAATGCTACTTACGATTCCCTAGTTATTTTCAATTTGCACACAATGCTCTCAAATGCTTCATGCAACAGAGGGAAAAATACTCCCAACTGCTTCAGATAACAAAAGGGTCTGTATGTATGTTAAATATAGGAGACTCTTGAAAATGCATGATCCTAGTGAATGGATATTCAATAGGTTCAGGTTTTCAATCTGATCATTTTAAAGAGTTCTAAAAGTAGAAGCTAATTGAATTTCAGTTTACTTCTCCTTCTGCATCAACAGCATGACTTTAGGAACTTTTTAAAAATAGATTTTTTATACTCAAATATTTCATTATAGCATGACATTAATGATCTCAAATGTAGGCTAATTGTAGATTCCAGTGAAGACCTCCTTTGGAGAGACTTATGTTCCATACACAGAGTTGGTAGAATAAATTTAGAATAGCTTTAAATCCAAAAGTCCAGATTTTTTTTTTGCTCCCCTAAACTAATGTGAGTTAGAAATAAAACTTTAGAAGAACAAGTTACTTGAAGCCACAAAGGCATTTTTCTAACTTTATATAACCTGGGAAATTACTTTGAGAGTTCTTGTAAATTTTCAGTGGGAAAATAACGTATTAATTTTTTGTGTTCTCCATCTATGCTGACTTTATTAATTTCTCCCCATAAAATGCAGCATACAAATTTGGGGTTTACAAACCTGACACACCCACCCATGGGTCTCCACAGACTCATGAATTCACAATATAAAAGCAAAACAAAAGCAAAAACAAAACCCTGGTCTAGAAGAAAAGTAGGAATTCTATGCTTTAAGGCTTTCAACTGGGGATTTGGTGCTAGCATCCATAAATAAGGGAAACCATTCCAAAAGCCATTTGCTTTTCTGGGACTGTGTTACTTCACTTAGCATAATGGCTTCAAGTTCCATCTATTTACCTGTAAAGTTCATGATGCCATCTTTCTGTACCTCTGCATAGAACTCCATTGTGTAGATGTACCACATTTTTGTTATCCTTTGTCTGTTGAGGGGCATTTGTGTTGGTTTCAGCTTTTTGCTATTGTGAAGAGAGCTGCAATAAACATGGATGTGCATGTATCTCTGTGGTAGGATGAGTCTTGTGGGTATATACTCAGGAGTGGTATGGCTGGGCCAGGTAATAGGCTCATTTTGAGTCTTTTAAGGGTTCTCTACACTGCTTTCCACAGTGGTTGTATGAGTTTACACTCCCACCAGCAGTGGATGAATGTTCCCCTTTCCCCACAACCTCTCCAGCATTTGATCTTAGCCAGTCTTATCAGAGTGAGATGATATCTTAGAATGGTTTTAATTTGGATTTCCTTAATTATTAATGATGTTGAACACTTTTTAAGATGTTTATCAGCCATCTTTACTTCTTCTCTAGTGAAGTCTCTGTTTAGCTCTTTACTCCATCTTTTGAGTGAGTCATTTGTTTTCTTCTTCGTTTTTTGAGTAGTTTATATATTCTGGATGTTAAAATGCTCTGTCAGATGTATCAGTGGTGACGGTTTCCTCTCACTCTGTGTGCTTTCTCTTCACTTCCTTGGTTGTTTCTTTAGCTGTGCAGAAGCTTTTGAGTTTGATGAGATCCCACTTGTCTGCTCTTGGCCTTATTTCCTGTGCAGCTGCTGTTTGATTTAGAAAGTCTTTTCCTACACCTATGTCTTGTAGATTGCTACCAACTTTTTCTTCTAACACTTTCAGAGTTTTGCGTTTCACGTTGAGGTCTTTGATCCACTTGGAGTTGATTTTTGTACAGGGGGAGAGGTAGGGGTTTACTTTTAGTATACAAATGGTGATCCAGTTTTGCCAGCACTGCCGAAGATGCTATCTTTCCTCCAATGAGTTTTTTTTGCCCCTTTATAGAATATGAGGTATCTGAAATTGAATGAGCTCAAGTTTGGATCTTCAATTTTTTCCATTGATCAATAGGTCTGCTTTTTGTAACAGAAGACAATAAATTACATATCATATAAACCTTATAAGATATTATAGTTAATTCTTCTTCCTTGTAGATACAGCTCTTTGAAATGAAACTTTTCAAAAAAAGTTCAAATTAGTAGGCCATTTTTAGTATTACATTAGATTTTTATTTTACCTTGAAGTTTTTAAATTCTCATTTGCTGCTGAACATGCATCTGTCAGTACCTACATCCCCATCTCAGTTACACATACACATAAATACGTACATTTATATATTGCATTATATGAAATGCAAAAAATTATGGCAATTGAAATTAATCAGAAACATAGAAATTAAATTTCCTTATTCCATTTCTTTTTTTTTTTATTGTGGAAAGCTTACCAACAAAATTTCATGTAATTTAACTTAACTTAGAATTCTGTTACTTAGAACAGAATTCTTTTAATTTTAATTTTAATTTTAATTTTTTTGGTCTTTTTGAGACAGGGTCTGTCTGTAGCCCCAGCTGTCCTGGAACTCACTCTGTAGACCAGGCTGGCCTTGAACTCACAAAGATCTGCCTGCCTCTGCCTCCTGAGTGCTAGGATTAAAGTCGTGCGCCAACACACCTGGCTGAATTCTTTTAATTTTTAAAAGAGGATAAAATAAAGCAAGGCATTGTGGTATACACTGTAATCCCAACACTCATGAGGCAGAGGCAGGAGGATAACTGCAAGTGTGAGACCAGCCTGGTCTACATAGTCAGCTCCAGGCCAACCAAGGCTACACAGTGAAAGCACGTTTCATAAAAACAAATAAAAACATTGCACTCAAATGTATTTTGATATTATTCTGCTTCAAATATTTTTCAATAATTGAGATGCTTGAAAAATATTGTCTATTATTTCAATGATTCTAATGAATATGCAAGGTTACACATGAAGTTAGTTTCTTGCATAAAGCTCCTTTGTTTTAGTTACTTTTCTGTGCTGTGATAAAACAACATGACGCAGGCCAGTTATAGAAAGAAGAGTTTATTTGGCTTAAGTGTCCAGATGCAGAGTTGGTAATGGAGGGGGAGGTATGGCGGCAGGAGGCGGCTCGAGTACAAAGCCGAGTGCTCACATGGTCAAGCAGACAATGGAAGCAGAGAGCAAAAGTGACAGTGGGTGAGGTTTGTGAGCCCTCAAAGCCCCCCTTCCCCAGTAATGTGCTTCCTCCAGCGTGGGCACATGTCTAAACATTCCATGACTCTCCCAAACAGTGCCACGAAGTGGGGACCCAAGTGTCCAAATATTTGCTGTAATTTGCAGGCTTTCTGGTGTTGTTTATGGGGGATGTTTTGCTGGCAAGAATTCCAAGTTTTGACAGATCATTTTCAATGTTAGAGTCAGGTAGTATGATGAAAAATCTTTGGTTCTGAGGTCATTACTTTCCCTTAGCATCTTTTTTGCTCTGTGAATACTGGCATCCTTCTGAATCCTATACTTACTCACCAGTAGACATCAAGATAATTAACTCATAAACTTTAGTGTAAGGTATTATATGCGATGAAATGTATATATCGTAGTACAAAACTCAAGGCAGAGAACATTTTTCTTAGCTGGGATACCAAATTCATTCCTTTTTAATGTAATATTTTTATTAATTCTTTGAAAATTTTGTATGTCTTTCCCCTCCTTCCAACTCCCAGGTATCTCTACATATCCCTCCCTGTTCATGTCTTTATAGTTTACTGAGTCCAATTGGTGGTGCCCATATGTCAATGGGTGTCAGGACACACAATGGCACATGGTCAAACTACCAGAAGTCACATCCCTAAAGGAAACCAATTCTCCCTCTCCCAGCAGCCATCAGCTGCCAATAATCCTCAGTTAGAGGTGTGGCTAAGCCCCTCCCTCTTAATGCTGGCTGGTTGCTTGGCTTCAGGGTCTGATGTATACAGCCACAGATGCTATGAATTAATGAGTACAACAACTTTGTCCTGTTCAGAAAACACTGACGAATTTATTCTTTAAAGCGTGATAAACAGTTAAAGACAATGTATATGGAGTAACCAATCTCAACAAAATGTTTTTATGAGAAAACACTCCAAAGCTCAAAAGTTTAGAATAACAATCATTTTAATCACATATCTATTCGTTGTTTTGAGTTAAATTAATGTAGTTGGAGCATAGCTCTGGAGATTCAATACTCCGTCTGTGCCTCCTGTCTCCTCCTGTGACCAATGAACACATTCTCACAGATTAGCAGTAGTGAAAGAGGTGAAAGGTGTATTGTATGACTGTTTTGAAGTTTTGCTTGTATCACATTTGTGTACATCCTATTGCATCTTATTGGTCCAAAGAAGATACAAGTCCAGGTCAAAGCATGGAAAAAAATATACCTCACTAGGGCAGGGGTGAAGAGTGAAAGGATTTTAAATTTTGATAAAGACATAAAATTTAGAATCACAACTGCATTAGGACACAACTGCACTGGCTTCTGCTTATAATCCAATTAAAGAAGAGTTAAAGAAGGAAAAATTTTGATACAAAAATTTCTATGACATAAAAGAATGATCAGTTGAGGTTTATTGTGAGACACAAAAGGTCTATGTGTAAGAGTGGAGAGGCCATAGCAACCTTTTTATAGCTCTGTAATTACAGAAAAGAGTCCAATAATCAGCCCATTATCTCAGAAGTCTCAAAAACTTGTTTTGGAGGCAGAAAGTCACCTAATCACATTGTACTTTTTTAACTGTGATTCTCTCAAAATTAATAAGAATATTCAAGTGTCTCAGTGTGCCACCAAATGCTCACTACTACTAATAGGCAGTATCTTACTGATTAGAAAATAAGCAATAGCCTACTGGTTGGTCTGAAATGATGATGTCACACATGGAATAATTAGTCATTGATGCTATGAGAGTATGCAATATGATTAAATGTAAGTCAGTATGCATAGATCAACATTGGCTATTGTTTCCAAATGAACAAATATTATTCTTCCAACAAAGTACAGTTAACAGAGGCTGCTGAAGACAAGACTATTCTCTAAAAAGTAAGTGGTCTTTCATCATTGTTTTTACTTAGAGTGTCCTGATTTGTGCCAAAGCTCAATCAATTAAGCGTGACTGTTAAAACATTTTTTTTCACATCCTCTCTTTTTTTTAATTTTATTTATTTTTGTATGTGTATGAGTGTACTGTCTGCATGTAGGTTTGTGCACCCATGTCGTGCAATGCCGCGGAGGTCAGAAGAGGGTCTCAGATTCCCCTGGAACTGGAGTTCTCCTGGAATTGGAGTTACAGATGGTTCTTAGCCACCATGTGGGTGTGGGGATTGAACCCGGGTCCTCTGCAAGAGCAGTCAGTTCTCTTAACTGCCAGGCTATCAACATTTCCGATCCCATTTCTATAGCTGAAAAAACAGGTATTGTTAAAACTTATTTATATATATTCTAGATATGCTATATAGATCTAGATATATTATCCACATCTAGACTGTGTCACCTCCCATTCCCACCCCAACCCACAGAGCTCCATGCATTCCTGTCTCAACATGCTTTTTTCTTTTCCGTTTTCTATATTTCTCTTTTTTATTGTTGTTGATTTTGATTGTTTTGAGCAGAAGTTCACTGTTTCAGTCAGTTCTTATTTTTTTGTTTTCTTTCTGTTGTTGTTGTTTCAATTGCATCACTCCCACTGCTTTGGACAAAGCTCAAGGGGCCATGCACAAGAACTACTTACAAAAACTAGTAATTGGCACTAACATCCACAGATGAGGGATACATCGGTCGTTTGTTTTTCTGCGGACTGTGTTACTTCACTCAGGCATGATTCTTCCTCTAAGCTCCAGCAATTTTTCCTGAAAGCCATGATGTCATCTTTCTTTATGCTCATAGAACTCCATTGTGTAGATGTACCACATTTTCTCTATCCATCATCATCTGAGGGCATTTGGGTTGGTTCCACGCTCCTTGCTATTGTGAAAAGAGCTGAAATAAAAATGGCCGTTGCATGTATCGCTGCGGTGGGTGAGTCTTGAGGGTACATGCCCAGGGAGTGGTATGGCTGGTCGGTGGCAAGTTTTCGTTCCAAGTCTGTCACAAGGGTCCCACACTGCTTCCCATAGTGGCTGCACGCAGTTTACATTCCCACCAGGCAGTGGATAGTGTTCTCCTTTCCCCACACAAACACCTCTCCAGCACTGGTATGCATTTGTTTTCTTGATCCGAGTCCGTTATTGGAGTAAGATGATATCTTAAATGGTTTTGATTGCATTTCCTTAAGGATTAATGATGTGAACACTTGTAAGGTGTTTTCTCAGCCAGCTCTATACTGTTCACTTGTGAAGTCTTTGTTCAGCTCTTTGCTCCATCTATTGAGTGGATCAATTGTTTTCTTTCTTCTTGTTTTTTGAGTATTTATATATTCGGAAAATTCAATGCTTTGTCAGATGTTGATGGGTGAGGTTCCGCCCACTCTGTGGGCGTTCTTTCACTTCCTGATGTTTCTTTTGATGTACAGAAGCTTTGGTTTAATGAGGTCCAATTTGTCAATGTGCGACCTTTCTTGTCACACTTGCTGTCTGATTAGGAAGTCTTTTCCTACGCCTATGTTTTGTAGTCTGCTGCGAACTTTTCTTCTATCACCTTCAGATGTTTGGAGTTTCACTTGAGGTCTTTGATTCCATCTGGAGTTTGACTTTTGTATCAGGCAAGGGTAGTGGGTTTAATTTCATCTGTTCTACAATGTAGTGTATCCAGTTTTGCCAATACCACTTGCTGAAGATGCTGTCTTTTCTCCCATTATGTGTCTTCTTGGCCCCCTGTCAAATATGAGATGGCTGGAAATGGTAATGTGCTCAGATTGGTATCTTCAGTTTTGTTTCCATTGTTCACAGGTCTGTTTTTTGTGCCCAGTACCCGGCTGTTTTTATGATCTGATTCCCTGCTTAGTATAGTTTGAAGTTTTGGTATAGAATCCCCCCCTGTGTATCTTTTTGCCCTTCAGGGTTGTTTTGGCTATTTGGGGTCTTTTGTTTTTTCCAAATGAAATTTAGGACTTTTTTTCCATAGCCTGTGAAGAAACCCTTGGGGATTTTGATCTGAGATTGGGGCATTAAATCTTCAAACAAGAGTTTCGGTAGAATGGACATTTTTTTTTTTTTTTTTGGTTCTTTTTGAGACCAAGGGTCTGCCCGTAGCCCCAGCTTCCTGGAACTGCACTCGGTAGACCAGCCTGCTTTGCAACTACAAGAGTCCGACCTGGCCTCTGCCTCCCAAGTGCTAGGATTAAAGGCGTGAGCCACCACGCCAGCTAGAATGGACATTTTTACAATGTTCAATTTTTCCCAATCCATGAGCATGGGAGGTTTCTCCTCTTCTGATATCGTCCTCAATTTCTTCTTTAAAGGTTTAAAATTGTTTGTTGTAGAGATTCTTTGTGTGTCTTGGTTAGATTGGTTGTTTTCCTAGGTAATTGATTGTTTTTGAGCCTAGTTGTGAGGTGGGAAGGTCTCCTTAATTACGTTCCTTCCAGTTGCTTGTTTCGGTTTGTGAAAGAAAGGCCATTGATTTTTTTTTTTAGGTAATTTTGTATCCTGCCACGTTGCTGAAGCTGGTTAACTGTTTCTAGGAGTTTTTTTTCTGGTGGAGTTTTTAGATCCCTTAAGTAAACAATCGTATCATCAGCAATGGGATAGCTTGACTTCCTCTTTTCCAATTAGTACTCCTTAATTTTCATTTTTCTTCCTGTCTTGCCTCTATTGCAAGTGGCCCCCCCCTTCCGCATAATAATGAAAAAAAAAAAAAAAGGAGTGGTGAAAGGGGGCAGTCTTGCCTAGTTCCTACCTTTAAAGTGATGTTTCTGCTGTTTCCCCATTAGCTTGATATTGGCTGTTGGGTTTCCTGTACATGGCTTTGATTACATTGAGATGATTCCCTCAATCCAATTCCTTCCTATGACTTTAAGCATGAAGGGATGCTGGATTTTGTCAAGGCTTTCTTTCATCCAATTGAGATGATGGTGTGGTTTTTGTCTTTCATTCCATTTATGTGTTTGATGATTTTATGATTTTCATATGTTGAACCATCCCTACATCTCTGGTATGAATCCAACTTGGTCATGATGGATGATCTTCTTGATGTGGGTCTGTATGTGATTTGCCAGTATCCTGTTTAGAATTTTGGCATCTGTGTTCATTAGGGAGATGGGTCTATAATTCTCCTTTTTAGTTGTATCTTCGCCTGGTTTTGGTAATAGAGTGATGCTGGCTTCATAGAAGGAATTTGGGAGAATTCCCTTTGATTGTATCCTTCTAGACAATTTCAGTAATAATGGTTGTAGGTCTTTTTAAAATGTTTTATAGAATTCTGCCATGAAACCATCTGGGCCTGGGCTTTTTTTAGTTGGGAGGTTTCTTATTACATCTTCAATTTCTTCACGTATTATGGGTCTGTTTCAGCTGTGGGTCTCTTCTTCATTGAGCCTTGGTGATTCTCAGGATTTCAGATATTCATCCATTTCTTCTAGGTTTTCAAACTTGGTAGAGTATAGGTTTTTGAAGTAGCTATTGTTACATCTTACAAAGCTATTAAGAAATTACTTGAATTACTATATAAAGTGAAAAGATCTTACTAACTGTAAACTATTAGCCATATTATTGGTTATTTATTTTTTAAATAATTTTATTGATGATTTGTGTATTTCATACATTATTTTTCAGTCCAATTTAGAAACATTCCCCTCTCCCTGCCCCCCACTCCACCCCAGTTCATGCCTTCTGCTGTACATGTCTTGCATCTTTCTCTCAGTATCTCCAAAGTTTTTCACTGCAGAGGGTTGTTGTTTGGGGCAGAATTTAACTGGATATGTCAGTTCTTTGACCCAGTCTTTTATGTTGCTGTTCCCTCCCCTTTGTATTGTTCCATATGCCTATATAACCATCACATATGTATCAAAATTATGGGAACTCTGAGAATAACATGTATATTAATTCCAAAATGTTTAAGCATTCATACTTTCCCCCCTTAATTTTATATTACTCTACAATATAAATATGTACCTAAGATATGAATACTTACCCATATACCATAATTACAGAGTCTGAAAGTAACTGGTAGATCAATTCTAGAGCCTAAGAGATTCACATTATAACAACACAGTTGCTTTCAGATAAAAAGAAATATAACAATAATGTTGTTGATCTTGCCTTTCAACTGAAGATTTGGTGTTAGCATCCACAAATGAGGGTAACCATTTTTGGAATTCACATTTTCCCCCTTTAATTTTCTATTACTCTAAAGTAGGCCTGCATACCCTTCCCCATATACCACAATTACAAAGTCTGAAAATAAGTGGTAGCTTAATTCTAGATCCCATTAAGGCATTCACATTATAATGGTACAGTTGCTTTCAGGTAAAATAAAATATACACATTCTTCAGTTTGCCTTACTACTGTGTATTTGGTGCTAGCATCCATGTTGAGGGATACCATTTCTCATTTGTTTTTCTGGGACTGTGCTACTTCACTTAGCACAATGTCTTCTAGTTCCATCCATTTACCTGCAAAGTTCATGATGTCATCTTTCTTTTTTTTTTTTTTTTTTTTTTTTTAATTTTTTTTTAATTTTTATTTATTTCGGTATGTGTATGATTGTACTGTCTGCGTTGCGGTGTGTGCACCCGTGTCGTGCAATGCCGCGGAGGTCAGAAGAGGGTCTCGGATTCCCCTGGAACTGGAGTTCTCCTGGAATTGGAGTTTCAGACGGTTCTCGGCCGCCATGTGGGTGCTGGGGATCGAACCCGGGTCCTCTGCAAGAGCGGTCGGCGCTCTTAACCGCTAGGCCATCTCTCCAGCCCCGATGTCATCTTTCTTTACTGTTGCATAGAACTCCTTTGTGTAGATGTACCACATTTTCTTATTTGTTATTTCAACTGAATTCATTATGTGCTCATAATTCTGTCAGTTACATTCATAGAAAGGGACATAATATAAAGACAAATGTTGAACTTGATTGCAAAGTGCCTTACAGGCTATGAATGAGGAACAAGGATAACTTTAGTCCTAGATTCTTCAGTATTGATGATTGCATGGCTGATGCCAAAGTACAGCCTAAGTTCCTTTGTTCATATTCTAGGTATAGAGTTGGTCGATCTGGACTGATGGTGCCAGGTCCTATGTTTGCCTTTGTTTGAGGTGTTCCTACTTCTGCATTTTCTGAAGTGGTAGTGATCTGAACTCCACAACAGGCTTCCAAAGGAAGGCAGAGCTGTGAGACTGGGATAGTGATTCTAAGTGTGGCTTGAATCACCCTCTTTCTGTCCTCTCTCCTCTGATTGCCCCATGGTCCGTAGCAAGTCTTAGATGCAAACGGTACATTCAAGCTGCAGCCATGGCCACTGCATGCTTTTTCTAAAAGCAAAAGAAAGGCTATTTCTTTTATATGTGAGTATACTGTGACTATCGTAGTAAATGCAAAAATATTGTTGGAAAGGTGACGGATTTGAAGGGTAAGAAGACCTGATTTGCAATAAAATCCAGAATCAGGTCCTCAGTGAAAATAAACTGTAAAGTGAGTACTTGTGCTTCATATCTATCATAAACTAAGCTTATCCTTGGCATGAAAATTGCTATACAAAAATATTTCTTCTTAGCTAGCTTCAAAGAGGGAAGCAAGGTTGTGATGCACTTCTTGGATGAATGTTTTACCCATGATCAGGATGAAAACCTGCTGATACATCACACACACACACACATATAAACACAAAAAGCAGATTTTTCTTTCAAGCAAGCAGAGCGAAGAAGCATCAGGAAGTAAATTCGGAATTGCAGAATAAAATCATGTAAGAATCTTGTTTGATGCTCCTGAAAAGTAATTGGATTTGTGAATACCGGGCACATAGCTCAATGAATAGAAAATGATATGCTGATGTGTTGACATTTGAGCTTGCCTTATAGAAAAGGCAAAAAGTAAGCCTTAAATTTGAACCTGCAGATGTCCTTTCCCCTTTCTTTCTGACTTCTTGCATGGGGCTCTCCAGTCACATAAATTATTTACAAAAAGGTTAGAAATATATTCTGAAATAATTAACATAATCCACAATCTTAACAGTGTTATTTGAATATATTAAATGGAGAACAGAACATCAAAGGGAGACTAGTATTCATATCTAAGTATTATTAATAATTTAGTGTTTTCAAAAATGTAATGGCCAAATTCTAATTAATTATCCAAGTTAACAAGATATTTGTTATCTTCATGATGGAAGCAACCTGAGTCACATTAAGCCATTCTTAGAAATAAATAGCTTTTTCTGTGGAAGGTGATAAAACCCTCAAGCAATACAGCTGGGGCATGTCTGTGTTATCCTGGCAATATTCAGTAGTTAAAAGTTATGCATTTATACATAATGCATGCTTTTGATTCACATCTGCATTACCAAGGGCTACCTTCTTTCTATCATATATCATCCCACAAAATGTATGCAATTGTCAGAGTACACACTGACAGGTGCGAACATGGGTAGGTTTGTATCTCCATGCAATTTTGATTAAACTATTGAAAAATTACCCTGAAACAATGATGTCTACATAATGTTACCTGTTGTACAAACATACAAAGGAAAGGTATAAGTATAGATATGTCCTCTGCGGTATATAGGGTGTCACTCAGATATCTGTAGAAGAATAAAGTCCTGGTGTTGGGAAATGGTACTATATTCTGGCCATGTTCCTTCAAACTTGTCTCAGTATATACAGACTATGGTATCCCTTAAATTAGATCAACCTTGAAGTGTGTTGTAAGGAGACACACTTAGCATGTTCCTTTTAGACAGTTTTACACAGATAGTTTAAAGTACTCTATGCTATGGGACAACAGTCCTGGATTCAGGCGTATCTTGGGCATGTGGAAGCACAATCTGCCTAACACACTAGGCAGTGCTATAATAGAGGGCACACCTTGTCACCTGATGCTAACACTCGCTTAGCATCATGAGCCAACTTGTTTGTCTGCACACCCCTTTCTGGGTATGCCTCACAGGTGGAGATGACACATGGGGGTCTAGGACAGGTGGCTGGGAGGTGGGGCTGTATGATGTAGGGGCTGCCCACCCCAGAGCTATATAAGCTGCTTGTTGCATAGAATAAATGGATTTGTACCCCCTGGGCTGGTCTCTGGGATATTACTGGAGTAACCCTGCATTGTAAGCTCTTCAGCCTGTTTGACTGAGCAACTGACATCCCCACACGTGGTGCCTGAACAGGAATACTTGAAGCAATCTGGTGAGTCCATTTACACATCTGGGTACATGAACTCCCATGATGGGGAATCTGCTCTCCTCATCTAGGGAGGAAATTTAGGACACTATCCTCCAGTATGCCAGGGCCCTGTCAGTCCTATCTCTCCACCTCAAATCAAATGGGAATAAAGTAAAGGGACCCGGGGTCTTTTGAACCATCCCACTTGAAGAGGCTTTCATGCCTGAATGTAGATTTATATAGGGGCTAAGTTTTTTATTTTATTTTATATTTTGGTCTTTTTCAGACAGTGTCTCCCTGTAGCCTTAGCTGTTCTGGAACTTACTATGTATGTAGACCAGGCTGGCCTTCAACTCACAAGAGATCCACCTGCCTCTGCCTCCCAAGTGCTGGGATTAAAGGCATGCACCACCATGCCTGGTTTTTAATGCCTCCTAGACAAAACTATTTTTAGAGTGGAGGAAGTTCCAAAGGACTGGAGTCTGACTGAACGGCCTTTGGTCCAGAGTGTGGGAGGAAATATGGCATCTAAAACAACTACCTGGCCTATGGTTTAGAGAGACTTAGATGGGGGACAGGGCACCATTAAGCCTCTCATTATGCCTGGCCTACTTCATAACTTGTTAGGCAGGGATTTCTTTGATGCCTCAGGGATGGTCCTAACTATGGACAATAAAGCCTCTTATGATTCAGGGGTAGACTCCTAAGTCTGAGACCAAGGCTCCCAGTACCCTGATTTTAAGGGCCACTGTTCTGCCACCCCCTTCCCTTGCTCCTGTTAAGCTAGAATGAGTGACTTCCGCTCTCATATGGGTGGAGCAGTGACTGCTCCTTACTTATAAGCTTACAATTCTTGAGTCTTTGGTTGAAGAGCAATTGGGTGCAGGACATATTGAGCCTTCCATTAGTCCATGGAATACCCCTATTTTTATGATTCAAAAGAAACATCAAGGGAAGTTTCTTATGCTCTATTAGGGCCATTAATGCTACAATGAAAAAGATAAGAACAACTCAACCTGGACTCTCTTGGCTCTCAACCATACCAGTGGACAAACACATTGCTATTTTTGATATTAAATATTGCTTCTGGGGCTGAAGAGATAATTCAGTGGTTAAGAGCACCTACTGCTTTCGCAGAGGATCAGGGTTAAATTCCCAGCACCCTCACGGTGGCTAAGAACCATCTTTAAGCTGGGCATGGTGACACATGCTTTTAATCATAGCACTTAGAAGGCAGAGGCAGGTGAATCTCTGTGAGTTCAAGGCCAGCCTGGTCTACAGAGTGAGTTGCAGGCCAGCTGGGGCTATAGACAGACCCTGTCTCAAAAAAAAAAAAAAAAGATTGCTCCTATTCTATGCCTCTACGCCCTGAGGACAGACTTCACTTCAAATTTACTGTCCCTCATAGACACCCTCCTCCACCATGTAGAGATATCAATGGAAAGTCCTGCCACAGGGCATGAAAAATAGCCCCACAATCTGTCAGGTTTTCGTTGGTCATGTTCTGAAAAGGTTTTCTAAAATCCCAGGGTTAGATGTCATCCACTACATGGATGATGTTCTCCTAGCTCACTGTGACAGGACAATCCTGGACTCCCTACTCCTGAAAGTCTTAGTGGCCCTTGAGGCTGCCCATTTGAAGGTCTCCTAGGAGAAAATTCAAATTGCCCCTCCCTACGAGTTTCTGGGGTCAATTATGGAGACTAGGTTGATTCAGCGTTGGAAGCCAATAATCAAACTCCCAGATACATTGCCTCTTAACCAGGTCCAAAAGGCATCAAGGGCTATCAACTGGCTGTAACTGTGGCTTCATATCTCCTTGGAAGAGAGGTTCCCACTTTATGATTGCTTGAGGGGCCCTTCAGAGCCCTCTTCACTCCACAGTGTGACTTGAGAAGCACACATTGTCCTCCAAAGAATCAGTGCTGCTCTGGTGAGGGCCTTCACTGTTAGATTGGACCCTTCCCTCCCCTTAGTGGGGGTGGTTCTCGATCCAGGTGATTGTCTGATGGGGATGATATGGCAATCTCATGGCCTTTGGAATATCATAGACTCCAAAAATTACTCCCTGCCCTGCACCCCTTCCCCCATCCCTGGAAGCTGTTGCTATCATGATTGGGATGGTTCTCCAGAGAACCCTTTACCTTTTGGCATGGAACCTGAATGCCCGATTCTCCTTCTTAATAAGGTCCTCTTGGATTGGGCCATGCAACATAACCCCTTTGCTATCTCCCTTGAGGGTTTTCCTGGCACTATTGATAACTTGCCTGCCCACTGGCTCTTGGCCAGCTTGCAGGGGTTGCCGCTAACAGCCCCCCATCTTGGAATCACAGACCATCCCTGGGACCCACTTTATATTCACTGATGTCCATTAGGCCAGACTCTTCCTCCAAAGTCCAGCATTTCTTGCTGCTGTAAAGAACTCTTCCCTATTAGGCATCTCAGCTGTTTCCCTTTGAATTCGTTAATCTCTATACCAATAGCAAATACTGTGCTCCTATGATACTCTTATTGCCTTATGCTATGTGTCAATTGGACCTTTCCAAACAACCTGATTCCCTCATCTTTCTCTCGAAGGAAGTGCTTGAAGCAGCTATCTCCCTTTTTTGTCCAATATATCTGATCTTACTCTGGGCTGCCAGGGCCACTGGTGGCTGTCAGTGATGAAGGAGATAGGTTGGCTTCAGAGGGCCTGTCTTTCTGCTACTCTGTCCTTTCACAAGGTACTTGCTTACACTCACAATTCCATCAATCATCACATAGCATCAGATGCTTCCGTCCTTGACAGTGGGCCAGTGCACACTGCTGGTTTGTAGGTGCAAGACCTGTGCCCCATTTCTGCCTTTGCAGCTCCTATCCAGCCCTTGGGAGTTAACCCTTGTGGCCTAAAGACTAATGCTCTTTAGCAGATGGATGTTACTCAGTCTTCCTTTGGCCATCTCAAATACTTACTTGTTAATATGGATACCTATTCCCACTATGTAATTGTTACCCTATGACATGAGAATCTGTGGCCAAGGTTTGCCAACATTTGCATATATCTGTATGGGCCAGCATATACCACTGTCCAGTTTAAATGTTTCTGCACTTTCTGGAATATCTCCCACACAACTGGCATTCCATTTTTTTTCAAAGCCAATTTATTGAAGCTTTGTGCATTTCATACAAAATTTCCCAATTAAATCTTGACCCATTTCCCCTTCCTTGCCACCTCTACCCCACCAGAGGTCATGCATTCGGCCAAACATGTTTTTCATCTTTTTCTCACTCTCTTTTAAAATTTTTGATGCAGAAGTTTACTATTTTGGGCAGAAGTTCACCATTTCAGTCAGTTCTTTTCCCAGTCTTTTTGTTGTTGTTGTTGTTCCTTCCAATTTGCATCACTGCAAAATATGCATATATGCTACTACACATATATGAAGATTATGACATCATAGGTTTTAGCATCTTCAGCTTATGATTTCTATTATTATTGTTGTTGTTGTTTTCTTTATTAAGCTGAAAGATGTCATGATTTTCTTTAAGAAATTGCCTGAAGGCTCCTCCTTGGCAAGCCCAAACAATCAACAGTCCTGTCCTTGTGCTCCACACTGGGGTCTTCCCTTCCCATGGTCACCCAATGAGGTCCAAGTAAGCACCACGTCCTGTCTTGATCTTCCTGTACTGGTGTCCATGATAGTCTGAGTAGTCCAACAATGGCAGTCTATAATCTGAAGAGGCCGAAACCCCAGTAGTCGCTCAGTCCATAAGCTGGATGTCTCAGCAATCCCCACCTGGCACTGAAAGTTTTGGAGGATTCTTGGAGAGACATGAGTCTTCAGTCCATACTGGAAGGTTGAAAAGCTGTGTCTCATGTCTTTGAAGGATGGCAAAAGCAGTGGCAGCCTCAAGTTGCACTTGCCAGTAAGACAGGCAAAACAAGTGTGCTCTTTTTTCTTTTTTGTCTTTTTACTAAAATCTCAAGTTTTATACCTGATGTACAATTTCTCAGGCCTTACTAATTATTTATTTCTGGTTATAGTTTCTTTTTGGGTGTTTAAGGCCACACAGCCCAGATTAACCAAAGATTTTATTTTCTCAAGGTCAGTTGAAGATTTGGTTCTCAGGGGTCACTCAAGTTTGGTGGGGGTGCCCTGGCTCCTTTGGTTTTTCATTTACCAGTTCCATCTACTGGAGGACAAAGTCAGGTCTTGCTAGACTAGGCTTCCCTTAATACCATAACTGGTATTTCTTATAATTCCTTGGGACAGTTGATAGAATGCAAAAACTTTGATAGTGAGGTTGTGTGTCGGGGGCTCAGGAGCAGCCCACCACTGCTCCAGGCAGGTAAAAACTTAGAACACTGACTCACGGGGTGCTGGACAATTGATTTGCTGGTTTGTGGCAGAGGGGCTGGTGGCTGGTGGGCTTAGATTGGAGCCCTAAGCCCCGGCAGAGTGTGGCTGCCCAGCCAAGTTGCCCCTCACCCTAGTAGCCGGAATAGGTCCTGGGTTTGGGTCTGGCTCGGGTGCCATAGTGAGGTCATGTGTCAGGGGCTCAGGAGCAGCCTGCCACAGCTCCAGGCAGGTACCAGGGTGTGGGTTAAGTCAGGAATTCCCCCCTTCCCCTGCCAACAACTGGAATCGAGGAGAGAGTATCCAGTCGATTAGGAGAACCTTCAGAACAGGAAAGGAAGAGTGACTTAAACTTCCAATATCCAATCTATAAACAAAAGTGAAAGCCTGAAACCTAGACAAGTCAACACTCCATAAACAAGGAGGGGGGAAAAAGCATCGGAAGGAGGCAAGCAAAATAAAACAAGCTTTCAGCCTTCAACACACTGAAAAGGCATTTGAGATTTGAATCACAAAAGGGAAACCCACATGCCAGTGACACGATGAAGGGACAACATGGGAAAGGTGAAGGATAATTCTGCACCAAGCTCTACCAACCCAGTAAAAGATAGCTATAATGGGATCCCCCTGGAGGTGACCCCAGAAACAGACCGTAGAGGAATAATTGCAGACCTATGCAAAGAAATTAAAGAAAATAAAGAAGAATTCAGAGAACTAAAGAGAGAGAATGAAAATCTCAAAAAAGACCTAGAAGGATACAATGACAAACTTTGAAAAGAACTAAAGGAAGGGATTGACAAACTGAAGAAAGAACTAGAGAGAGAGAAAACACAAACACCTTAAGGAGGTAGAAACACTGAAAAAGGAAGCCAACCAACAAAGTAAGGAGCACCAAGAAGAGATTGAGAAACTCAAAAAGGAAATGGATATATTAAAGAAATCACAGGATGAAATGTAAAAGGAAATAGAACACTCATCCAATCAAGAAGAAAGGAAAGGAAAAAGCCTCAGAAACAGAATGGAGGAAGCAGAACAAAGAATATCAGATCTGGAAGATAACACAGAGCAACTAAAAAACTCAAATAAAGATTATGAAAAATTTAAAAATACACAAAAGTGGAACAACCAGGAAATATGGGACACTATGAAAAGATCAAACCACCACATCATAGGAATAGAGGAAGGAGAAGAATCTCAAGAGAACAGTATTGATCAGACCTTCAGCAGAATAATAGATGAAAACTTCCCCAAACTAAAAATAGACAAACCCATTCAAATACAAGAAGCACATAGGACTCCAAATAGACAAGATCAGAAAAGAAACTCCCCACGCCATATGCCCAAAACAAAGATAAAATTCTGAAGGCCACAAAAGAAAAACAAGTCACATACAAAGGGAAACCCATCAGAATTACAACTGACTTCTCGGTGCAAACCATGAAAGCAAGAAGAACATGGAGCAAAGCATTCCCAGTGTTAAAGGACTATGGATGCCAACCCAGAATACTTTACCCAGCAAAAATGTCGACTATACTTGAAGGAGAGAGAAAAATCTTCCATGACATAAACAAGATGATGGAATACATGTCTGGAAAACCAACTCTTCATAAAATACTTGAAGCAATTCAAAGGGCAGAAGAGAGGAGCAACAATCCTCAAACACCTAGGAAAAGAAACTAATAAAAACATAACCATAGGAGCAAAATCAGAGGCTAGAAGTCCAAATGGATAATAAAGTGAAAGGAAGCAACATCCATCTTTCAATTATAACCTTAAATATTAATGGGCTAAACTCCCCAATCAAAAGGCATAGACTGGGAGAATGGATTAGGAAACAAAACCCATCTATATGCTGTCTACAAGAAACCCATCTCAATTTCAAGGATAGGCACCAACTTAAGGTGAAGGGATGGAAGAAAGTATTCCAAGCAAATGGTACCAAAAAGAAAGCGGGTGTGGCTATTCTAATATCAGACAAAATAGACTTCAAAGCAAAAGAAATCAAAAGAGACAAAGAGGGCCATTACATCTTTATTAAAGGAACAATTGACGATGAAGATTTCACAATCATAAATATATATGCACCAAACATCAGTGCACCAAACTTTATAAAGACAATTCTTCAGGATCTCAAGGCACAGATTAACCCCAGCACACTAATACTAGGGGACTTCAATACCCCATTAAGTCCTCTAGACAGATCAACAGGACAAAGGATAAACAGAGAGACATCTGAACTAAATGACACAATACACCAAATGGACCTCACAGACATCTACCGAATATTTCACCCAAACACCAGAGAATACACTTTCTACTCAGCACCTCATGGAACATTCTCCAAAATAGACCATATACTGGGACACAGGGAAAAACTCAACAAATATAAAAAGGTTGAAATAATCTCATGCATTCTATCAGACCACAGTGCAATAAAACTCAATATCAACACCAGAATAAACCCTACAACCTACAGGAACACATGGAGACTAAACAACACTCTCCTGAATAATGAGTGGGTCAAGGAAGAAATAAAAAAAGAAATAAAAACATTCCTGGAACTGAATGACAATGATAAAACAACACAGCAAAATCTATGGGACACTCTTAAAGCAATCCTAAGAGGGAAGTTTATAGCTCTAAGTGCCCACATTAAAAAAACAGAAAGAGCACAAGTGAACGATCTAACACTGCAGCTAAAAATACTTGAGAGACAACAACAAATGAACCCTAAACGCAGCAGACAAGAAGAAATAACAAAAATCAGAGCAGAGATCAATGAAATAGAAACAAAGAAATCCATACAAAAAAATCAATGAATCCAAAAGTTGGTTCTTTGATAGAATAAATAAGATAGACAGACCTCTAGCCCAGTTAACCGAAAGAAAGAAGGAACAACTCCAAATCAATAGAATGTGATGAAAGGGGAACTATCACAACAGAAAATGAAAATATCCAGACAATCATACGGGATTACTTTAAAAACCTATACTCTGCTAAGTTTGAAAACCTAGAAGAAATGGATGAATGTCTGAAATCCTGGGAATCACCAAAGCTCAACCAAGAAGAGACCGACAGCTTAAATAGACCAATAATATATGAAGAAATTGAAGATGTAATAAGCAGCCTCCCAACCAAAAAATGCCCAGGCTCAGATGGTTTCACATCAGAATTCTATAAAATATTTCAAAAAGACTTACAACCATTACTACTCAAGTTGTTTAGAAGGATACAAACAGAAGGAGTTCTCCCAGATTCCTTCTATGAAGCCAGCATCACTCTATTACCAAAACCAGGCAAAGATGCAACCAAAAAGGAGAACTATAGACCCATCTCCCTAATGAACACAGATGCCAAAATTCTAAACAGGATACTTGCAAATCGTATACAGACCCACATCAAGAAGATAATCCATCATGAAAAAGTTGATTTCATACCAGAGATGCAGGGATGGTTTAACATATGAAAATCAATAAATATCATCAAGCATATAAATGGACTGAAAGACAAAAACCACACCATCATCTCAATTGATGCAGAGAAAGCCTCTGACAAAATCCAGCATCCAGTCATGTTTAAAGACCTAGAGGGAATTGGATTGGAGGGATCATTCCTTAATGTAATCAAAGCCATATACAGGAAACCCACAGCCAATATCATCCTGAATGGGGAAACAAGAGAAGCATTCTCCTTAAAGGAAGGAACTCAGGAAGGCTACCCCCTGTCACCACTCCTCTTCAATATATACTTGAAACCCTTGCTAGGGCAATAAGGTAAGAAAAGGAAATTAAAGGAGTTCTAATTGGAAAAGTGGAAGTCAAGCTATCCCTTTTTGCTGATGATATGATTGTCTACTTAAGGGATGCTAAGAACTCCACCAGGAAACTCCTAGAAATGATTAAGAACTTCAGCGAAGTGCCAGGACACAAAATAAATCTAGAAAAATCAGTAGCCTTTCTCTACACCAACAGTAAACAACTGAAGAAGGAATACAAGGAGACCTTCCCACTCACAATAGCCTCAAAAACAATAAAATACCTAGGAACAAACCTAACCAAAGACACCAAGGATCTATACAACAAAAATTTTAAATTTCTGAAGAAGGAAATTGAAGAAGACATCAGAAGATGGACAAACATCCCATGCTCATGTATTGGGAAAATAAATATAGTAAAAATGTCCATTCTACCTAAACTCGTATACAGCTTTAATGCAATCCCAATCAAAATCCCTAAGAGCTTCTTCATAGGTTTGGAAAATAATCCTCAGTTTCATTTGGAAAAACAAAAGACCCCGAATAGCCAAAGCAACCCTGGGTGAAAAGATCAATACGGGGGTGGGGGGGAACACTCTACCAGACATCAAACTATATTACAGGGCTATAGTCATAAAAACAGCTTGGTACTGGCACAAAAACAGACCAGTTGACCAACGGAATAAAACTGAAGACCCAAACCTGAGCACATACAATTTCAGCCACCTCATATTTGACAAGGGGGCCAAGAAGACACATTGGAGGAAAGACATCTTCAACAAGTGGTGTTGGCAAAACTGGATCACCACCTGTAGAAGAATGAAATTAAACCCCTACCTCTCACCCTGTACAAAAGTCAATTCCAGATGGATCAAAGACCTCAACGTGAAATCCAAAACTCTGGAGGTGATAGAAGAGAAACTTGGCAGCAGACTACAAGACATAGGCATAGGAAAAGACTTCCTAAATTAGAAAGCAGTTGCCCCAGAAATAACATCGACAATTAACAAATGGGACCTCAAGAAACTCAAAAGCTTCTGTACGTCAAAGGAAACAATAAAGGAAATGAAGAGAAAATCCACAGAATGGGAGGAAACCTTCACAGCAGATACATCTGACAAAGCATTAATTTCCAGAGTATACAAGCTACTCAACAAAAAAAGAAGAAAGAAAACAAATGAATCACTCAGAAGATGGAGCAAAGATCTGAATAGAGACTTCACAGAGGAGGAATTAGAGATGGCTGAGAAACACCTTAAGAAGTGTTCAACATCGCTAATAATTAAGGAAATGCAAATTAGAACAACTTTAAGATACCGTCTTACTCCAATAAAACTGGCTAGGATCAAGAAAACAAATGATACCAAGTGCTGGAGAGGTTGGGGGAAAGGGGAACACTCATTCATTGCTGGTGGGCATGTAAACTTGTACAGCCACTATGGAAAGCAGTGTGGAGAAACCTTACAAGACTCAAAATGAGCCTGCCATTTGACCCAGTCATACCACTCCTGGGTATATACCCACAAGACTCATCTTACTGCAGAGATACATGCACAGCTATATTTATTGCAGCTCTGTTCACAATAGCCAAAAGCTGGAACCAACGCAAATGCCCCTCAACTGACCAGTGGATAGAGAAAATGTGGCACATGTACATCATGGAATTCTATGCAGCGGTAAAGAAAGACAAAATCATGAACTTTGCAGGTAAATGGATGGAGGTAGAAGACATTATGTTAAGTGAAGTAACACAGTCCCAGAAAAACAAACGACAAATGGTATCCCTCATATGTGGATGGTAGTGCCAATAACCCAGTTTATTTCTTGTGGAGAGGGATGCATATTAAAAGAACAACAACAGAAAGACTGCATCAGAAAACTGACTAAAATGGTGAATTGGGAAGGGTGGGAGGGGCAGGAGAGGGACACGGGTGTATATTTGATTAATGCATATTTAATTGACGTGAGTTTAACAAGTATCCAGTTTTGCCTAGACTCTGTTTACAGGTTACATGGTGTTTTAGAACTTAATAAAAGTAAATATGTATATATTAAATAACATTGGTTTAAAGGCTCTGATAAAAATGGTAATGCATCTGAGTTAAATGGAGATATAAATTGCTGTTGTCCACATTTGTCTTACTTAAAATATGTATAACAATAACTTTGAGATTGGCACATACAAAGTTCTCTATAATTTTTCTGTTCTATAGTATCACCTTGTAGCATTCTCTTTCACCTATAGAATGATTTAACTTAAAAATTAAGTTTGCCTCCCAAATAAATCACATACAGTCACCAAAAACAGCATGGGTGAATTTGATGAAATCTGTGCCTTGTTTCCACCCTATAGGTATGTATAATACAATGCTTTTTTGAGACTTATGGGTCAAAAAACAAAAACCTGAAATAAAAAGGGGGATACAGATAGATATGAAACCTTTTTGTCAAAAACCTTGCAATTCAAATCTTAAAACTAACTTTGGGAAAAGATTTATATGTTCCAATAGGTCAAAATGTCACCGACTTAATGGCTGAGAAAGAAAAAATACAGCTTTGCATTCAGTAGGATGTACGAGAAAGTGCCAGCAGAAAGGTTGGCCCGTCTGAACATTGGAAGGAAGAAAAGTCTCAGATTGCTACAAACATCAAACCCCTCTGTGGATCCTACATGTAACAACTATTTATATGAGTCCTAATTAAATTTACCTTCTAGGTGCCACAAAGGTTTTAATATGAGAGACTTTCTTACTTCCCCTCCATAGAACAAGGAGAAATATGATGATGATGAGGTCGTTCTCCAACTGTAAATTGGAGTCAACTGTTATAGAGGTAATCTCTTATAAAACCGGTAAAACTGCCTTCTTGAATTGATTAATAGACATAGGAACTGTGAAAAGGATTATTCTCTATTCAGAACAAAATATAATACTAAAGTCTCCTCAAGCTATGCACTTAAGCAAAATATATTAATACAGGAGCTCTGACATCAGCAATGGATTATTCTACCAAGGAGATGTTGGCCAGGGGATCCAAGCCACCACAAATGGTAAAGGCTCATTGCCTCCAAACTGGGATACCTGCGAGAAGAGGGGCGATAAGGCCCTGCTTTCGAAAATCTGATGTAAACATGGGAAAGATGTATTGAGACCACACTTGCAAGTGTACAGATGGTCTCTGGAATACCAGAGACTGTTACCAAAGGCCACTGAACCAATAAAGCAAATATAGGTCTCCTTGAGTCAAGCAAGACTCTTCCGTCAGCACTAGCTACACCTCACTTGCCTGGAAATACTGTGCAGCAGTAGCAGCCACATGCCTGTATATCTCAAATCCAATTGGCTATTAGCTCTCTCCTTGGAGGAATAACCCACGGCTGATGCCACAAGCTTACATCCTCTAATAGATAGGAGATGTTATAAGCCACAGTAAGACCCTGTCATATTTAACAGAAAAAAATGTAATTCACGGATTAACATACCATCCAAACATATGTGTCTATACCAAAGTAACCTACCATAACAATTAGTACTGTTTAAATACCTATATATCTAATTGCTTGTGCTTCATTAGTAGGATCAAAAGGTTATTCCTGGACAGACTGTCAGCCTGTGAAAGGAAACAGCCAGAATTGACCAGAGTTCAAGACAACAGCTCCAGAGAAAGTAGAGTGTTTTGCTTCTCATCCACCTGTGCCCCTTTCCTAAGCCTAGGGAACAATTTCAGAAGAGGGGGCATGGTATAATGTAAGGGTTGTGATTGGGGTGAATGGTGAAACTACAACAATATAGACTGGACACTCATTTGATCAACTTGATTGAACATGCAAGCCCCCCCCCACCTGGATGTTGGGACCTATGGGCTGTGTGCGTTTGGGCACAACTGCTTGCAAACTATTTTTACATGAAGGATGCTTGTACTCATAAATTATCACTTATTGTTAAACAATGAAAAAAAAAACAGAGAAAGATTCAGGAAAGTTATGGCAGAATGCATGATCTGGGATGGGGTGGGGTGGGGGGAAGGGAAAGGGAAATACACCTGAACTGAATTAGAAAATGATGTATGAAATACACAAAGCATCAATAAAAAATGAAAATTAAAAAATGAATACAAAAACTTTAAAGAAGCAATTACACAAACAGAAGGGGGAGGTCTATAACTCCTTCTCCCATAATGAAATGTGGAAAGCAATCTTTACTATGGATTTTCTGTCAAATTTGAAACCTGACACAAAAATCCCATGGAGCTCTCTGACTGGGCATAGAGGCACTGTTGGTACAATGGACAGATCCAGTGTCAGGATAGACTTACTGTTAATAATGGGAAGAGGGTTTACTTGTGTCTTTCCACAGGTGGAGCCCTGCCCCATTTGGGTTCTGGCAAGAAGCATTCGTCCTTGGATAGCAAGAGATGGACCTGGACCCACTAGCAGGAAAGCTGGCTTATCTGAGCATTCAGGAAGGGCAGAAGAAACCTAGGAGAATGCCACTCTGTCAGTGGCTGATGCACAGGGTGGCCTGGGGAGAACCTCATGGCACTGGAGTCATGGGTGCAGAGCCTGAGGTCTCCAGGGATGGTACCAGCCACTGGTCCATTATTGGTGGGCCTTATATGTGCTGGCCTGATGACCAATAGTGTGGCAGACCCAATATCACAGGTAACATGGGGCTATGTGCCCAACCCACCATTTCTGATGGCATCCTCTTGGGCTAGCATCCTGCCTCTGATTTTTGGCAATGATTCTGCCTTTAATCCAACCATGGGTCCTACTTTACAAATTGAAACAGCAACTTACAATCCATCTGTCCAAATGGGAACCAGCCCTCTCTGTTTCCAGGTTTAACTTAACTTAGTATGACATTAGCTCCCTAATTAGGCTTGCCTGATGACTCCCCTTGTGTTCTGCCAAACTAACTCCTCACCTGAACTGGTGGAATAAGTAAGTTACTGTGGCCATATTTCTTAATTGTATTACACCCCACATTGCTACCGACTTCATTTATATCCTTAGGACTCCAGCAGTCATATGGTTGCCAGTGTATCTGACCACTCCTTGGGAAGGGCCCACCAAGCTGAAGCATGTGGCACTTTCCATCATTGTAACAAAAGAATAAGAAAAGAGTTGCAGGAACCATCATCCTCGGCATTATCTCCCTCATTGTTGGAGCTACAGGAGCAGTTGCCTTAGGGGTGTCAATTGTGAATACCCTACAGACTGCAGCAACAGTCAACAACATTTCAGCCATGACAGCTAAGGCTCTTGCACAAGTTATTAGTGACCTTCTACACCGGGCCATAAATACCCTGGTAATTGAACTTTTGTTTCATGTGATTCATACTGTTTCTGATTGGTGTTATCAGTATATATAAGGTCAAGGTGCCCAATGTTACTCAGGCTTATTTAAACTTCTCCTGTTGGATTAGGGGACCTTTGGATACAACCAGATTCTCTCATTGTTTGATGACTTGTACAAAAATTGGAGACAGATGTTTACTAATTGGTTTACCTTGTATTCGGTTTCACATGGGCATTGATTATTGGAGTTGCTTATTGCTTTTATAAAATAGCCATGGCTGGGCTGGAGAGATGGCCTGGCAGTTAAGAGCACTGACCGCTCTTACAGAGGACCCGGGTTCAATCCCCAGCACCCACATGGCAGCCGAGAACCGTCTGAAACTCCAATTCCAGGAGAACTCCAGTTCCAGGGGAATCCGAGACCATCTTCTGACTTCCGCGGCATTGCACGACATGGGTGCACAAACCTGCACTCAGACAGTACATTCATACACATACAGAAATAAATAAAATTAAAAAAAAATAGCCATGGCCATTCAGGCCAGACAAAGACCACCACTACTCTCATGTTCTCAGAGCTTGTGGAGGCAAAACAGAAGGGGAAGATGTGGCACATCAGTCCTAGATTCAGGCATATTTTGCGCATGTGCAAGGACAATCTACCTGGCACACCCTCTCACATGATGTTAGCACTTGCTTGGTGCTGTGACTCAACTTGTTTGTCTGTACGCCTTTTCTAGGTATGCCCCATGGGCTGGGATGACATATGATGGTATGGAGGTCTAGGACTGGTTGGTAGGAGGGGGGCCATATGATGTAGAAGTTGCCAGTTTGAGAATTCTATAAGCTGCTTGCTGCGTAGAATAAATGAATTTGCACTCTCTGATGTGTTTCCTGGGATGTTACTGGAGTAATCCCACACTGTACCCTCTTCAACTTGTTCAACTGCTAGACCAATGCCCCCGTACTGTACACAATGAAAATAAGTTTTTTTTTAAAATTTTTTTTTTATTGTTATTTATTTCTGTATGTGTATGAATGTACTGTCTGCATGTAGGTCTGTGCACCCGTGTCGTGCAATGCGGCGGAGTTCAGAAGAGGGTCTCGGATTCCCCTGGAACTGGAGTTCTCCTGGAATTGGAGTTACAGACGGTTCTCAGCCGCCATGTGGGTGCTGGGGATCGAACCCGGGTCCTCTGCAAGAGCGGTCGGCGCTCTTAACCGCTAGGCCATCCCTCCAGCCCCGAAAATAAGTTTTAAATGGGCATCAAATTAGCTTTAAATTGGAGAAAAACCTCAACTGTGGGATCATTTGTAAATTGACAAGAATAGGGAAATATCTAGTGCAGTTTCTCAGATTTTTGCTTTGAATATAAAGTTTAGATTAAGCATTTAATGATTACATCTACTTTATTTTATTGTTAGTAGTGTCTTTCTTTCTTTCNAGGAAAATAATAAAAAAAAAAAAATTAAAGGGGGGGGGGGAAAGAAAAAGGGGGGGGGGAAAAAGGGGATAAAAAAAAAATAAATAAAAACACGGGGGGGAAAAGAACAAACACAAACACCTTAAGGAGGTACAAACACTGAAAAAGGAAGCTCCAAAAGGAAGTGGAAGTGGAAATAGTAAAGAGAATACAGGAAGGAGTGAAAAAGGAAATGGAATATTAAAGAATCAAGGGATGAAAGTAAGGGAAATTAAACACTCATCCATCAAGAGAGAAGAAAGGAAAAAGCTCAGAAAACAGGAATGGAAGGAAGCAGAACAAGGAATATAAGACCTGGAAGATAACACCAGAAGCAAACATAAAAAAAACTCCAAATAATAAATGATTTATGAAAAATTTTAAAAACACAAAAGTGGAACAACCAGTGCAAATGATGGGACAACTAATGTGGAAAGATCAAACCACAACATAGGAATAGAGAAATGAGAAGAGTCTCAAGAGAATAGTAGTGATAGACCTTCAGCAGAATAATAGATGAAAACTTCCCCAAACTAAAAATAGGAAAAACCCATACAAATTACAAGAAGCACATAGGACTCTAGATAGACAAGATCAGAAAAAGGAAACTCCCCACGCCATATGCCCAAAACAAAGGATAAAAATCTGAAGGCCACAAGAGAAAAAACAAGTCACATACAAAGGGAACCCATCAGAATGTACAACTGACTTTCTCGTGCAAAACCATGAAAGCAAGAAGAACATGGAGCAGCTTCCCAGTGTTAAAAGGACTATAGGATGCCAACCCAGATACTTTACCAGCAAAAATGTCAATTACAGTTTAAGGAAAAAGAAAAGTGCTTCCAACGACATAAAAAGTTGAAAGAATACACGTCCAGAAACCAACCTCTCAGAAAATACACTGAAGGAATTCAAGCGGCAGAAAAGGAGCATCCTCAGCACCTTTAGAAAAGAAAACTACTAAAATATAACCGTAGGACGTTAGAATCAAAGACCTAAAGTTCACAAATGGATAAATCAAGGTGACAGGAAACAACTCCATTCCTTTCAATCTATACCTTTAAAATTTAATGGTGATTGAACTCACCCAATCAAAAGGCATTAGACTGGGAGAATGGATTTAGGAAACATATCGATTATTCTATATGCTGTCTGGAAGAAACCCTCTCAATTTCAAGGACAGGCACCAACTTAAGGTGAAGGGAATGGAAGAAACATATTCCAAGCAAATGTACCAAAAAGAAAAGATTGCTTATTTCTAATTATCAGGACGAAAATAGCTTCAAAGCTAAAAGAAGTCATAAGAGACAAAGAGGCCATTATTCTTCAATTAAGGAACAATTGGACAATGAAGGTCTCACAATTCGATGATATAATACACACCAAACGCTGAGCACACCAAAACTTTGTAAAGACAATTTCTTCAGTCTCTCAGGCCTCAGATTAACCCCCAATAAAATAGTCAGGGAACTTCAATACCCACTAAGTCTTTTAGAGAGATCATAACAGGACAAAGGATAAACAGAGAGAACATCTGAAGCTGGATGATACAATACACCAAATCGGATCTCACAAACACATCCTTCTAATATTCCACACCAAGCCACAGAGAATATCACTTTTTACAGCACCAAATGGAACATTCTCCAAAACTAGACTATACTGGGAACACAGGAAAAACTCACAAAAACTTACAAAAGATTAAATAATCTCATGCATTCATATCAGACCACATGCAAATAAAACTCAATCAACACCAGGAGTAAACCCCTACAATCTACTTAAGAACACATGGAATAAACAACACTTCTCCGTGAATACATGAATGGTGGTCAAGAAGAAATAAAGAAAGCCAACTAAAAAATATCCTGGTTAACTGGAATGACAATGGATAACAACACAGCAAACCTATGGGAACCACTTTAAAGCAGTCCTCAAGAGGAATTTACTAGCTCTAAGTTGGACCTACATTTAAAAAACGAAGAAAGAGCACAATGTGAAATGTATCTAACACTGCAGCTAAAGTACTTTGAGAGCAAACAAAAATGAAACCCATAAACTCAGCAGACAAGAAGAAAAACACAAAATCAGACAGAGTATCAATGAAATTAGAAGAAAACAAAGAAGAATCCATACAAAAAATCAATGAATCCAAAAGTTGGTCTGATAGAATAAAACAGCGATAGACCAGACCTCATAGCCCATGTTAAACGAAAGGAAAGAGGAACAACTCCAAATCAATAGAATGTGATGAAAGGGGAACTATTCACAACAACGAGAAACATGAAAAAAAATCCAGACAATCATACGGGATTACTTTAACAAACCTATACTCTGCCAAGGTTTTGAAAAACCCCATAGAAGAAATGTGATAAATCTGAATCCTGGGGAATCACCAAAGCTTCAACCAAAGAAAGACCGACGCCTTAATAGACCAATACATTATATTAAGAAATTGAAGATGTAAAAAGAGCTCCCAAACAAAAAATAAACCCAGGCTCAGATGGGTTTCACTGCAGAAGTTCTATAAAATATTCAAAAGACTTCCAACCATTACTACTCAAGTTGTTTAGATGATAAACAGAAGGAGCTTCTCCCAAAATTCCTTCTATGAAGCCACCACTCACTCTATTACCAAAACCAGGGCAAAGATGACCAAAGGAGAACTACTATAGGACCATCTCCCTAATGAACACGAGCACTGCCAAATTCCTAAACAGGATACTTGCAAATCTTATACAGACCCACATCAAGAAATAATCCATCATCGAAACAAGTTGATTTCCATACCAAGATGCAGGGATTGGTTCAACATACGAAAATTATATAATATCAGTCAAGCATATAAATTGGACTGAAAGACAAAAACCACACCATCACCTTCAATTGATGCAGAGAAAGCCTCTGACAAAAATCCAACATCCAGTCATGTTTAAATGACTCGAGGAATATGGATTGGAGGGATCATTCCTTAACTGTAATGTCAAAGCCATATACAGAGAAACCCACTAACAATATCATCCTGAATGGGGAAACAACGACAGAAGCATTCTTCCTTCAAAAAGGACAGGAACTCAGGAAGGCTATCACCCTGTCACCAAACTCCTCTTCAATTATACTTTGAAACCCTTGCTAGGGCAATAACGGTAAGAAAAGCGGATAATAAAGGTATACTAATTGAAAATTGAGGAGGTCTAAGCTACCCCTTTTGCTGATGATATGATTTCATCTACCTAAGGGATGCTTAAAACTTCCACCAGGAAAATCCTAGAAATGATTAAAACTTCAAGCGAAGTGCCAGGACACAAAATAAATCTAGAAAAAATCAGTAGCACGTCTTCTCTACACCAACGAGTAAACAACTGAAAAGGAATACAAGGGACCTTCCCACTCCAACCATAGCTCAAAACAATTAAAATACCTAGGAACAAACCAACCAAGACACACAAAGGATCTATACAACAAAATTTTAAAATATCTGAAGAAGGAATTTGAAGAAGATACATCAGAAGTGACAAACATCATGTCATGTATAAAAAAAAAAGGAAAATAAATATAGTTAAAGAATGTCCCATATCTTACCTAACCTGTCGATACAGTTTAATGCAGTCCCAATCAAAATCCCTAAGACTTCTTCATCAGGTTTAGGAAATCATCCTCAGTTTCATTGCGAAAAACAAAAGACACGATAGACCAAGCAACCCTGTGAAAAGATCAATCAGGGATGGGGGAGAGACACGTCTACAGACATCCAAAAGCTATACTGTCGGGCTATAAGTCATAAAACAGCTTTTACTGGCACAAAAACAGCAACCAAGTATGACCCAACGGAATAAAACTGCAAGACACCAACCTGAAGCACATACAATTTACCACCTACTATTTGAACAAGAGGGGCCAGAAGACACGACATAAAGCGAGAAATACAGCATCTTCAGTAAGTAGGATGTTGGCAAAACTGGCATCACCACTTGTAGAAGAATGAATTAACCCCTACCTTTGCCATGTATAAAAGTCAATCCAGATGGATCAAAGGCCTCAACGTGAAACTCCAAATCTGGAGAGTGATAGAAGAGAACTTGGCAGCAGCGAACAAGACACTAAGCTAGGAAAAGACATTCCTAAATTAGAAAGCAGTTGCCCCAGAAATAAGCATCGACAAATAACAAATGGGAACTCAAGAAACTCAAAGCTTCTGTACGTACCAAAGAGAACACATAAAGGAAATGAAGAGACAACCCCAGACATTGGAGGAAACCTTCACACAGGATTAACATTGACAAAGCATTAATTTCCAGAATATACAAGCTATCAAACAACAAAGAACGAAAGAAACCAAATGAACACTTCAAAAGATGGAGCAAAGATCTGAAATAGAGGACTTCACAGAGAGGAATTAGAGATGGCTGAGAACACTTAAGCAAGTGTTCAACATCGTAATAATTCAAGGGAAATGCAAATTAGAACAACTTAAGATACGCGTTCTACTCCAAAAACTGGCTAGGATCAGAAACACAATGAACCAAGTGCTGGAGAGGTGGGGAAAGGGGAACCACCATCATTGTCTGGTGGGCATGTAAACTTAGTTACGCCACTTATGAGAGCAGTGTGGAGAAACTTTTAACAAGACTCTACAAATGAGCTGCCATTTGACCAGTTCATACCACTCCTTGGGTATTACCCCACAAGACTCATTCTTATGCAGAGATACATGCACAGCTCATATTTATATGTGCAGCTCTGTTCACATATCCAAAAACTGGAACCAAACCAAATGCCCTAAACTGCCAGGGATAGAAAATTGTGGCACAGTATACATAATGGATTCTATGAACGCACGTAAAAAAAAAAAAGAAAGAAACAACATAAACTTTGCAGCGTAAAATGGATTGGAGGGTAGAAACTATATGTAAGGAAGTTAACACAGTCCAGAAAAACGAAACGCACAAATGTATCCTCCATATGTGAGATGGTAGTGCCAATAACTCAAGTTAATATTTCTGTGGAGAGGATGCATTATAACAAGAACAACAACAGAAAACTGCATTCAGAAAACTGACTAAAATGGTGAATTGGGAAGGGTGGGGGGCAGGAGAGCGGACACGGTGGTATTATTTGAATTTATGGCAACTATTTAATTGACGTTGAGTTTACAAGTAATCCAGTTTTGCCTAGACTCTGCTTCAGAGTTACATGTGTCTTTAAGTAATTAAATAAAAGTCAAAACTGTATATATTAAATAACATTGGTTTAAAGGCTCTGATAAAAATGGTTTGGATTGCATCTGAGTTAATTGGAGATATAAATTGCTGTTGTCCACATTTTTCCTACTTAAAATGATGTCATAAAATAACTTTGAGAATTGGCACATACAAAAGTTCTCTATAAATTTTTCTGTTGTACTAGTATCACCCTTGTAGCATTACTCTTTCACCTATAGAATGATTAACCTTAAAAAATTAACGTTTGCCTCTCCAATAACATCACATACAGTCACCAAATACAGCTATGGGTGAATTTCGGATTGAAAATCTGTGCCTTGTTCCACCCTTTCATAGGTATGTATAATACAATGCTTTTTTGAGACTTATGGCGTCAAAAAACAAAAAACTGAATAAAATTAACAATAGATATAAAAACTCTGTAAAAAAAAAACCCTTGCAAATTCAAATCTAAACTTAAAAACTTTTTTTGGGGGGAAAAGATTTATATGTTCCAACAGAGTCCAAATGTCACCGAACTTATGGCTGAGAGAAGAAAATACAGCTTTGCATTCGTAGGATGTACAGAGTGCCAGCAGGAAGGTTGCGTCTGAACATTGGAAGGAAGAAAAGTCTCAGATTGGCTACAAATATCAAACCCCTTGGTGGATCTACATGTAACAACTATTATATGAGTCCTATTAATATTACCTTCTAGTGCACAAAGGTTTTATATGAGAACTTTCTTACTTCCCCTCCATAGAACAACGTGAAATATATGATGATGAGGTTCGTCCTTAATTGTAAATTAGAGCCGACAATGTTTTAGAGGTAATCTCTTATAAACGCGGTATAAATTGCCTTCTTTAATTGATTAATAGAATAGGAAACTGTGTAAAGGATATATTCTCTATTTACAACAAAATATATGCACTAAAGTCTCCTTAAGCTATTGCACTTAGCAAAATATATTAATACAGAAGCCTGACATTCAGCAATGGATTATTCTACCAAGGAGATTGTTGGCCAGGGGATCCAAGCCACCACCAAATGGTAAAGGCTCATTGCCTCCAAACCTGGGATACACTGGCGAGAAGAGGAGGCGATAAGGCCCTGCTTTCGAAAATCTGACTGTAAACATGGGAAAGATGTTAGAGGACCACACTTTGCAAGTGTACAGATGGTCTCTGGAATACCCAAGAGATGTTACCAAAAGGCCACTGAATCAATAAGCAACATATAGGTCTCCTTTGAGTCAAGCAAGACTCCTCCGTCAGCACAGCTACACCTTCACTTCTGGAAAACTGTGCAGCAGTACAGCCAAATGCCTGATATTCTCAAATCCAATTGGCGCTATTAGCTCTCTCCTTGGAGAATTAACCCACGGCTGATGCCAAAACGCTACATCCTTGATAGATAGGAAGATTTTATAGCCACAGTCAAGACCCTGATATTTAAACAGAAAAAATGTAATTCAGTTAACATACCATCCCAACATATGGTTCTATACCAAAGTAACCTACATTAACAATTAGTACTGTTTAAATACCTATATATCTAATTGGCTTGTGCTTCATTAGTAGGAGCAAAGGTTGATTCCTGGACAGGACTGTTCAGCCGTAGTGAGTTGAACAGGAAAGATTCCAAGCAGAACAACAGTACAGAGAAAGTAGATGTTTTGTTTCATCACCTTGCCCCTTTCCTAAGCCTAGGAACAATTTCTAAGGAGGGGGCTGGTAATAATGTAAGGGTTGGATTGTGGTGAATGGTGGAACTACAACAATATAGGGGACTGGACACTCGATGATTAACTTTGATTGAACATGCAAGCCCCCCCCACCTGGCTGGTGGGGCCTGTAGGCTGTGTGGGTTTTGGGCACAACAGCTTGCAAACTTATTTTTTACATGAAGGATGCTTGTCTCATAAATTATACTTATTGTTACAAAAAAAAAAAAAAAAACAGAGAAGATTTAGGAAGTTATGGCAAATGCATGATCTGGGATGGGGTGGGGTTGGGGGAAGGGAAGGGAAAAACCGAATGGAATAGAAAATTAAAAAAAGAGTATGCAAATACACAAAGCATCAAAAAAAATGAAAATTAAAAATGATTACAAAAAAACTTTTAAAAGAAGCAATTACACAAACAGAAGGGGGAGGTCTATAACTCCTTCTCCCATAATGAAATGTGGAAAGCAATCTTTACTATGGATTTTCTGTCAAATTTGAAACCTGACACAAAAATCCCATGGAGCTCTCTGACTGGGCATAGAGGCACTGTTGGTACAATGGACAGATCCAGTGTCAGGATAGACTTAACTGTAATAATGGGAAGAGGGTTTACTTGTGTCTTCCAACAGGCTACCCCACCCCATTTGGGTTCTGGCAAGAAGCATTCGCCTTGACATGCAAGAGCATGGACTAGAACCACCTAGCAGAGAAGCTGTCTATCTGAGCATTCAGGAAGGGTGCAGAAGAAACCTAGGGAGAATGGCCACTCTGAGTGCTGATGCACAGGGTGCCTGCGGAGAACCTCATGGCACTGGGAGTCAATGGGTGCAGAGCCTGAGGTCTCCAGGGACTGTGTACCAGCCCTGGTCCCATATTGGTGGGCCTTATTATGTGTCGTGGCCTGAATGACCAATAGTGTGGCAACCCAATATCACAGGTAACATGGGGTATGTGCCCAACCACCATTTCTTGATAGGCATCCTCTTGGGTAGCACCTGCCTCTGATTTTTAAGAGCAATGTTTCTGCCTTTAATCCAACCATGGGTTCCTACCTTACAAATTGAAAAAACCTTTACAATCCATTCTGTCACAAATGGGGACCAGCCCTCTCTGTTTCCAGATTTTACGTTTAACTAGTAATGACATCTAGCTCCCCTACATTAGGCTTGCCTGCATGACTCCCTTGGTGTTCTGCCAAACTAACCCTCACCTGAACTGGATGGAATAAGTTAAGTAACTGTCGGCCAATATTTCTTAATTGTATTACACCCCACATTGCTACCGACTTCATTTATATCTTAGGACTCCAGCAAGTCATTGATGGTTTGCCATGTGATCTGACCACTCCTTCGGAAGGGCCCACCCAAGCGAAGCATGTGGCACTTTCCATCATTTGTAACAAAGATAGTCAACAAGGAGGCCATAATCCTCGGGCATATCTCCCTCATTGTTGGAGTTACAGGAGCATTGCCTAGGGGTGTCAGTTGTGAATTACCCTCAGACTGCAGCGAACAGTTCAACAATCATATTTGGCAGCTGATCAAGCTAAGGCCTCTGCACAAGTTATTAGTGACCTTCTACACCGGGCCATAAATTACCCTGGTAATTGAACTTTGTTTCATGTGATTCCATAACTGTTTCTGATTGGTGTTATCAGTATATATAAGTCAAGGTTGGCCCAATGTTTACTCAGGCTTATTAAACTTCTCCTGTTGGTTAGGGACCTTTTGGACTACAAACCAGCATTCTCTATTGTTTGATGACTTGTACAAAAATTGGACAGACAGAGTTTACTAATTGTATTACCTTGTATTCGGTTTCAATTGGGCATTGATTATTTGGAGTTGGCTTATTGCTTTTATAAAATACCGATGGCTGGGCTGGAGAGAGTGCCTGGCAGTTAAGAGCACTGTGACCGCATCTTACAGAGACCGGGTTCAATCCCCAGCACCCACATGGCAGCCGACGAACCGGTTCTGAAACTCCAATCTCCAGGAAACTTCCGTTCTGCAGGGGAATCCGGAGACCATCTCTGACTTCGCGGCATAGCAAGACATGGGTGCACAAACCTTGCACTCAGACAGTACACTTCATACACATACAGAAATAAATAACAATTAAAAAAATAGCCATGGCCATTCAGGCCAGACAAAGACCACCACTACTTCATGTTCTCAGAGTTGTGGAGCAAAACAGAAAGGGGAAGATGTGGCACATCAGTCCTAGATTCAGCATATTTTGCGCAGTGCAAGGACAATCTACTCTGGCACACCCTCTCACATTGATTGTTAGCACTTGCTTTGGTGCTGTGATCAACTTTGTTTGTTCTGTACGCCTTTTTCTAGGTTAGCCCCATCGGCTGGATGAATATGATTGGTATGTGGTCTATGACTGGTCTCTGGTAGAGGGGGCCATATGATGTAGAAGTTGCCAGTTTGAGAATTCTATAAGCTGCTTGCTGCGTAGAATAAATGAATTTGCACCCTCTGATGGTCCTAGGATGTTACTGGAGTAAAAACGACAAACCATAAGGGGGTTACCCTCATTTCTCATACTGTGAATATCAACGAACCAATTCCCCGCCCCCAAGTACTAACAAAAAAAAGTTTTTTTTAAAATTTTTTTTTTATTGTTATTTATTTCTGTTGTGGTATGAATGTACTTGTCTGCATGTACGGGTCTGTGCACCCTGTGGTCGTGCAATGCGGCGGGTTCAGAAGAGGGTCTCGGATTCCCCTGGAACTGGAGTTTCTCCTGGAATTGGAGTTACAGGACGGTTCTCAGCGCCTGTGGGTGCTGGGGATCGAACCCGGGTCCTCCTGCAAGAGCGGTCGGCGCTTCGTAACCGCTAGCCATCCCTCCAGCCCCGAAAATAAGTTTTAAATGTAGGCATCAAATTAGCTTTAAATGGAGAAAAACACTCAACTGTGGGTCATTTGTAAATTGACAAGAATAGGGAAATATCTAGTGCAGTGTGTCTCGATTTTTCCTTTGAAATAAGTTTAGATTAAGCATTTAATGATTACATCTACTTTATTTTATTGTAGTGTGTCTTTCTTTCTTTTCTTTTTTTTTTTGTTTTTTTTTTTTTTTTTTTTTTTTTTTTTTTTTTTCCTTTTTTTTGAGACAGGGTCTCCCTGTGGCCAAGGCTGACCCATAACTCCCTTATGTAGACCAGGCTATAGTTTCACAGATATCTACTTGCCTCTGAATCCCTAGTGTTGAGTTTGGGGATTAGAGGTGTGTACTACTATGCTCACTGTTTACATTATTTTAATAGCAGCAGAAATGAATGAAGTGTAAATGTTGAAGGCTGAATTGTGAAATATGTTGGTGAGGGGGGTCAGGTGTGGCCCCAGACCAAAAGGGTTTATGTTTCATGTTGAGAAGATTAAGATGTAGGTGACAAGTAATTCAGGGTTCTGTTCTGGGAAGATTGCTCTGTCTACAGAATTGAAAGATATATTATGATGACATGTTACTATGTCAGACTAGTAGAAAGCAAAATCTTTTAGGTCGTTAATTCAAGAATCCTGGAAAGAGACAACATGGATATGAGAATTTCCTTATTTTAGTTTATCAGAATCAAAAGCTCTCATTCCTTTCCTCTGATAACTAGCATGAAACTTCAGGAGTTTCTATACTTTGATAGAAGTATAGAACTGTTGGTAGTACTCTAGTTAGAAAAATACAAACCATAATAGCCACTTAAAATTTTTAAAGCTATTTTAATGCACTTTGCAGAAAATTATTTACTGAATTCCTGCAATATGCCAGACACGAACTTGTGTTCTGAGAATATAAAAAGGACCAAGATAAATATGGTACCCATGCCCCTCACTCCACACCTCCATACTCAATAAATGCATAAGATGGAGATTTGTATAGAGAATTTTCTATAGAATCTGTGCACTGGACGTGTCAATATGCAAAGACATAAATAATGTGAGTTTACCAGGACAGACAGTAGTGGCAGGGCATAGCTACCTTAAAAATTATCATCAAATGATTGTGGAGAAAGATCTGAAATAAGGGAAGATTAGGGTCAGGTGGGGGCGACAGGAAGAGAATAGGTTGCACAGGCAGAGGGAAGAGCCAGTACACACACAGAACCAGATGGAGCCAAGAATCAGAAATTAATCCAGCCTGGCGGGCCCAGAGAGGTTCAACAGGGAGGATGCCGAGATGCAGCTCAGCGTACAGTGTAGGGTAGTGTTGTCCCAGGTTGTTGAAATCGGTCCTGTGCTAGCCTCTTTGTTACTGGATGTAACTCTGGTTTGGAAACACAGCCAAGGTGTCTTCTCAGAGACCCAGTGCAACTCCAGTTGGTGTGTGCTTCTGCTCCTGGCAAGGCAGCTGGGCTCCCCTGCTGTATTTCCTGGCAGGAAAGGAGTACTTAAAGCATTTATGCATTTCTATCTATAGATTTCCTGGATCTGCACAGGCACCCGACTTCTCCCTCTGGGAACTTTACTTCATAACTTCATAACTGAAGCAACAGAACATTGAGGGCATTGTCTTCATTCGGGATGGTTTTCTGGCATTTTGAATCTGGTGTCCTGACTTTTGTAACGAATGTCCTTTCTTCCTCAGAATAAAAGTCCCCCCGGGGAGACCGCACCCTTTCAATCCTTCCTTGGCTTTTCGATAGCTGGGCTGTCCTGCCTGCTATTTATCAGAAGGTCTGAAAAGGAGGTTTAATTTCCAGGCTATTCAGGGAGGCTCTTGAGGGGTGTCATTCACCGCATTGCACACTCCTGGACCAGCACAAATTGAATTCCATGCATGCGTGCTTATCTGCCTTTGACAGCTCCTTGGCCTCTCCCGCGGTGCAGTGTGGGTACACAGCCTGCTATGGGTTCAGGCCCCCTCCCTCCATGCCTCCTCATCTCCTGTCATGGTAGCTTCTTCATCTAGGCCTTTCTGTAGTGTCTGCTCCCTATCCTGGCTGACTGCAGCCTTTCCTCTCAAATGCCAAACCTCCTACAAAGTTTATGGGACAGTCTCCAGATAAGCACACTGCTGTGCCCTGAATAATAACGTATTTTAATTCAAATGTTGCTGGAGTCCAAAGACCTGGGAGCATTTTCTGCAGCTAATCAGGAAGTGCAAAGTGTAAAAAGAAGCTAGAAAGAAAAACCATTTGCCAACAAATTCTCAACCTTTAGGGGAAAATAAAGCAGGAGCATCTTTTTAACAGAAGAACTGAAGGTGAAACGGGTTTTGCTGTTGTTTTTGTTTTTATTTATTCAGGTACAACCTTTATGGTGTTCTTGCTTTTTGAAAGGTATAGGGACACTTGGAAATCTGTGGTAGTTGCTGCCTAAAGCAAACACCCAAACCCAAAGTTCTTTGACTTCTGCAAGTAACAACCACAGTAGGAATGAGCTACAAATCTAGGAGCATAGGGCAGCCTCAATGCTGAGGTCAGAAGATGAGCCACGAGAGTGGCCAGGGCCCCCTTGGTGGTAATTACTGTTAAGATGGCTTCTTTGTTTACAAGTTGGTTTTCCTCCTCATATTTTTCTAGTTTTCTATGAGATAGCTACAAAGATACTGAAAAAAGTGTATATCCTAAAGATATGTATGTGCCCAACAAACAAGATCTCTTAACAGGAAGGTAATCCTCTCACCAGAATCCTGGCTAGGAAACCAACAGTCAAGTAACGGACAGAGGTTTTACATATGAAAAACGAGCAGACACAGAACATAGGAATCTGGTGTGTTCTCAAATATCCTTTCAAAATGTGTGTGTGTGTGTGTGTGTGTGTGTGTGTATGTGTGTGTGTGTGCGCGCGCGCACATGCGTGTTTATGTGTGTGTGTACAGGTAGTTGCCATCCCAGGACAACACCCATCTTTAAGTGAGCCAGGTGATTCCTCATAGCTCCCACCACACAGTTAGACTTTTATAAAGAATAATGCCTTCCATGCCCACCAAAATTGCTACTTGGAACTTTCTCCACCCACATTCTTTAACTGAGAGCCATGGTCCTGCTTGCCAAACACTTTTATTAGGAGTCTAAGAATGAACTCAGGAGGGTAGTTTGACTTCTAAGGGATGGTACGTTGGGCTCCTAGGATTTTTCCTTTGGTGGTAAATTTTGCTTCTGCTGACAGCAAGAATAATTGCTGCACACAGAGTTTAACTCTATTTTCTTGCTGGATTTTACAGTGTAAGCAATCTTGGACAACAAAGTTTTTGAGACCATATTCTGCTTCTGAGCAAGAAAATCAGCTTGTTTTCTGGAGTCCAACCTTACAGTAGTTTATTGTTTTACTTTGGGAAGGCTGGTTATTATATTTGGATTGCTTTTAGTAGTTCAGGACAGGAACAGTCAAATAATCAGTTTTTAAAGATGCATAATAACCATTTTATGACAAAAGTACAAGAATGTGGAGTTAACTTTTCATATGTTAAAGGATTTTTCAGCTATTTAGCTATTGCACTGTCTTTTACAAGCTGCTGACTATCATGCATAATTTACTGTGTCTCCCCTCTTTTGGCTTTTCCATTTAGGGGTAATAGCGTCGCAGAGAAGGGAATGGCTCTAGCATGAATATATTCTATTCTCTAATTCACTGATATGCCTCATTTTACCTCTTTGAGATCTGATTTAAAAATAAAAAGTCAGGGCTGGAGAGATGGCCTAGTGGTTAAGAGCACTGACTGCTCTTGCAGAGGACCTGGGTTCGATCCCCAGCACCCGCATGGCAGCTGAGAATGGTCTTTGACTCCAGTTCCAGGGGAATCTGACACCTCTTCTGACCTCTGCGGCATTGCACTACACGAGTGCACAAAGCCTACATGCAGACAGTACATCCATACACATACAAGAATAAATAAAAATTAAAAAAATTTAAAAAAGTCCCTGCTACTTTAGTTTTTCAAACATGTAGCATAGGATTTGGGTTTCCAGGGGATCTATCAATCTGGGGATCCCTGCCACAGAGTCATCAGGCACATAGAAAATGTAGACATGTTATCGAGTTAATCAGGGCTGACAAGTGCTTTGTCCTGTGTGGAGTATGGGAGTTTCCAGGCTCCTCAGGTGCTGACCCTGGACATTATTCTCCAATTATCCCAGAAAGATTCTTTAGTAATTATGGATTCATTCCTGCCTTCTTGTCCAGTCAATTTTTTGTTTGGTTTTGTTCATAGATGCAAACCTGGGAACCTACTTCTTGTAGTTAAGAAAGAAATCCTGGGGCTGGAGAGATGGCTCAGCGGTTAAGAGCACTGTATGCTCTTATAGAGGACCAAGGTTTGGTTCCAACCAGGAACTCCATCATCCTCTACTGGCCTCTGCAGGCATTGAATGCATGTGCACATTTGCAGACAAAACACACATGCACATTAAATAAATAAATTAATTAAAAAACCCAAAAACAAAAATGAAAGAATGAAAAATGTGCTGTGGCTTAGCAGATAGATGGCTCAGGGTTTGATAGCACTTGCTGCTCTTCCAGAGGACCTGAGTTCTCTTCCAAATGTCATTTTAGAGTGACTCACAATCTCTTGTAACTCTAATGCTTGGGGATTGATGCTCTCTTCTGGCCTCCACAGGTACCGGTGCCCATGCACACAAATACACAGAGATATACATATAAATGAACAAATAATAAATAATAAATAAATAAATAAATAAATAAATAGGTTTTTCTTAAAAAGGAGAGAAATCTTGCTTTACATCAATCACCAGCCTTTGTTTTGGGAAACCATCCAGGAAAATTCCTGGTATGAGGACAGAGGGAACACTGGGCTTAAAGAAATCCCCTGGTCCCCTTCTGCTCATATTCTGGGACAGGACCAACCATTTCCCAGAAAAGCTTGTAGAATCCATGCCTCTACCACTCTTTCTGCTCCAACAAGAAAATAATAAGCAGAGAATGGAGATCCAATAACTTATTCATGATTACTTTTTTTTCAAAAAATGATATTATTTGCTTTGAAAAGAAATATTCTTAATTATATGTTTATGTCCTTCACTTCTTGAATCTGGTCTACAGGGTAACTTAGTTTTGCATATATAATGTGATAGAAGTGATGGTGTTTCTGTTCTGAGCTCAGGATTCAAAGATCTCATTATTTTGACTCACTGTCTTTGAATTCTGTTAAAAGCACATGAATACTTTCTGAATATCATTACAGATTTAGCACCATCATTACCATCACCCCAGATATCAGCCAGCCACTCAAAACATGTATGTGTGAATTTTCAGGTGACCCCACGCATATGACAGATTCTAAATTAGACTGTCAAAGCCTGATCCAGATTGGTACAACTACCCAACTGATGCATAAACAGGTCAGCACA
Organism: Rhizomys pruinosus; assembly: GCA_009823505.1. Lineage (NCBI taxonomy): Eukaryota > Metazoa > Chordata > Mammalia > Rodentia > Spalacidae > Rhizomys > Rhizomys pruinosus. The sequence goes on from VZQC01004266.1 coordinate 2,799,435, forward strand.
CATATTTCATGCAATGTACACATATTTCAGTCACTAATTTTTGGGAACTTTGTTAACTAGCATTAGAACTTCATGTAGAAATTGCCGAGATTAAGAAACCCATAAGAAAAAACTTGGACTGGAAAGTTTATAGGAGTTGAAGACATAGAAAGTTATTTTTTTTTAATCAAGGCCTGAAAGAAATTTTTCCTGAAGCTTAAGAAACCATATATTTTATACTCACAAAGTAATTTCCAAACAATTGCATATAATAACTGGAAAAAATTAACATGTTGTACACTCCAAATTAGCTAGCAAGGATTTTAGGAGGAATATAAAGTTCCAGGTGGTTTTTCCTAGCTTTAAATGGTACAATGTGGAGAGAAGCAGTGGCTGAGACAAAGTACTAAAGTCTGTGAAGGAGCTTCAGAGAACCAAGTGAGGACAGACTTGTAGGTTTGGAAAGCAAAACAATTTTTCTTATCTTTATAGTGGTATTACCTACTTTAACAAAAATTCTGGAATCTCTGGACTAAGAACAATTCAAGGACATGGCTATACATTTTGTTACTATTTAAGAATTAAAGAACTAAGTGGGTACTTAGAGAACATCTGAGTTGGGGACACAAGGCTTCTAAGATTCTGAAAGGCATGGTGCCACAGTAGATTGTTTGCAAAGTAATAATGTGTAGGTGTACAGAAGGAGCAGTATAGCATGAAATCCATTGTTGCTATGGCCCTTGTATAATATAGCTCAGATCAGATTGTGTATCTCAAATAAGATACATAAGAAGCTTATAAAGACTCTAAGCAGAATGTGTTTTTCAAATACACCAGAAGTTCAGATTCAAAGAGAATGAGGTAGTTTAAACTGAGAAATGGCAAGTTACCAAGTGTCTACATGCAAGAAAAAAGCAGAGGTTTCCAGTTTAAATTCTGGTTTTTTTTTTTTTACAGGTTTCCCATCCCCTAACCTGCCTGGAACTCACTATGTAGACCAGGCTGGCCTGGATCTCACAGGAATCCCCCTGCCTCTGCCTGTCCAGTGTTGTGTTTAAAGGACTGCCCCACCACTCCTGGGTATCAATGGTGATTCTTGTCATCTTGATTGAATTGTGAAAAGCCTAGGAAATTAATAAATATACCTCTGGAGGCATCTATGAGCACATTTCCAGAGCTGATGGGGTCATGAATGGCCCACATAATAAAAGTATTAATTCCTAGATGGATTCATTGTTAGGATGCAGTAAGACATCAGGCCTAGTTGAAGAAAGTAGGTTTCAAGTTGTGTGTTCTTTGTATTCACTCCCACGGAACACATTTTTTTTTCCTTGTGGCAGGGTCTCCCTGTAGACTCAGCTGGCCTGGGACTCCCTATATAAACCAGGTTTGCCTCTGGCTTTGATCTCACAGAGCTCTACCTGCCTCTGCTTCCTGAGTGCTGGGATTACAGGCATAAATCACCATGCCTAGGTTGGTATTCCTCTACTTATAGGAATACCACTTCCTCACTGCATCAAGGTGTGGAGCACCTTTTTTTAAATATTTAAACATATTTTATTTATTTATTTTTTCTTTTTTTGTCTTTCTTGAGACAAGGTCTCCCTGGAGCCTCAGCTCTCCTGGAACTCACTCTGTAGACCAGGCTGGCCTTGAACTCACAAAGATCCGCTTGCCTCTGCCTCCTGAGTGCTAGGATTAAAGGCGTGTGCCACCACACCCAGCTATTTTTTTTTCATTTTTTTATATGCATATTTTTTATTATTACTTATCTTTGTATGTGTATGAATGTACTGTCTGCATGCAGGTCTATGCACCCATGTCGTGCAATGCCGTGGAGGTCAGAAGAGGGTCTTGGATTCCCCTGGAACTGGAGTTCTCCTGGAATTGGAGTTACAGACGGTTCTTAGCCACCATGTGGGTGCTGGGGATCGAACCCGGGTCCTCTGCAAGAGCGTCGGTGCTCTTAACTGCTAGGCTATCTCTCCAGTCCCTTTTTTTCATTTTTTAACAACAAGTAATAATTTATGAGTACAAGCATCCTTCATGTAAAACCAATTTGCAAGCAGTTGTGCCCAAATCCACACAGCCCAAGGGTCCCACCATCCATCTGGGGGGCTTGTATGTTCAATCAAGTTGATCAAATAAGTGTCCAGTCTATGTTGCTGTAGTTTCACCATTCACCCCAATTCCAGCCCTCACATTCTACTATGCCCCCTCTTCCACAGATTGTTCCCTAGGCTTAGAAAAGGGGCACAGGTGGATGAGAAGCAAAACAGTCTACTTTCTCTGGAGCTGTCATTTTGGACTTTGGTCAATTCTGGCTGTTTCGTTTCATGGGCTGACAGTTTGTCCAGGAATAACATTTCATTCCTACTAATGAAGCACAGGCATTTAGATATATAGGTATTTAAACAGTACTAATTGTTAGGTAGGTTACTTTGGTATAGACACAGATATTTGGATGGTATATTAATCTAAGAATTACATTTTTTCCTTTAAAATATGACAGAGTCTTACTGTGGCTTATAACATCTCCCAACCACTAGAGGATGTAAGCTTGTGGCATCAGCCATGGGTTATTCCTCCAAGGAGAGAGCTAATAGCCAATTTGATTTGGGCTAGATGGGCATATGGCTGCCACTGCTGCACAGTATTTCCAAGAAGGTGAGGTGTAGCTGGTGCTGACGGAGGAGTCTTGCTTGACTCAAGGAGAACTATATTTGCTTTATTGGTTTAGTGGCCTTTGGTAACACTCTCTGGTATTCCAGTGACCAACTGTACACTTACAAGTGCGGTCTCAATACATCTTTCCCATGCTTACATCAGGTCTTCGACAGCAGGGCCTTATTGCCTCTCTTCTTGCAGGTATCCCAGTTTACAGGCAAGAAGCCTAACCCTTTTTGGGGTGGGGTTGGATCCCCTGGCCAACATCTCCTTGGTAGAATAATCCTTTGCTGATATCAGAGCTCTCCTGTATTAATATATTTTGCTTAAGTGCACAGTTTAAGGAGACTTTAGTATTATATTTGGTTCTGAATAGAGAATAATCCTTTCCACAGTTCCTATGTCTGTTAGTCAATTAAAGAAGGCAGTTTTACCAGTTTTATAAGAGATTATTTAATACATCTCACCATCATCTGTCCTGCTCACATTTGTTGTGGGTTCCATAAATTTCTGCCGAGGCACCAAGAGTCAAGCATGCGTGGACCAAACCCAATGTAACAGAGAGTTGAAAGAAACCTATTCTCCAGTATTTTGATCAGTTATGTAAAAATAATATGGATTTTTCTTCCAAACTCCAAGAAATATCAAGGGGACAACAAGGCTCTTAGCATCATGAATAGCTGCAGTACTGGAACTGCAGGGACTGGAGACCTGTTGTAGGGTTCTCAGCTCCCATAGGGAAAATGGTGCTAATTGAAGAATGATTTATGTCTCCAGAGTAGGGAAACCCAGCAACACATGTCCAGGAGAACTGAAGAATTTTCATGGAATAGTGGCAGCTGTGTAACTTTCATTTATCACCTTTCAAACAGGAATATTTACTCTGACTGTTCTGTCCCCCATCACTAAGCTTATTAGATACTTTTCTTATTGCTGTTGCAAATACCTGACAGAAAACAATTCAAGGGAGGAAGAATTTATTTGGCTCACTGCTTGAAAGGGTGGATTCCATCATGGTGGCAAGGGATGGCAATGCTCATGGCAGCTGGATTTTGTGAGTCGGACTCTTCAGCTCTCCTTAGTGACCTCTCACATCTTGATGGAGCAGGAGGCAGAGAAAGGTGCTTGCACTCAGCCTGTTTTTCCTTTCCCTGTTTTTATTCAGTTTAGGACTCAAACCTTTAGTAGGGGCCTTTCACATCCAGGAAAGGTCTTTTTCCCTCAGTTAATCCTCTATGAAAACACCCTTAGAGAAACACCCAAAGGTGATCCTCACTAATGCCTTAGGTGTTTTTTAATCTGATTAAGTTGACAGTGAAGATTAATCTTCACAAAAGATTCACAGATAATCTGTTTCATTTTAGAAGTCTTAGAGTACAGAGGATTTTGTTCTAATGGTCCACATACCTTTCTGTCATGGAGTATGGGCTCCTGGATTTAGAAACTACTGGTGATTTGTAGAGGGAGTGAGTGTATTGTTTCGTATAATAACTGTAGACCAACACCAGGGTAACACCTGAGGGAAGAGTCTGATAATAAATGACTGTACACTATATAACAATGTGGATTTTAGCCATTATGGGATAGAATCTCAAATGGTGAGTCGTATTGCCTAAAAGAGGAATAGGGGGAATGTATTAGTTACTTTTCTTTTGTCCTGATAAGACACCATGACCAAGGCGACCTATAGAAGGAAGCATTTATTTGAGTTTACAGTTCCAGGGGTAAGAGTCCATCATGGTAGGGAGATGTTGTAGAGAATTTTCCTCCTGGGAGGGAGTACCAAAACATGTAGCATCCTGCCCTGCCTCTGCTGCTATCAATGCTCTGGTTACTAGGAAAAGCAATGAACAAATTCCCCAGTCTTAATTTTGAGAAGACTGGAGGGTTTATTAGTCTTGCCTGTGAAGTGATGGAGAAAAGCATACACTCACTAGCTGAGCAACAATACTCCTTTCCCAACATGGCTGCCTGGAGTCCTGGTATGAATTCTGTTCCTTCTGCCTATGATGAGAAAATTGGGAGAGACCTCCACCCCCGTACTAGCTCCATGTGGTGGGCTTTAAGTTAATTTTTATTGAGGGAATTTCATACATTTCTTAATCAAATTAAGACTCATTCCCATGCCCACCCCTCATAAACAACCCCCCCCATGCCAGAGCTCATGAATTCTGTCATGCATATCAAGTCCTGTCTTGCATCTTTTTCTCAGTCTTTTATAACCTTTTTGGCAAACAAGTTTACTCTTTTGGTCAGTTATTTGAATAGGTTTATCTCTCTTTTTTTGTTCCCTTTAAATTTATATTATTCCAAAATATGCAAATATACACTACACATAAATCAAAATTACAAATTCTGAAAATAAACTATAGGTTAGTTCCAAAACACATTTAGAGATTCACATTTTAACAGTAAAGATACATGCTGGTAAAAGTAGTATAACTTTACATTTTTTTTAGAATATGAATACATATCTTCCATCCATATATGATAATTACAATGTGTGAACACAAGTGGTAGGTCAATTCTAGAGCCCATTAAGAAATTCACATTATAATAGACAGTTGCTTTCAGATCTAATGAAATATAATAATAAAGTTGCTCAGTTTGCCTGCCAACTGGGGATTTGGTGTTAGCATCCACAAATGAGGGAAAACAATTTGCTTTTGTTTATTTCTGGGACTGTATTACTTCACTTAGCATAGTGCCAACACCATTTGCTGAAGATGCTATCTTTCCTCCACTGAACTTTTTTGGCCCCTTTGTCAAATATGAGGTGGCTGACGTTATATGAGCTCAAGTTTGGATCTTCAATTTTGTTCCATTAGTCAATGGGTCTTTTTTTTTGCCAGTACCAAGCTGTCTTTATGACTATAGCCCCGTAATATAGCTTGAAGTCTGGTAAAGTAATCCCCCCAATATTGTACTTTTCACTCAGGGTTGCTTTAGCTATTTGGGGTATTTTGTTTTTCCATATGAATTTAAGGATTTTATTTCCAAGTCTGTGAAAAAGCTCATGGAGATTTTGATTGGGATTGCATTGAATCTGTATATTAATTTGGATAGAATGGACATTTTTAATATATTAATTTTTTCCAATCCATGAGCATCGGAGGTCTTTCCATCTTTTGATATCATTTTCAATCTCCTTCTTTGGAGTTTTAAAAATTTTGGTGTAGAGTTCTTAGGTGTTTTTGGTTAGGTTTATTCCTGGTATTTTTTGAGGCTATTGTGATTGGGAAGGTCTCCTTATATTCCTTTTCCAGTTGCTTATTTTTGGTGTAAAGAATGGCTACTGATTTTTCTGGGTTTATTTTGTATCGCTCCACTTTACTGAAACTTTTACTCATTTCTAAGAGTTTTCTGGTGGAGATTTTAACAAGCCTTAGGTAAACTATCATATAATCTTAAAAAAGGGATAGTTTTACTTCCTCTTTTATGATTAGTACTCCTTTAATTTCACTTTCTTGCCTTATTGCTCTAGCAAGCATTTCAAGCTCTATATTGAAGAGGAGTTGTGATAGTGGGCAGCCTTGCCATGTTCCTGTCTTTAAGGGAAATGGTTCCAACTTTTCTCCATTTAGGGTAATGTTGGCTGTGGGTTTCTTGTATATGGCTTTGACTACATTAAGGAATGATCCCTCTAACCCAATTCCCTCTAGGACTTTAAGCATGAAGGGATGCTGGATTTTGTCGAAAGCTTTTTATGCATCAATTGAGATGATCATATGGTTTTTGTCTTTCAGTCCATTTATGTGTTTTATGATTTTTATTGATTTACATATGTTGAAACATCCCTGCATCTCTGGTATGAGTTGAACTTGGTCATGATGGATGATCTTTTTGATATGGGTCTGTGTGTGATTTGCAAGTATTTTGTTGATAATTTTTGCATCTGTGTTAATTAATGATATAGGTCTACAGTTTTCTTTCCTGTTTGTGTGTTTGCCTGGTTTTGGTATTAGGGTGATGCTGGCTTCATAGAAAGAATTTGGGATATTTCCCTCTGTATCCTCTGAAAAGTTTGAGTAGTAATGGTTGTAAGACCTCTTTAAATGTTTTATAGAATTCTGCTGTGTAACCATCTGGGCCTGGGCTTTTTTTAGTTGGGAGGATTTTTATTACATCTTCAATTTCCTCAAGTATTATGGGTCTGTTTAAGCTGTCAATCGCTTCTTGGTTAAGCTTTGGTGAATCCTAGGATTTCAGATATTTATCCATTTCTCTTAGGTTTCAAATTTAGTAGAGTATAGGTTTTTGAAGTATTCTCTTTATTTATTTATTTATTTATTTATTTATTTTTTATTGATGCTTTGTGCATTTCATACATTTTCCAATTCAGTTCAGGTATATCTCCCCTTCCCTTTCCCCCACCCCCACCCCAACCGAGATCATGCATTCTGCCATGACTGTCCTGCATATCTCTCTCAGTTTTTTTTCCCCATTTTTTAGCTATAAGTGATAATCCATGAGTAGAAGCATCCTTCATGTAAAACCAATTTGCAGGCTGTTGTGCCCAAACACCCACAGCCCCACCTTCCAGTGGGGAGTGAGGGGTTGTATGTTCAATCAGGTTAATCAAATGAGGGTCCAGACTACATTGCTGTAGTTTCGCCCTTCACCCCAATCGCAGCCCTTACATTCTACCATGCCCCCTCTTCCGCAGATTATTCCCTGGGCTTAGAAAAGGGGCACAGGTGGATGAGAAGCAGAACAGTCCACTCTCTCTGGAGCTGTTGTCTTGGATTCTGGTCAATTCTGGCTGTTTCCTTTCATGGGCTGACAGTCTGTCCAGGAATAACCTTTCGATCCTACTAATGAAGCACAAGCAATTAGATATATAGGTACTTAAGCAGCATTAATAGTTATGGTAGGTTACTTTGGTATACAGAAATGCAGAGGTGGAAACCTACACAAAAAAATGTAAATGTATAATAAGGTGAAAAATCTCTCAATTTTGACCTTAAATATTAAATGGGCTAAACTCCCAATAAAAAGGCATAGACTGGAAGAATGGATTAGGAAACAAAACCCATCTTTGCTGTCTACAAGAAACCCATCTCAATTCAAGGATAGGCACCAACTAAGGGTGAAGGGATGGAAGAGAATGTTCCAAGCAAATGGTACCAAAAAGAAAGCAGGTGTAGGTATTCTAATATAAGACAAAATAGACTTCAACAAAAAAATAAAAAAGAGACAAAGAGGCCATTACATGCTTATCAAAGGAACAATTAATGATGAAGATTTCACAATCATAACAACATATATGCAACCAAACTCGGGTCACCACAACTTTATAAAGAAAATTCTTCAGGATCTCAAGGCACAGATTAACCCCAGCACACTAATACTAGGGGACTTCAATACCTCATTAAGTCCCTTAGACAGATCAACAGGACAAAGGCTAAACAGAGAGACATCTGAAACTAAATGACACAATACACCCAAATGGACCTCACAGGAGCATCTATCGAATATGTTCACCCAAAAAACACAGAGAATACACTTTCTACTCAGCACCTCACGGAACATCTCCAAAAGACCATATACTGGGCCACGGACATAAACTCAACAAATAAAAAGATTGAAATAATCTCATGCATTCATGACCACAGTGCAATAAAACTCAAATCAACACAACAGAATAAACCTACAACCTACAGGAAACACATGGAGACTAAACACACCCCTGAATAATGAGTAGGTCAAGGAAGAATAAAAAAAAGAAAATAAAGCATTCCTGGAACTGAGATGACAATGATAAAAAACAACACAGCAAAATTCTATGGGACAACTTTAAAAGCAATCCTAAGAGGGAATTTAATAGCTCTAGTGCCTACATTAAAAAACGCAGAAAGAGACAAGTGAAGTCTAACACTGCAGCCTAAAATACTTGAGAGACAACAACAAATGAACCCTAAACGGAGCAGACACAGAAGAAATAAAAAAAATCAGAGCAGAGATCAATGAAATAGAAACAAGACAGCATCTTCAGCAAGTGGTGCTGCAAAATTGGATCACCCTTGCTAGATGAACAAACTAAATCCCATACCACTCACTCTTGACAAATCAATGCCAGTTGACCAAAGACCTCAATGTGAAAGCCAAA
>VZQC01004266.1:2810775-2870879 GCA_009823505.1 Rhizomys pruinosus
TTTTTGTTTTTTGTTAATTTCTTTTACTAGTGTTTGAGGATTGTTGCTCCTCTCTTCTTCCCTTTGAATTGCTTCAAGTATTTTTTTTTTTGTGTTTCCATTTTCATTTTGTTTATGTTCATGGAAGATTTTTCTCTCTCCCTTCAACTATAATCGACATTTTTGCTGGTAAAGTATTTCTGGGTTGGCATCCATAGTCCTTAACACTGGGAATGCTTTGCTCCAGTTCTTCTTCTTTCGTGGTTTTAGGCGAAGAATCAGTTGTGATTCTCTATGGGTTTCCTTTGTAAGGACTTGTTTTTCTTTTGTAGCTCTCAGAATTTTTGTCTTTGTTTGGGCATCTAGCATTTTAACTATGATATGGCGTGGATGTTTCTTTTATGATCTTGTCTATTCGGTAGTATGTGCTTCTTGTATTTGTATGGTTTGTCTATTTTTAGTTTGGGGAAATTTTCTATCTATTATTCTGTGAAGATCTGATCAATACTATTTTTTGAGAATTCTTCTCCTTCCTCTATTCCTTATGATGTGGAGGTTTGATCTTTTCATAGTGTCCCCATATTTCCTGGTTGTCCACTTTGTGTGTATTTTTAAATTTTTCATAATCTTTATTTGAGCTTTTTAATTGCTCTGTGTTTATCTTTCCAGTCTGATATTCTTGTTCTGCTTCCTCATTCTACTTCTGAGGCTTTTTCCTTTCCTTTCTTCTTGATTGAAAATGTGTTTTAATTCCTTTTTCGTTTATATCCTTGTGTTTTCTTTAGTACTTCCATTTCCTTTTGAGCTTTTCAATCTCTTCTTGGTGCTTTCGATCTCTTTTGTGTTCCTTTGTGGTTGGCTTTCTTTTCAGTGTTTTACTTCCTTTCGGAGTTTGTTTTTTTCCCCTCTAGCTCTTTGTGGAGTTTGTACGGTCTGTTCTTTAGTTCTTCCGAAGTTTTATTGTATCTTAGGTCTTTTGAGTTTTATTCTTTCTCTTTATTTTGTATCTTTATTTTTTTTCTTCTAGTTCTTTCTGGAGTTTGCTTGTCAATCTGTTCCTTTAGTTCTTTCTGATGTTTGTCATTGTATCCCTCTAGGTCCTTTTTGAGTTTTTCATTTTCTCTCTTTAGGTCTCTGAATTCCTCTTTATGTTCTTTGATTTCTCTGCATAGGTCTGCAATTATTCCTCTAAGATCTGTTCCTTGGGTCTCCTCCATGGGGATCCCATTGTAGCTATCTCCTACTGGTTTGCTAGCGCTTAATGCAGGATTTTCCTGTGCCTTTCCCATGTTGTCCCTTTGTCGTGTTCCTGGCATGTGGGCTTCCCTTTTGTGGTTCAGATCACAAATACCTTTTCACTATGTTAGGGGATGGTTTTACTTTCCTCCTTTAGATGCCCCCCCCCTTTCCTCCTCCTTGTTTATGGAGTATTGACTTGTCTAGTTTTCAATTTTGTAAACCACTCTTCTCTTCTTGCTCTGAAGGTTCTCTGGGCTGGAGAGATTGCCTAGTGGTTAAGAGCGCCGACCGCTCTTACAGAGGACCTGGGTTCGATCCCCAGCACCCACATGGCGGCTGAGAACCGTCTGAAGCTCCAATTCCAGGAGAACTCCAGTTCCAGGGGAATCCGAGACCCTCTTCTGAACTCCGCGGCATTGCACGACACGGGTGCACAGACTTGCATGCAGACAGTACATTCATACACATACAGAAATAAATAAAATTAATAAAAAATAATTAAAAAAAAAAAGAAAAGGTCCACTTCGATTCTCACCAATCTGGGGGGGGGGGATGCCCCGGCAGCCCACACCAAGGTGCAGACCACTAACCCCGGCCTCTCTGGTCCCAGCGCGAACGAGAGACGTAGGACGGTCCCGCCCACGGCCCCCTATCTGCGGCAGAGGCGGCAGATGCCTGCCCTGGTAACTACCCAGCCGCCCGCACCAAGGTGTAGACCACTAGCCCCAGCCTCTCTGGTCCCGACGTGAACGAGAGATGTAGGACGGTCCCTCCCACGGCCCCCTACCTGCGGCAGAGGCGGCAGATGCCTGCCCTGGTAACTACCCAGCCGTCCGCACCAAGGTGTAGACCACTTGCCCCGGCCTCTCTGGTCCCGACATGAACGAGAGACATAGGACGGTCCCGCCCACGGCCCCCTACCTGCGGCAGAGGCGGCAGATACCTGCCCTGGTAACTACCCAGCCGCCCGCACCAAGGTGTAGACCACTAGCCCTGGCCTCTCTGGTCCCGGCACAACCTGAAGTATTCTCATATGATTGTCTGGATCTTTCCTTTATCTGTTGTGATGTTTCCCCTTTCATCGTGAATGCTATTGATTTGGACTTACTCTTTCATTTTTTTTGGTTATCTGGTATAGAGGTCTGTCTATTTTGTTTATCTTTTCAAAGAACCAACCTTTGCATTCATTGATTTGTTGTATTGTTTTCTTTGTTTCTATTTCATTGATTTCTGCTCTGATTTTTGTTATTTCTTTCTGTCTGTTGGGTTTAGGATTAATTTGTTGTTGTCTCTCGAGTGTATTTAGCTGCAGTGATACATCCTTTATTTGTTCTCTTTCTGCTTTTTTAATGTGGGCACTTAGGGCTATAAATTTCCCTCTTAGAACTGACTTTAATGTATCCCACAGGTTTTGTTGTGTTTGTATTGTCATTTTCATTTAGTTCCAGGAATGCTTTTATTTCATTCTTTATTTCTTCCCTGACCCGCTCATTGTTCAGCATTGTGTTGCTTATTCTCCATGTGTTCTTATAGTTAGTGGGGCTTACCCTGTTGTTAATATTGAGCTTTATTGCACTGTGTTCTGACAGAATGCATGGAATAATTTCAATACTTTTGTAGTTGTTGACATTTCTTTTGTGTCCCAGTATGTGGTTGATTTTGGAGAATGTTCTGTGGGGCACTGAGTAGAAAGTATATTCTCTGGTGTTTGGGTGGAATATTCTGTGGACGTTTGTGAAGTCCATTTGGTGTATTATATTGTTCAGTTCTGATGTCTGTTTATTTTTTTCCAGCTGACCTATCTGGGGTACTCAGTGGGGTGTTGAAGTCCCCCACTATTAGCGTCTAGGGATTAATCTGTGACTTGAGGTATAAAGTTTTGTGCACCAGAATTTGGTGCATAAACATTTAAGGTTGTGAAATCTTCCTGATTAATTTTTCTGTTGATAAGGATATAATGGCCCTCTTTGTCTTTTCTATTAATTTTACTCTGAGGTCTATTTTGTCTGTTATTAGAATAGCCACTACTTCTTTCTTTTTGGTACCTTTTGCTTGGAATATTTTTTTCCATCCTTTAACTCCAAGGTGGTGTCTGTCATTGACGGTGAGATGGCTTTCTTGTAGGCAGCATATAGATGGATTCTGTTTCATAATCCATTCTCCCAGTCTATGTCTTTTGACTGGGGAGTTTAGACCATTAATATTTAAGGTTATTATTGATAGATGTGTGTTGTTTCCTTTCAACTTATTTTTCATTTGCATTCTTGATCTAGGTATTTATTTACTCTGTTATGCTTTTGTTAATTTCTCTCTTGAGTTGTTTAAGGATAGTTGCTCCTTTCCTCTGTTCTTTGAATTGCTTTGAGTATTTTCTGAAGTGTTGGGTTTTTTTGACATGTGTTCTTTCATTTTGTTTATGTCATGAAAGAGTCTTCTTTCTCCTTCACCTATGACTGGCATTTTTGCTGGGTATAGTAATCTGGGTTGGCATCTAAAGTCATTTAGTACTGGGAATACTTTGGTCCATGTTCTTCTGGCTTTCATAGTTTGCACTGAGAAGTCAGCTATGATTCTGATGGGTCTCCCCTTATATGTAACTTGTTGTTTTTCTCTTGTGGCTTTCAGTATTTTGTCCTTGTTTTGATCATCTAGTGTTTTAACTATGCTATAACGTGGGGAATTTCTTTTCTGTTCTTGTCTATTTGGTGTTCTATGTGCTTCTTGTATTTGTATGGGTTTGTCTTTTTTCAGTTTGGGGAAATTTTCTTCTATTATTGTGTTGAAGATCTGATCAATACTATTCTCTTGGGATTCTTCTTCTTCTATCCCTATGATGCAGAGGTTTGGTCTTTTTCATAGTGTCCCACATTTACTGGTTGCTCCACTCGTATTTTTTTCTTCTTTTTTTAATTTCATTTTTTTTAACAATAAGTAATCAAGCATCCTTCATGTAAAACCAATTTGCAAGCAGCTATGCCCAAACCCACACAGCCCAAGGCTCCCACCATCCATCTGACGGGGCTTGTATGTACAATCTTGTTGATCAAATAAGCGTCCAGTCTATATTGCTGTAGTTTCACCATTCATCCCAATCACAGTCCTTACATTCTTTTTTAAAATTTATTTTTTTTAAATTTATTTTTTTAATTTTTATTTATTTTTCTTTGTGTATGAGTGTACTGTCTGCATGTAGGTCTGTGCACCCGTGTCGTGCAATGCTGCGGAGGTCAGAAGAGGGTGTCGGATTCCCCTGTAACTGGAGTTCTCCTGGAATTGGAGCTTCAGACGGTTCTCAGCCGCCATGTGGGTGCTGGGGATCGAACCCGGGTCCTCTGTAAGAGCGGTCGGCGCTCTTAACCGCTAGGCCATCTCTCCAGCCCCAGTCCTTACATTCTACCACACCCCCTCTTTCGCAGATTGTTCCCTAGGCTTAGAAATGGGGTACAGGTGGACAAGAAGCAAAACAGTCTACTTTCTCTGGAGATGTCGTTTGGGACTCTCATCAGTTCTGGCTGTTTCCTTTCATGGGTTGACAGTTTGTCCAGGAATAACCTTTCAATCCTACTAATGATGCACAAGCCCACTCTTGTATTTTTAAAAATTATTCATAATCTTTACTTGAGGTTTCTAGCTCTGCTGTGTTATCCTGTATGTCTGATATTCTTTTTTTATGCTTCATCCATTCTGCTTCTGAGGATTTTTACTACCCTTTCCTTCTGATTAAATGAATGTTCAATTTCCTCATTTTTTCTTTTGATTTCTTCAGTATTTCCACTTCCTTTTGGAGCTTTTCATTCTCTTCTTGTATCTCCTTGCTGGGCTGGTCAGTTTCTTTTTTTCTTTTCAGCCTGAGATCTTTTCAGTGTTTCCACTTCCTTCTGGAGTTTGTCAGTCTCTCTCTCTAGTTCTTTTTGGAGTTTGTATTTCTCCCCTCTAGTCCTTTTTAAAATTTGTATTTCTCTTCCTCTAGTTCTTTTCAGAGTTTGTCAATCTCTCCCTTTATTTCTTTCCAGAGTTTATCATTCTTTACTTCTAGTTCCTTCCTGAGTTTTTCATTCTCTCCCTTTAGTTCTCTGATTTGTTCTTTATAGTCTTTGAATATGTCTACGATTGTTCTTCTAAGGTCAGTCTCTTGGTTTCCTTTCAAGGAGATCTCATTATTGGGATCTTCTGCAGGACTGGTTGAGTTCAGTGGTGATTTATTGTGAGATTTTCCCATATTGTTTGTTTTTCCATTGTGTCTTTGACATGTGTATTTGCTTTTATTTTTTCCCATTTTGTTTGTTTGTTTTTTGTCTTCTGTTGCTAATCTCAAATGTTAATATGGAGGACTGGTTGGTCACTCAGTTAGCTTCCTGCTGGTTTCTTCCTCAGTTCTGGCTATGCAGCCTAGAATCACTGACACTGAGGGATCATCCTAACCACAGTTAACCACAGCACCAGCAGTTTATACTTTCCACCACAGTATCAGTCACTTGAGTGTGGAGGGGCCCTGCCAGACCTGTGGTGGGCTTTTTATATGCCCATGGCCCCAACATGGCATCAATGTCATCCCAGAGTTCCATGCAGGTTCTTGTGAGCATTGAGGGAATGCCAGCATTTTGGGAACCTCACTGTTCCCACAGCTTTACCCTTAGTCCCCCCCCACCAAGTAAACTAGACTCCATCTTTGTAATTTGCAGCTTGTCCAATGATAAATTCATTTCAAAGAAGATATATTTTATCCCACACTCCATGCCCATTCTTTGGCCCTTATAAACTGAATGTACCAGGCTCTTCAATGAGTGTCCATGGGCCTTGGAGGAGAGGGCAAGAGAGAATCTCAGAGGTGACACATCAAACTTTTAGTTCTGTCCAAGTTTTGTTTTCAATGGACTGGTGGCTCATTCAGAAGTCTCATTTTAATTCTACTAATAAAACACAAATAGTAAGAAGTGCAGACATTATCCATTATCACAAGTTTACAATGGGCACAAACACAAATGCTTGGATGCTTTTTCAGTCAGGGCATTACAGCTGTTTAACAAAAGGATGGCAATAGATTTTAATGTGGCCGATAAAGTTCTTCTGCCACTAGTGGTGTCAATCTTGCAGTGTCAGTTGTATGTCCTACCCCCTACCCACAAGGGGGGAGGGGGTAAGACATACAAGGGGGCTATAGATCCAATTGGAATTTTCCTGGATGTACATATACCAGGCTTCCACTACTGGATTACATCTTCTTTGACATGTAAACATGCAGTGTGTGAGGTCTGTAGTAGAACTTCAGAGACCATTTCTTTCCATTGATTTGCATAGTGCTTTCTGGAAAGATGAAGGTCAGCTGTCCATTTGCAGTGTAATGGCTCAGCATAATTTTTTTTTCTCATGCTCACATTGTGCCTTATCTTCAGTAATTGAGCCTTACTGTCCACTTCTTGTGTGCACCTAATGTTATGGGCAAATAGCCATTGTTTTGGGGCCCCTAAAAGCCTCCCTGGCCAACAGCTCCTGGTAGAGCTGCCCATAACTGGTACTGAAGTTTTTATTGACCAATACATCTTATTTAACCACAAATCTCCCCCAAATTCCATAGTTATACATGTCCCTGATACCCCCTTAATGAATTTACTCTTTATCTTTGTTTCTTTAGGTGTACTGGGTATCTCTCCAATATGTCGCATATCTGTAAAACACTCAGATGTTAACATTAGGTATTAAATCAAACATAAAGAAGGTCTAACATAGCATGGGAATATTTTATCTATTTGTATCATTTTTGCCTCAAAAGATCCATGTTGAGTACAATAGCATGAATAAGAGCCATTAGTTCAGTTAGCTCTTCAGTATCTATAGTCATTTTCCCAAATCCATTTGGTATTCTGGGGTTTTTACCTGCACTCTCCCTGTATCTCTTTGGCTTTGATAGACTCATTGGGCCTGGCTCAAGGAGCCTATCCCTGCACAAGGCAAAGGAGGAATAGGTCTCCTTTTGTCTCTGCTGTATTTGCTGGTTAGCTGGGTCAGGCATGCACTGGTCCTGACTCCTGGCTGTAGTCACAACACATGTCTTTTTATCAGCACCATCTGGCTACTGGGGGAGGCCCCAGCTGGTCAAACTGCTCCCAACCACAGCAAGATTTTTCTCAGCAGAGAATGGTACTTTGTTTAACTTGGGGCATTCATTATCCATCCTTTGAACATTTTTTTATTCTTCAGATGCCTTTTCTAAGCTGTTACTCAGACTTTAAAGACTCCCAGAGGCTTTTCAGCATCAAATTTGGCTTTTCATCATTTTTTTTCTTTAAGAACTTGTGCTTGACATAGATCTCACAATGTTTGCCTCCTAGTAACCCAAGTGGACTTCTCTTTTTGTTTTGTCCTTTTTTTAATTTCCTTTATGTTGATTCACTCCTCTACAGATATATTTCACATGCTGGCTTAAGTCACCTAGACTTGACAAAGCCTTCTTTGCTTTACAAAGAGTCTGTCTCGTGAAGGGGCTCAGCACAACCATTAAAGTTTCATGCCACTCTCAAAGTCCTTGTTCAATCAACCTTAAATCACTGGTACACACAGCCCTATCTGGCCCAGTGAACTGGGCACTATATATAGCTTTTCTTATACCTATTTCCTCAATAATGCTCACCCCTCTCCTATAATTTCCTACTCCCCTGGTGTTTATGGGAACCTCTATTGGGGATAACCATGTGTCTCTAATGGTGCTTATTAGCCACTCCATTAGGGACTTATTCCCCTGTGCTGTCTCAGGCTCTAACTTTTGTCTCAAAGTGGGATGCTTTAGGAAAAGTAAGTCCTGCTGCTCGACATGCATGCTCAATTATAACTTCCCCATGGAGCCAACCTGAAATATGCCTAGCAGCCTAGCGATGGATGATGCAACCTCAGCCAACGAGGCTGAACCTATCGGAGAAAGAAACACCAGATGCCACCACCTGCTGCCTTCCCAGGGACCAATTGGACACAGGGAGGGGGTATAAAGGTCTGCCTGATTCCTGAAATAAATGAGCCTGCTTTTGCCACTTACCTGACTCCTGGGGTCTGTGTCATAGACTCTGCACCTTCCTATCCTTGCCTATCCTTGCCCCTAAGGGTCCTGCACTGGGATTGCCTGCTGCATCTGGCACCCAGTGTAGTCTCTTTACCCATGCGGGCATGGGCATTGAACTCGCATGGCTCCAGCTGTATGTTTTTGTTGCTGCAGTAATTTTTTGGGCCCTCATTTTTCACATTAAGCGCTGCATCTGACATGAATAGGTCACCACTATTCAGCACCCTTCCTCCTTTGTGGCATGGTCAAGTGCCCCCATCAGCAGTTCTATGGTAGGTTGACCCCTTGATGTTGATGTTCTTTGTTCTTTGTCTTTGCATTGACCTTCTGCTCTCTTCTGTGTCCGTAGTAAGGAGGGACATACATTTTGGTTTCAGTTTGCCCGGGGACTCCATATAAAGACTGACCATATAGGAGTCGGAACACAGATTGGCCCCCTAAAGGGCCTCTCTTGACCAGAGACACCATGTGGGCATGTGGCTGTGGCCTAAAAATCCATGGAAGTTCCCCACTAATCACAAGACATTTGGTTTGACACACGATGTCCCGTGTCTGCTTGTTATACATTTGCTCTGTTCTTCTTGTCTCCCCCTAAGACTGCTGTTGCCTTCTCACTATAAGAAATCTCACATAAAGGAATGAGTTCCCGTGAGAGACATCAAACCTGCCACAGAAGAGATAAAAGAGGAGGAATCCACTTTGGACCCTACATTTGGATAATGTATTATATGCTTGTGCATCTGAGCCAGGAGGAGAATTTATGGGCACTATTGCCTATGCCCCCTATGTTGCTGCCTGTTGATGTCAACTCACCTACCTGGATGCATGGATATCCATTCACTCTTATTCCTACAAGGAGGAAATATGACCAGTGGGACCTATGCTTCAGACATTGCTCTCTTAGCTGTGACCCAAGGTATGAAACCTTCTGTCTTACTCCTTATCAAGTCAAAACTATTACTTCACAAACACAAAAACTGGCACAATATATTAGAGGGACTTGGTCAGAAAACTTTCTCAACCATTCCATCCTACTCAGGGAATGAATCTCAGACCTCAGTTTCACAAGGGTGGTAGCCCTGGACTTAAATAGCTCCTTTATTTGGAACAACATTAAAAAACTCTTTGACCCCTCCTGGTCAGCAACTTACACCATACTAGCTGGTATTATTATTGCACTAATGATTCTTTTTTTTTAAATTTTTTTAAATTTATTTTTTATTTTTTATTTTTTTATTTTTTTATTTAAAAAAATTTTTTTTATTATTTATTTCTGTATGTGTATGAATGTATTGTTTGCATGCAGGTCTGTGCACCCGTGTCGTGCAATGCCGCGGAGGTCAGAAGAGGGTCTCAGATTCCCTTGGAACTGGAGTTCTCCTGGAATTGGAGTTACAGACGGTTCTTAGCCGCCATGTGGGTGCTGGGGATCGAACCCGGGTCCTCTGTAAGAGCGGTCGGCGCTCTTAACCGCTAGGCACTAATGATTCTTTAAGTGTCTCCTACCGTGTATCTCCAAACTGCTCCATCAACAAGTCCACGCTCCAGGTGCTTATGGTTCTTGAGGTGGTTAGGGCTAGACTCACAGAAATACGTGAGACAACCACGTAGTCCTCCTCATACACCCTTGGCACCCTCCAAGGAAACTGTCCTCCAAGGTGGGGACAGCAATGCCAGAGTTAAGAACACTGAGTCCCATTGGGCAGCCCAAGAAAGAAAAAACAAAAGGGTGGATAGGCAGGAGAAGTAAGCCCTGCTGCTCAACACGCATGCTCAATTATAACTTCCCCATGGAGCGGACCTACCTGAAATCTGCCTAGCAGCCTGACAATGGACGATGCAACCTCAGCCAACAAGGCTGAAACTGTGGAAGAAAGACATACCAACTGCCACCAACTGCCACCTGCCCAGGGACTAATGGGACCCAGGGAGGGGGTATAAAGCTCTGCCTGATTCCTGCAATAAATGAGCTCGCTTTTGCCACTTACCTGACTCCCAGGGTCTGTGTCATTGACTCTGCACCTTCCTATCCTTGCCCCCAAGGGTCCCACATTGGGATTGCCTGCTGCAGGATGCATGGTTATATTACTTAGTTTTTCTGCTTCTGAAGCACTTAAAACAATTCCATCCACTCTATTGTCCCATATCCTTACAAACTAGGTGGTGAGATGCTCCTTCACTGCCTGCTTGAAAATCTTCCCCAGCTCCAACTCCAGTGCTGAGTGTTTTCTGACTGTCTTAGTTTCCCCAACTGGGCCTTTGCTAGAGCCACCATTAGCATGGTGAAACATGGATTTTTCCTTTTCTTTGTATTAAAGGTCGAACCCAGGGGGCATCTGGAACCTTTCTTATGTCGCTCTCTTTTTACCATTATTCGATTTTCTCCTGGTTCTCCTGGATTCAAAAAGTGGCAGGACGACACTTCTACCTCTTCTTCTCCTTCGTGCATGTTCCTGGCAAGGTCAGAGGCCAGTACTGAGGATGCCAACCTCTTACATTTTTCTTGCTGTAACTTTTCCTTTAGCTTTTTAATCACTCTTTGCTCTGTCTCTCCTACTTGAGATATATCCCAAGTTACGTCAAGTAATATCCAGGACACCTCAGCCATAGTTTGTTGCATATCCCACCTTTGATCTTCTATTTTTAGGGCTCATAAAGTCTGCTTTAGGCCCTCTGTGGTTTTCAAAATATTTCCAAATTCACATGGCAGCCTCCACTGGTCAAGGAAGAATGTTACTCTGCAACACTTAGAATCAGATGTACAGCGGGGATTTTTCCGAGTGACTCTACCTGCCTATTAAGTTTCACTCTAGTTCTGCGTCTTAAAGTCTATTACACATTGCAAGATATCCACAAACAATCCACTGTGCCAGGATTCTCTTTGCATTTTCCTCCAGCTTTATTTCAATTAGCAGCTTTCCCCATGAAAGATAGCCTGCCATCACTTTTCCTGAGCTCTTGCTTTTGCCTAATACTGCCTGACTACATCAATTCTGTCACAGAGAGTTTTCCTCCTGGAGGAGGGTGTGGTACCCATACACGAAGTGTCCCTCCTTGCCTCTGCCATTATTGGTTTCCTGGTTACTGGGCAAAGCAGTGAGCAGACTCCAATCTTAATTCTGGGAAGATAAGAGGGTTTGTTAGCCTTGCATACAAAGTGGTGGAGGAAAGCATACACTCACTAACTGAGTGTCGATTCTCTTTTCCCAGCACAGCCACCCAGAGTCATGGCATGAATTCTGTGTACTCTGCCCATGATGACAAAATGGCAAGAGACCCCCAGCCCCACACGGTAGGCTTTTTATATGACTCTGGCCCCAGCATGGCACAAGCAGCACCCCAGATTTCTGCTCCCATTCTTGTGAGCATTGAGGGAATGCCAGCATTTGGGAACCTCCCTGGAGGATTGGCTTTGCCCTTATCCCCTCCCTCTAAGGAATCCAGACTCCTTCTTTGTAGTTTTCAGCTTGTCCAATGATAAATCCATTCCATAGAAGATATATTTTATCCCATAGGAGGCATGGCAGAGGTGGCCAGAGCAGGAACTCAAGTGCTCATATCTTCCAGTAGGCAGAGGAAGCAGAGAGAGACTGGAAACCTGGCAAGAAAAACTCAAGAACTCTTTTTTTTCCTCCTTTTTTTCCCCTCTATTTTGCATGCAAATAGTGGAATGTCATCACCACTGAAGACCTAAGAACTCTTAAAACCCATCCCCAGTGATGTGCTTTTTCAAGCATGACCACAGCTTCCAAGACCTCACTAAACAATGCCACCATCTGAGAACAAAATGTCCAAATACTTGGAGCCTATGGAGGACGTTCTCATTCAAAATGTCTCAGTGAACAAGGAAGTCTGAGCATAGGCCTCAATATTCCACCATCTTGTTTTATGTGATTCAGAAGTCAGCATGTGAACCAACCTGGACAGACCTTCCAGATATTGAAGGATGTGTTCTAATCATGCTATTAACCTACCGATGCCATAAACCACTAAAAATTGGAAGCAGTCACCTCTAGCCTGTTTACAAGTTGGCTGTAGACACATTGGACAAAACAAAATCCAAGATGAAAAAACTTGACTGTCCAAATAATCCTCATTTGTACTAGCATTAATATACAATTGTATTTTTGGTCCTGATTTTTATGCTATTGTTGTTTTTACATACCAATAGAAACTAGAAATCTTGGTACCTTAAAGACCTGCCTTCCTAGCTGGCATTCCACAGTTAGAAATCCATTTCCTTGGTTAATCCATTAACTTCTATTCTTAAAAGGATATACATGTTTGGAATTAAGAATTAATAGACCACATTCTCTACTGATTTGCAAAGAGAAAGGATGAAAATTGAAGACTTGGGAACAGTTTAAAGATTTTGTAAGATAAAAATGTTGGAGCCTTTTGTGCTAGAAGTTAAATGAAGATGAAGACCTGAAAAGATCTTAGAAGTTGCTGGCTGTGTTCTCTGCCCATACAGGTGTAAAGTAGAGCTCTTGATGGTAATCGCTCACAGTGTACATTTCACATGAAGGGACTTGGACAGTGATAGATATGGGAAATATCCATGAAGGAAAGCTTTGGAAGTTGATGTGAACCTGTTACACATACACAGCATAAGTTTTAATTCATGTCTTCTTTCTGTTTTCCTAAGAGTAACTTGGTTTTGTGTTAAAGAGCTTTTCCTTGTGATTCTTTCTCTGTGTGTTTCTGGGGCTGACTCCACAGTTCACTGGAAAGTATGACATTCAAATGGGTCCAGGGATTCAACCTTGGGATTTCGGGTTTGTAGATGAGAGAGAATGAATCATGCTGTGAACATTTGTATGATTTTAAGATGTCAGTGTTTGTGTGGAGAGACTTACCTTGCTATACTAGTCACTTTCCTGTTGCTGTGATAGAACCATCATGACCAAGGGAAGTTATAAAAGAGTTTGTTTGAGTTTACAGCTCCAGGGGAAATAGAGTCCTTTATAGTGTGGAGGATGTGCTCCAGCAGGAGCAGAAAGCAGAGCTTCACATCTTCCAGCAGGCACGGGAAGCAGAGAGTGACTCAAGATTAGCAAGGTTTTGAACTCTCTAAGCCTGCTCCCTCCAGCATGGACACACCTTCTAAGATTTTCAAAACCAGTGCCACCAGTTGTGGACAAAATCTCTAAGTACTTGGAGCCTATGGGGGATATTCTCATTTGAACCACCACACTTACTATCACCAAATGAGGACTTATATAAGAAACTACAACTAGAAGAAAATGCAGATGAAAGTTGGACAGAAATAGATTCTTAAGAACTTGATGAATTGTCACTTCAACAAGGCACTCAACCTGGATCTAACACTTAACTGTTTAACTCTGAGACAAAATTATTTCTTTGTTCTTAAGTGTGGGACTGGGTGTTTCTCTCCTGCATATGAAAACTTTGAATGAATGGGTGTTGAATTAAAATTAACAGAGTGTGTATAGTTGGGCTGACTGGTAACAATAATCATAGAAGAAAATGTATACAAAATTAGACAAGAAAGGAGAGGAGAGATAAATAACACTTACCTGGTGTAAAAAAACAGAGGGAAATGTATCAGTTCAAGCAAGTGTACACCTGAAGGCTATGTAAGAAGAAACAGTGCTAGACAGGAGAAACCTCCCTTTGAGCTGTTGGCCAGGGTAGTTCAAGAGAATCCAAAAATGACACAGGCTATTGCCACAGCTTTTGAGTGGTTCATTTTTTTTCTTTCTTCTTTGTTTTTTGAGTAGCTTGTATACTCTGGAAATTAATGCTTCGTCAGACGTATCTGCAGTGAATGTTTCCTCCCACTCTGTGGGTTTTCTCTTCACTTCCTTTATTGTTTCTTTTGATGTACAGAAACTTTGGAGTTTTATGAGGTCCCATTTGTCAATTGTCGATCTTATTTCTTGTGCAGTTGCAGTCTGATATAGGAAGTCTTTTCCTATGCCTATGTCTTGTAGTCTGCTGCCAAGTTTCTCCTCTATCACCTCCAGAGTTTGGGGTTTCACGTTGAGGTCTTTGGTCCATCTGGAATTGACTTTTGTACAAGGTGAGAGGTAGGGGTTTAATTTCATTCTTCTATAAGTGGTGATCCAGTTTTGCCAACACCACTTACTGAAGATGCTGACTTTCCTCCAAGCCACAGTTCCAGGCTGATTAGACTATAGTTTCAGGTTCACAGGACAGGAAAACAGCTCCAGGGTTATGGAAACAGACCAGCTTCATGTTGACAGGATGTGAACATGGGCCCAGGCTCACAGGAGCAGTGGGGATCATTATTTCGATTATGTTGGCTCCTATTTTCTTTCTGTCTCCATATCTCTGTGGCACGACAGATTATACGGTTGGCGAGGATACACATTTGGGGCTTCTGTGCCACTAGGTCCAGAGCAGCAGTTACGTCCAAGCCCTAATTCCTTTACTTGAGGAACCTGTTTTTTCTCAGTTGGTCTTTTGGTCCCTGGGAGCAGGAGGCAAGGTGCGGTGCCAAGCAGCACATATTTTCGCAAAGAGAATTTTCTCAGGACAAATTGGCCTTGTAGTCTACCAGGATTGGGGAAACAGAGATGAGTTGAGAAAACCAAGGGCGTTTCACGTTGTTATGAGATAAAGAGACAGTAACTGAAGGGAAGCTGGATGAGGGTGCTGAGGAAATTTTTCATGGTGGGTTGTCTGCATAATGCTCACAGGTATAGCAGGGGCAGCATGGATAGTAAAATGAATAGTGAGATGCCTAACTAGCATGAGACCACCCAAGTAGATGACGCTAATGGGGGAAATCCCAGGGTGGAAATCCAAGTGTAGGTGGAATACAGTGTCATGTTTAATTGAGTGATAGGGTCCACTACAAAAGGGCACTGTTTTGGAACATAGCCATAGGATTAAGAACCCAAGTTTTCAAGCCACCCGGGTAGTACCCAAGGCAGCCGTTGCAACCCGATCCTGGCTGCGGCAAGCCGTGCCCCTATTTTGTCTTCTGGCAGATCCCTCCCGCGCGAAGAGAGAGCCCAAGGGAGATAAATTTTTAGAGCAAATTAGGGCAAGCAAAGAGCCTAGAGTCTGGCCCTCCTCAGTTTTGCCTTCTGACCTGGCCAGGAAATGCATAAAAAGAAAAAAAGAGGGGAGAAGTTGTCCCACCCTGCCATTGCTTTTAAGCAATAGGGGCCAGAAAGGGAAGAGACCCCAGATTAGATCATAATACAAGGCTCATCCTGGAACCGCCAAAACTTGGGACCCATAAAAGAAGACAGATAGTGATGAAAAAGGGAATGACCTAGAAAAAGTGCAAGATGCCCCTTAGGTCGACCCTTTAATACAATCAAGGAAAAATTCTTGTTTCAACATGCTGATGGTTGCTTTAACCATGACCCAGTTTGGTAAACTAAGGCAATCAGAGGATACTCAGCATTGGAGCTGTTGGAATTGGGGAACACTTTCAAACAAGGAATAAAGGAACCCTTACTCACCGGCGTGTGAGGCTGTGGGACATGGGGGCAGATGGATTATTTTAAGTGCTGCAGAAGCAAAAGCTGAGCTATAACTACCCATCCCTCCTTGACACATGGGCTTCATAACCTGAGGTAGCACAGAGAATCAGTCCCTGATGAACTGGCTTATATGAGCCATTAGAGATACTTGGTCATTCCCAGTAGATGTTCCCATGAATACCAGGGGATGGAGGATGGTTGGAGAAGGGCAGGCACTACTGAGACAATTAGGTATGAGGAAACTGATATATAGTGCCCCCAGTTCACTGGGCCAGATAGGACTGTTTATCAAAAATGTAAGGAAAAAATTGATTGAACAAAGACATTGAGAATGGTATGGAGTTTTAATTGCTGTGCTGAATCCCTTGATGGGAGCGAATCTTTGTAAATAAAAGAGGCTTTGTCAGATTAGTAACTTAACCAGCATGTGAAGTAATTCCGTAAAAGAGAATGTAAGAACACCTTTAAAAAAAATATAAAGGCAAACAGCAAAAGGATATCTGCTTGGGTTACTCAAAGGTAAATGTGGCAAGACTTGTGTCAAGACAGGTTCCTAAAGAAAGAATCCTTGAAAGCTTAAATTCTGTTCTAAAGAGCCTCTGGAAGGTTTTAAAGCCTGTTCACAAAAGGTATAGAGAGAATAAAGACTGTCCCAGGTGTGGATAATAACCACACCAACTTAAACAGGGTACCATTCTCTGCTGAGAAAAATATTGCTGGGGTAGGAGCAGTTTGCCCAGCTGGGGCCTCCCCCAGTAGCCAGATAGGGTCAATGAAAATATAGCAGGTGTGACTACAGCCAGGAGACAGACCCAGTGCATTTGACCTAGGGAACCAACAAGTACAAGAAGGCAAAAGGGGACTATTCCTCCTTGGCCCTGTGCAAGGCTATGCATCTGGAGCCAGGCCCAATGAGTCTTTCAAAGCTAAAGAAATGCAGAGAGGCTGCATGTAAAACCCCAGGATACCAAATGATTTCAAGAAAATGACTACAGACAATGAAGAACTAACTAAATTAATTATGCCTTTTATCCGTGCTATCAGATCCAACATGATCTTTGAGACAATTGCCTAAAAATAGAGAAAATCTTCCCATGCTATATTAGACCTGGTTTTTAATGTTATATAATAATATAATATAATGGTTAATGTTTGAGTATTTACAAGAATGTGAGACCTGTTGGAGAGATATCAAGCACACCTGAAGAAACAAAGATAAAAATAAATTCCACAAGGGGTAACAAGGCCAGGTATAACTATGAAATTCTTGGGAGCTGTAGGATTGGGTAAGACATAAGTGATATTCACCCAAAAGACTGAGAAAAGTTTGCAGTGGCCTGAGCCTGTGGATGCCAAAGCTTAAATATATATCTTATAAAAACCAAAAATAGAGCCGGGCGTGGTGGCACAGGTCTTTTAATAATGAATCTAGCACTCGGGAGGCAAGCGGATCTTTGTGAAGGGTCAAGGCCAGCCTGTCGACAGAGTGAGTTCCAGGTCATCTGGGCTAACAGGGAGACCCTGTCTCTAAAAGACCAAAAAAAAAAAAAAAAAGAAAAATAGAGGCCTCCCCAAAAATTGGTACAATTGTTCAGATAAAGACATCCAGTAAAGATTGGGGGTTGCCTCCATGAATTTAACGTCTGGGGAACTCTTGGACCTCCCCCCAAGACAAAAGGCTATTGCTTCTAATGTTGGTTGCACAGAGGAAGCATATGGTAAAGAAAAGAAGAGAGGCCCCCTAATTGCTGAAGAGTGACATGAGATTGGAGGCCTGGGAAAGAGAGATCTGATGGACCCAGGGGAATGAAGTAAAAAACGGTCCCTGCTGCTGAAAACAGGTTGAACTCAATAGTGCTGGAGAGTGCCTAAATGCTAGGGGAAAATGGTCCCCAAATTTCTACCATGGACTCCACATGTGACACTATCACATGCCAAGCAAATTTTCCTGCTGTGGCAACAGTGGATCATCTACTATATATACAACCAGCAAAGTTCCAATCAGATTTAAGTTCTGCTCCCTGGGGAGAAACACACATCTGATACCATAAGCCAAGCTGACACCTAGTTCCGGGATGTTATAGGCCCCAATGAGGGAGCCATTGTAATTGTTTCGTTAGAATGCTGTGATGCCCCTGGTAAGACACCATCTAAGCATTTGTGTTTGTGCACGTAGAGTGGGTTGTTCTAATGGTCAGTATTTGTTTAGATATTAATGCTTCTTTCTATATGTGTTTTATTAGTAGGAAAGATACCCCTGAAATGAGCCAACAATCCATTGGAAACACATGATGAAAAGGACCAGATAGCGGATGTCCATAATGAAAACAGGCATATCTCTTACTCTCCTTCACCCTCTCCTGCAAAGCCTGGGGACTCTTGAAGAAGATGTGGGCAGATACAACATAAGGCCAGAAAGGAAGGGTGGGATGTTAGGTTGGTGGGCCCTCCAAAAGATGGATCCATGCATAAGAAGCTCCCATCTCTCCCCTTCCCCTGTGAATTGAATTTGTCCTTCTAAGGAGAGGTGGAAGCAAGATCCTCAAACTTCAAACCCTCCCAGACATACCAAATGATATTTTTTTTGAAATGAAATTATTTTGTTAGGAAGTCATTTTAATTATAGCATTATTCACAATAATCAAAAAATAGAAAATGACGATAAATGATCCATCTTTTGATGGTTACAGAAAACATGGTACAAATAAATACAAGAGGTCAGTGCTCTGCAACCTTTGGGGGCGGGCAGGTCCAGAAGTCACGGTGGCAAGTAACTTGCAGGGTGGGCTCTTTCCGGGGGGGGCTGCAGTTAGGGGGTCGTGTTTCTGAGGACTTCTGGGCGGACCGCCCTTCACCTTTCTGTTGGCGCCGTGGGCCAGAGTGTCAGCGGAGTTGGGTCAGGGCTCCTCACGGGATTTGGGCCAGTGCTCTGCACCCTTGGGCGGGCTGCGGGGGCACGGGCTAGGTCAAGCATATTTTCCACACACATGCCTCCCCCCCCACATATAATGGTTGAGAATCCAAGTGGGACTTTTTTTTTTTTTTTTGGGAGAACCTTCAGAAAAAGAAGAGAAAGTGGTATAAAAATTGAAAAGCTATACAAACTCTACTCTGCCATAAACAAAAGGAGGAAATGGGGGGAAAATAAAGCATCTGAATGAGGAAAGCAAAACCATCCGCCAACATCTGAAACAAGTATTGTGATCGAACCACAAACGGCGAAGCCACTATGCCAGGAACACAGAAGGGACAACATGGGAAAGCACAGGAAAATCTGCACCAAACAGCTACCAAACCCGAGTGGAGATAGCTACAATGGGAACCCTTGAGGTGACCCAAGGAACCGAGACTTAGAGGAATAATTGCAGAATCCTATGCAAAGAAATTAAATAAACGCATAAAGAGGAATTCAGAGAACTAAAAGATGGAGAATGAAAATAAAAAGGACTTAGGGGAATACAATGGTAACAAACATCGGAAACAACTAAGGAACAGATTGACAAACTCCAGAAAGAAACTAGAGGAGAAAAAAAATAAGGAAATACAGAGAACTAAAGAGGAGAACGAAAAAACTACAAAAAGGACCTAGAGGTATGCAATTGACAAACTTCGGAAAGAAATAAGAACAGACCGAAAACTCCAAAAGAAAACTAGGGGAGAGGAAAAAAAAAACAAATTCCGAAAGAGAAGTAGAAACATGAAAAGGAACGCCAAAAAAGAAGAGAGCACCAAGATAGAGTTGAGACAGCGACAAAAAGAGTTGAGAAACTCAAAAGGAAATGGAGTACTAAGAAACCACAGGATTGGAAAGAAAAAGGAATTAGAACACTCATTCAATCAAAGAAGAAAGAGAAAGGAAAAAGCCTCAAAGAAGTAGAATGGCAGGACAAGGCAGACAAAGACATATCAGATCTGGAAGAATACACAAGCAATCTAAAAAAGCTCAAAATAGATTATGAAAAATTTAAAACACAAAGTGGAACAACCAGGAAATATGGGACACTATGAAAATTCAACACTCTGCATCATAGGAATAGAGGAAGGAGAAGCAATCCAAGAAAATAGTATGGATCAGATCTTCAACAGAATAAATAGATGAAATAAATTCCCCAAACTAAAAATGACAAACCCTACAAATACAAGAAGCACACTGGCACTCCAAATAGACAAGATCAGAAAAAACACCCACGCCATATCAAGTTTAAAATGGCTTTAACTGCCAAAACAAAGACAAAATTTCTGGTACTACAAAAGAAAAAACAAGTCACATACACAAAAGGAAACCATCGAGAATTACAAACTGACTTCTCGGTCAAACCATGAAGCAAAGAATGAAGAACACTGGAGCAAAGCAGTTCCAGTTCTAAAGATCAATAGGATGCAATCCAGAATCCTTTACCCAGAAAATGTCAACTATTTGAAAGAGAGAAAAACCTTCCACATACATAAGCAGATGATGGAATATCATGTCTGGACACCAACTCTTCCATAAATCCTTGAAGCAATTCAAAGGGCCAAATGAGAGGAGCAACAATCCTCTAACACCTAGGAAAAGAAACAATAAAACAATAACCATAGGAAGCCAAATCAGACTAAATGTCCACATGAAAATAAAGTGAAAGGAGACCAACATCCACTTCACTTATAACCTTAAATATTAATGGGCTAAACTCCCCAATATCAAAAGGCATAGACTGAAAGAAGGAATAGGAAACAAAACCCATCTACTATGCCTGTCTACAAGAAACCCACCTCACTTTCAAGGATAAGAAACCAACTTAAGTTGAAAGGATATGAGAAAATTCAGCTCTTCAAGCAATATGGTACCAAAAAGAACAGGATGTGGCTATTCTAATTTATCATAGAAATAGACTTCAAAGCAATAGAAGTAAAAGAGACAAAGAGGAACCATTACATATTTATTAAAGAACAATTGATGAGGAAGATTTCACAAGCTGAATATATATGCACACCAAACACCAAGTGGTACCAAACTTTATAAAGACAAATATTCACTTCAGGATCTCAGGCACAGATAACCCCAGCACACTAAGAGTTAGGGGACTTTCATACCCCATTAAGTCCCCTAGAGAGATCAACATGACAAAGGATAAACAGAGAAACCTCTGAACTAATGACACAATACAACAAATTGGACTAAGACAGCTATCAATAGTACACCCGAACAACAAGAAATACACGTTCTACTCAGCACTTCATGGTACATTCTCCAAAATAGATCAAGTACTTGGACACAGTGAAAAACTCAACAAATATAAAAAGAATTTGAAATAAATCTCATGCATTCTATCAGAACACAGGGCTATAAAACTCAATATCAACACCATAGTAACCCCTACAACCTACAGGAACACATGGAGACTAAACAACACTCTTCTGAATAAATGAAATGGGTCCAAGGAAGAAATAAAGAAAGAAATAAAAACAATTCCTGGAACTGAATTTTACAAATGATAAAGCAACACAGAAAAATCTATGGGAACACTTTAAAAGCAGTCCTTAAGAGGGAAGTTTATAGCTCGAAGTGCCTACATTAAAAAAAAAAAAAAAACAGAAAAAGCCAAGTGGAAATGAATCTAACCTGCGCTAAAATACTTTGAGAGACAACCAGACAAGAAGAACCCTAAATGGAGCAGACAAGAAGAAATAACAAAATCAGAGCAGAGGGATCAATAAAATAGAACAAAGAAAACAAGACAAAAAATCAAACGAATCCAAAAGTTGGTTTCTTTGAGAGAATAAACAAAGATAGACAGAACCTCTAGCCAGTTAACAAAAAAGAAAGAGAGAACAGCTCCAAATCATAGAAATCTGTGATAGAAGGGGAAATATCACAACAGACAGTGAAAAAGATCCAACAATCATACGGAATACTTCAAAAACTTATATGCTACTAAGTTGAAAACCCTAGAAGAAATGGATGAATATCTGAAATCCTGGTGCCACCAAAGCGCAACCAAGAAGAGAGCGACAGCCTAAATAGACCATAATAACATGAAGAAATGAAGATGTAATAAGTAGAGCTGCCCAACCAAAAAATGCCCCAGACCCAGATGGTTTCACGTCAAAATCCTATAAAATATTTCAAAAAGAAACTTATAACCATTGCTACCCCCCACCCCAATTGTTTAGAAGGATAAAACGGATGGAGTTCTCCCACAATCCTTCTATGAAGCCAGCATCACGCGTACTACGCAAAAACAGGGAAAGATGCAACCAAAAAGGAGAACTATAATACCTATCTCCGCTAAGAAACACAGATGCCCAAAAATTCTAAACACAGGATTCGGGCAAATTGGCATACACAACCCACATCGAGCGTAATCCACCATGACCAAGTTGATTCATACCAGAGATGCAGGGATGTTCAACATATGGAAATCAATAACGCATCAAACATATAAACGGACTGAGGACAAAAACCGCACCTCATCTCAATTGATGGGAAAGCCTTTGACAATATCTAGCATCCCTTCATGTTAAAGTCCCCTGGAGGGAATTGGTCTGGGGGGACCATTCCACAATGTACTCAAAGCCATTTACAGGAAACCCAAAGCCAATAATCATCCTAAATGGTGAAAGACAGAAGCATTCCCTTAAGGGTAAGAACTTGGCAAGGCTACCCCCTGTCACCAATCCTTTTCAATAGTAGTGCTGGAAACGCTTGCTAGGGCCATAAGGTAAAGAAAGTGAAAATAAAGGATTTCTAATTGGAAAATAGTAAGTCAAGCTATCCATTTTTGGCTGATTATATGATTTTCTACCTAGGGGATGCTAAGCACTCCACCATAAAACTCCTAGAAATTATTAAGAGCTTTGTAAAGTGGCAGGATACAAAATAATCTAGGAAAATCAGTAACTTTCTTTACACAACAACATACAAACTGAAGAATGACTACAAGGAAACCTCCCACTCACAAGTAGCCTCATAAACAATAAAAACCTAGGAACCAAACCTAACCAAAGACCAACCAAATATCTCTACAACAAACAAATGTTAAAAAAAAAAACGCCCTGAAAAAGGAAATTGAGGAAGACATCAGAAGATGGACAAACCTCCCATGCTCATGGATTGGGAAAATAAATATAGGTAAAAATGTCCACCTAAGCTACCCAAACTAGTGTAGGCGAGTTATGCAATCCCAACAATGCTCCCCCAAGAGTTTCTTCTTCACAGGCTTGGTAAAATAATCCTCAATTTCATTTGGAAAACAAAAAACCCCGAATAGCCAAAGCAACCCTGAGTGAAAAGAGCAATACAGGGGGGATCGCTATACCAGACATCAAACGTATACTACAGGGCTATAGTTCATAAAAACAGCCTGGTAACTGGCACAAAAACAACCATTTGGACCAATGGAAAAAACGGAGATCCAGACTTGAGCACATACATTTTCAGCTACGTCATATTTGACAAGGGGGCCAGAAGACACAANATAGATTATGAAAAACTTTAAATACACAAAGTGGAAACACCAGGGAAATATGGGACATATGAAAATTCAACCTCTGCATCATAGGAATAGAGGAAGGAGAAGAATCCAAAAAATGAGTATTACAGATCTTCAACAGAATAAATAAGAACTTGAAAATTTCCCCAAACTAAAAATAGACAAACCCTACAAATACAAGAATGCACATGGACCCCCAAATAGACAAGATCAGGAAACAAAACCTCCACGCCATATCATAGTTTAAAATGGCTTTAACTTGCCCAAAACAAAGACAAAATTTCCGGAGGTACTCAAAAGAAAAAAAACAAAGTCACATACAAAGAAGGAAACCATCCGAATTACAACTGATCTCGGCTCAAACCATGCAAAGAGACTAAGACACACTGGAGCAAAGCAGTTCCAGTTTAAATGGATCATAGATGGCACCAGAATACCTTACCCAGCAAAATGTCAACTATTTGAAATAAGAGAGTGAAAACTTCCACAACATAACACATGATGATGGGAATCTGTCTGGACACCAACTCTTCCTAAATCTTTGAAGAATTCAAAGGGCAGATAGAGAGGAGCAACAATCCTCTAAACACCTAGGAAAAGAAACAAAAAAACATAACCCTAGGAGCAAAATCAGAGGCTAAATGTCCACATGAAAAATAAAGTGAAAGGAGACCAACATACACTTCACTTATAACTTAATATTAATGGGCTAAACACCCCAATATCAAAAGGCATAGACTGAAAGAATGGAATAGGAAACAAAACCCACCTACATGCTGTCTACAAGAAACCCACCCACCCTCAAGGATAAGAAACCAACTTAGGTTGAAGGGTGAGAAAGTATTCAGCCAGTCTTCCAAGTATATGGTACCAAAAAGAAAGGATGTGTTGCTATTCTAATATTAGTTAAAATAGACTTCAAAGCAATAGAAGTTAAAAGAGACAAAGAGGACCATTACATATTTATTAAAGGAACAATTTGCTATTTGAGCTTTTTAATTGCTTTGTGTTATCTTCCAGATCTGATATTCTTTGTTCTGCTTCCTCCATTCTACTTCTGAGGCTTTTTCCTTTCCTTTCTTCTTGATTGAATGAGTGTTCTAATTCCTTTTTCGTTTCATCCTGTGTTTTCTTTAGTACTTCCATTTCCTTCTTGAGCTTCTCAATCTCTTATTTGTGCTTCTCAATCTCTTCTTGGTGCTCCTTACTTCTTTGGTTGGCTTCCCTTTTCAGTGTTTCTACTTCCTTTCGGAATTTGTTTTTTTCTCCCCCTAGTTCTTTCTGGAGTTTGTCGGTCTGTTCCTTGATTTCTTTCCGAAGTTTGTCATTGCATCCCTCTTGGTCCTTTTTGAGTTTTTCGTTCTCTCTCTTTAGTTCTCTGTATTCCTTATTTTTTTCTCCCTCTAGTTCTTTCTGGAGTTTGTCAATCTGTTCCTTTAGTTCTTTCTGATGTTTGTCATTGTATCCCTCTAGGTCCTTTTTGATGTTTCATTCTCTCTCTTTAGTTCTCTGAATTCCTCTTTATGTTTTTTAATTTCTTTGCATAGGTCTGCAATTATTCCTCTAAGTTCTGTTCCTTGGGTCTACTCCAAGGGGTTCCCATTGTAGCTATCTCCTACTGGTTTGGTAGCGTTTGGTGCAGGATTTTCCTGTGCCTTTCCCATGTTGTCCCTTCATGTGTCCCTGGCATGTGGGCTTCCCTTTTGTGGTTCAGATCACAAATACCTTTTCACTATGTTAGGGGATGGTTTTGCTTTCCTCCTTCAGATGCTTTATTTCCCCCCATTTCCTCCTCTTTGTTTATGGAGTATTGTCTAGTTTTCAATTTTGTATACCACTCTTCTCTTCTTTTTCTGAAGGTTCTCCAAAAAAAAAAAAGTCCACTTGGATTCTCACCAATCTCGGGGGGGGGGAGGCATGTGTGTGGAAAATATGCCTGACCTAGCCCGTGCCCCGCAGCCCGCCCAAAGGTGCAGAGCACTGCCCCAAATCCCGTGCAGAGGCCTGACCCAAATCCGCTGACACTCTGGCCCCGGCGCCAAAGAAAGGTGAAGGGCGGTCCCGCCCAGAAGTCCTCAGAGACACGACCCCCTAGCTGCAGCCCCGGAAAGAGCCCACCTGCAAAGTTACTTGCCCAAGTGACTTCTGGACTGCCCGCCCAAAGGTGCAGAGCACTGACCTCTTGTATTTATTTGTACCATGTTTTCTGTAACCATCAAAAGATGGATCATTTATGTCATTTGCATTTATTGATTATTGTGAATAATGCTATAATTAAAATGACTTCCTAACAAAATAATTTCATTTCAAAAAAAATATCATTTGGTATGTCTGGGAGGGTTTGAGGTATCTTTGGCTTCACCTCTCCTTCAGAAGGACAAATCAAATTCACAGGGGAAGGGGAGAGAGGGGAGCTCTTATGCATGGCATCCATCTTTTGGAGGACCACCCACCTAACATCCCACCCCTTCTTTCTGGCCTTATGTTGTATCTGCCCACATCTTCTTCAAGAGTCCCCAGGCTTTGGAGGGGTTGAGAGAGAAGTGGTATGCTCTGTTTTCTATTATGACATCAGGCTCTCTGGTCTTTTCATCATCTATTTCCAATTGATTATTGGCTTGTTTCAGGGATATCTTTCCTACCAGTAAAACACAAATAGAACAAAGCACAAATATCTAAACAAATACTGACCATTAGAACAACCCACTCTACGTGCACAAACACAAATGCTTAGATGGTGTCTTACCAGGGGCATCACAGCATTCTAACGAAACAATTACAATGGCTCCCTCATTGGGGCCTATAACATGCCCTGGAACTAGGGGTCAGCTTGGCTTATGGTATCAGATGTGTGTTTCTCCCCTAGGAGTGGGCCGTAAATTCAATTGGAACTTTGCTGGTTGTATATATAGTAGATGATCCACTGTTGCCACAGCAGGAAAATTTGCTTGGCATGTGATAGTGCTACATGCAGGGTCTGCAGTAGAACCTTTGGGACCATTTCTCCCTAGCAATCTTCAGGGCACTCTCCAGCACTATGAAGTCCACCTGTTCAGCAGCAGGGAGGTTTTTTATTTTATTCCCCTGGGTCCAGCTAGATCTCTCTTTCCCAGGCTCACATCATGTCACATCTTCAGCAATAGGGCCTTACCATATGCTTCCTCTGTGCAACCAACATTAGAAGCAATAGCTTTTGTTTGGGGGGAGTGTCCAGAGCTTCCCCAGACAGTAATTCATGGGAGGCAACCCACCCATCTTACTGGAGTCTTTATCTAACAATTGTACAATTTTTGGGGAGCCTCTATTTTTCTTTTTTTTTTTTTTTTTTGGTCTTTTAGAGACAGGGTCTCCCTGTAGCCCCAGATGACCTGGAACTCACTCTGTAGACCAGGCTGGCCTTGACCTCACAAAGATCTCCTGCCTCTGCCTCCCGAGTGCTAGGATTAAAGACCTGTGCCACCACGCCCGGCTCTATTTTTGGTTTTTATAAGATATATATTTAAGCTTTGGCATCCACAGGCTCAGGCCACTGCAAACTTTTCTCAGTCTTTTGGGTGAATATCACTTATGTCTTACCCAATCCTACAGCTCCCAAGAATTTCATAGTTATACCTGGCCTTGGTACCCCTTTGTGAATTTATTTTTATCTTTGTTTCTTCAGGTGTGCTTGATATCTCTCCAACAGGTCTTACATCTGTAAAATACTCAAACATTAACATTATATATTAAGTTAAACATAAACCAGGTCTAACATAGCATGGGAAGATTTTATCTATTTGTAGCAATTGTCTCAAAAGATCCATGTTGGATATGATAGCATGGATAAAAGGCATTAATTTGGTTAGTTCTTCAGTATCTGTAGTCATTTTCTTGAAATCATTTGGTATCCTGGGGTTTTACATGCAGCCTCCCTCCATTTCTTTAGCTTTGAAAGACTCATTGGGCCTGGCTCCAGATGCATAGCCTTGCACAGGGCCAAGGAGGAATAGGTCTCCTTTTGCCCCTCTTGTACTTGTTGGTTCCCTAGGTCAAATGCACTGGGTCTGTCTCCTGGCTGTAGTCACACCTGCTATATTTTCATTGACCCTATCTGGCTACTGGGGGAGGCCCCAGCTGGGCAAACTGCTTGCATCCCTAGCAAAAAGTTTCCCTGCTTAATATGGGGGAGCATTATCCACACCTGGGACAGTCTTTATTCTCTCTATACCTTTTGTGAACAGGCTTTAAAACCTTCCAGAGGCTCTTTAGAACAGAATTTAGCTTTCAATGAATCTTTTCTTTAGGAACTTGGTCTTGACACAAGTCTTGCCACATTTACCTTTGAGTAACCCAAGCAGATATCCTTTTGCTGTTTGCCTTTATATTTCTTTTAAGTTGTTCTCCTCTTTTACAGACATACTTCACATGCTGGTCTAAGTTACTTAGATCTGACAAAGCCTCTTCTACTTTACAAAGATTCTCTCCCATCAAGGGATTCAGCACAGCAATTAAAACTCCATACCATTCTCAATGTCTTTGTTCAATCAATTTTTTCCTTACATTTTTGATAAACAGTCCTATCTGGCCCAGCGAACTGGGCACTATATATCAGTTTCCTCATACCTAATTGTCTCAGTAGTGCCTGCCCTTCTCCAACCATCCTCCATCCCCTGGTATTCATGGGAACCTCCATTGGGGATGACCAAGTATCTCTAGTTCATCTTATAAGCCAGTCCATTAGGGAATGATTTTTCCTGTGCTACCTCAGGTTATGAAGCCCATGTGTCAAGGAGGGATGGGTGGTTATATTGCTCAGCTTTTCTGCTTCTGCAGCACTTAAAATAATTCCATCTGCCCCCATGTCCCATAGCCTCACAAGCCAGGTGAGTAAGGGTTCCTTTATTCCTTGTTTGAAAGTGTTCCCCAATTCCAACAGCTCCAATGCTGAGTATCCTCTGATTGCCTTAGTTTACCAAACTGGGTCATGGTTAAAGCAACCATCAGCATGTTGAAACATGGATTTTTCCTTTATTTGTATTAAAGGTCGACCTAAGGGGCATCTTGCACTTTTTCTAGGTCATTCCCTTTTTCATCACTATCTGTCTTCTTTTATGGGTCCCAAGTTTTGGGGTTCCAGGGTGAGCTTGTATTATTGATCTAATCTGGAATATCTTCCCCTTCTGTCCCTTGGATGTAAAAAAATGGCAGGGTGACACTTCTCCCTCTTTTTCTCTTTTTATGCAATTTCCTGGCCAGGTCAGAGGCCAACACTGAGGAGTCCAGCCTCTTATTCTTTTCTTGCCCTAATTTCTCCTTTAAAAATTTAATCTCCCTCTGGGCTCTCTCTTCTATCTGGGATTGATCTTCCATAATACAAAATAAGGGCCAGGCTGCCTCAGCCATGACTTGTTGCAACTTCTTCCCTTGGTTTACTACCCGTTGGGCTTGAAAACTTTGTTCTAGATCCTCTGCTATTTTCAAAACATTTCCATATTCATGTAGTGGACCCTATCACTCAATTAAACATGACACTGTATTCCACCTACACTTGGATTTCCACCCTGGGATTTCCCCCATTAGCGTCATCTACTTGGGTGGTCTCATGCTAGTTAGGCATCTCACTATTCATTTTACTATCCATGCTGCCCCTGCTATACCTGTGAGCATTATGCAGACAACCCACCATGCCAAAATTTCCTCATCCCATACTTTCCCCTAACCCAGCCTTCCTTCAGTTACCTGTCTCTTATCTCATAACAAAGGAAACTCCATTGGCTTTTCTCAACTCATTCTCTGTTTCCCAATCCTGGTAGACTACAGCCAATTTGTCCTGGAAAATTCTCTTTTGAGAAATATGTGCTGCTTGGCACAGCACCTTGCCTCATGCTCCCATGGACCAAAAGACAAACTGAGAAAACACAGGTTCCTCAAGTAAGGAATTCAGGCTTGGAAGTAACTGTTGCCTCTGACTAGTGCACAGAAGCCCAAATGTGTTATCCTAGACACAAGTATAATTGTGTGCACAGAGCTATGGAGACAGAAAGAAAATAGGAGCCAACATAATCGAAATAATGATCCCCACTGCTCCTGTGAGCCTGGGCCCATGTTCACATCCTGTCAACATGAAGCTGGTCTGTTTCCATAACCCTGGAGCTGTTTTCCTGTCCTGTGAACCTGAAACTATAGTCTAATCAGCCTGGAACTGTGGCTGGCTCTCATGAGTCTGGAGCTGTGTTCCCCTCTTGTGAGCTGGAGCTGTGCCTGTGTCATATAAAACAGAGCTGCAGTACCCCTCTGTGAGTGTGGGGCTGTCATTGGTTCCTGTGAACTTGTAACTGAGATTTCCCTCCTGGGAACCAGGAGATGGAGCCCCTCCTATGGTCCCCTCCTTGAAACTGGAGCTGTGGTCTCTTCCTATGAGAGCTATGTTCTCTTCCTGTGAGCTCTAGGTGTGATCTCTTCCTGTGAACAGAGTTGTGTTCCCCTTGCACAAACTGGATCTGTGGTTCCCTCCCATGATCCTGGAACTGTGGTCTGTTTCTGTGAGCTAGAACTGTGGTCCCCTCTGGTGAATCCAGAGGTGTGGACCCTTCTTGTGAACTGGTGATATGGTTTTTCATGTCTCCTGTGTCCCTCCCTCCCTTGTCACCTTTTGCCACCCATAAGCTGGAGTTATGGTCCTTTCCCTAGTGAGCCTGAAGCTTTGGACTCCTGCTGTGAGCCACAGTTCTACATTTATTTGGAGGTAGGTTGGAATCCAGAGGTGTGGACCCTTCTTGTGAACTGGTGATATGGTTTTTCATGTCTCCTGTGTCCCTCCCTCCCTTGTCACCTTTTGCCACCCATAAGCTGGAGTTATGGTCCTTTCCCTAGTGAGCCTGAAGCTTTGGACTCCTGCTGTGAGCCACAGTTCTACATTTATTTGGAGGTAGGTTGGTGGTGGAGCAAAGTATGAAGGACTCCCTGAAGTTGGGCAGCAGTTTCAACTTTCTCTGAGCTACTACAATTCTCACAACTCTTTTTCCCTGAGGTCTCAGGTTGTGGATGACAGAGGCTTTTCCTATTATGCCGGGGACAAGAGAGGTCTCTGTTATTTTCAGGTTCAGGTCCTGGGAGGACTAATTCTCTTAAAGGGACCTCTCACCTCCCCAAGGCCCAGCTGTGGTCCTCATGGCCACACATGATCCTGGATATTCTGGCCTTGATGTTGGACCCTCCCATTACCAGACACCAAAAGGTTTTCTATTATTTTACTATTACTCTTCTTCAGCCCCAGTATGCCTTCACCTATGTCCAAAATGAACTTCTAGTGATAAAAATTAAAGTCTGGGGGTGGAGTTAGCCAGCCAGACAGCAGGTGCATAGGAGAAGGTGCACAGAAAGCAGGTGAGCCCAGTCCCCGAACCCACCTGTGCCCAGTGGTGTGGGCACACCCAGCCAGCTGGAACAACACCTCACCTGGGGTTTGTATGCCCAGCAGCATGGGTGGAGTTACCCAGCCAGCCATCAGGGACACAGGGTATCCCTGCTTGAGCTGTGGTGCTGGTGGCCCAGTGGGAACAGTGGTAGTGATTCCAGGCACAAGGCAGTAGAAGAGACAACAAACCTGCCACAATTCCAGTCCTGGGCCACTAGACTTCACAGCCAACCTAGAGGATATGGCCAGTGAGAAGCGACCAGAGTGAGTGAGCAGGTATGCACTCAGCAGTGACCTGTCCTGGTTGTTACCTATGCAGATTTCTGGAGCACCTCCAGATCACAAAGTGAAGAGTTAGTCAGAGTGAAAACCTGTAACCTAGACCAGCAAGCCCCCCGATAAACAAGGAGAAGACAACAAAGACATCTGAAGGAAACAAGCAAAGTAAGCCTTCAATGAAATGAAGAGACATTTGACATTGGCCTCAGAATACAAACAACAAAACAAACCCACATGCCAAAAACACAATGAAAAAAAAAAAAAAAAAAAACGGGAAAAGCACATAATAAATCCCCACCAAATTCTGCCAGTCCCATAGAAGATTCCTACAATGAGATCTCCCTGGCTGTAACCCAGGACAGAGAATGTAGAACAGTCACAGACATTCGAAAAGAAATCAAGGAATGTAAACAAAAAAAAATCAAAGAACTAAAGGGAGAGAATGAAAAACTCAGGAAGGAACTAGATGGAGAGAATGATAAATGCTGGAAGGAAGGGAAAACACTGAAAAGATCCCAACTGAAGTGAAAAAGGAAACCAACCAGTGAATCAAGGTTCTAGAAGGAGAGAATGACAAACTCCAGAAGGAAGTGGAAATACTAAAGAAATCAGAGGACGAAATGAAAAAGGAAATTGAACACTTATCCAATAATCAGAAAAGGATGGGAGAAAGCCTCAGTAACAAATGGATGAAGCAGAAAATAAAATACCAAGACTGGAAGATAATATGGAATAACTAGAATGCTCAAGCAAAGATTATGAAAATTTTAAAAAAAGCACAAGAGTGGAACAATCAGGAAATGTGGGACACTATGAAAAGACCAAACCTCTGCATCATAGGGATAGAGGAAGGAGAATAATCCCAGGAAAGCTATATTGATCAGATATTCAACAGAATAATAGAAGAAAATTTCCTCAAACTGAAAAAAGACAAACCCATACCAATACAAAAACCACATAGAACAAATAAACAAGATCAAAAAAGAAATTCCCCACACCATATCATAGTCAAAACATTAGACACCCAAAGCCAAGACAAAATACTGAAGGCCACAAGAGAAAAACAACAAGTTACCAGTAAAGGGAAACTAATCAGAATCACAGCTGACTTTTCAGTGCAAATGATGAAAGCCAGAAGAATACAGACTGAAGTATTCCCAGAACTAAATGACAATAGATGCCAACCCAGATTGCTATAACCAGCATAAATGTCAACTATAGTTGAAGGAGAAAGAAAAATCTTTCATGACATAAACAAGATGAAATAATACATGTCCAGAAAACCAACCCTTCAGAAAATACTCAAAGCAATCCAAAGGTCAGAGGAAATGAGCAGCTAGAGAGAGTAATTAATAACAGTATAACTGTGGAAATATAAGCCTAGACCAAGAATACAAATAGGAAATAAGGTAAAAGGAAGCAACACACATCTCTCAATAATAACTTTAAATATTAATGAGCTGAATTCCTCAATCAAAAGACATAGACTGGGAGAATGGATTCGGAAACAGAATCCGTCTATATGCTATCTATAAGAAGAAACCCATCCCACCCTCAAGGACAGGCACAAACTTAAGGTGAAAGGATGGGAAAAATATTCCAAGCAAATGGTACCAGAAAGCAAGCATGAGTTGCTATTTTAGTATCAGACAAAATAGACTTCAAAGTAAAACTAATCAGAAGAGACAAAGAGGGCCATTACATCCTTATGAAAGGAACAATTAACCATGAAGATTTCACAATCATGAATATATAATGCACCAAACTCTATAAGGACAATTCTGCAGGACTTCAAGGCACAGATTAATCCCAGCACATCAATAATGGGGGGCTTCAATACCCCACTGAGCCCTTTGGACAGGTCCACTGGACAAATAATAAACAGAGAGACATCTGAACTGAACAATACAATACACAAAATGGACTTCACATACATCTTCTGAATATTCCAATCAAAGACCAGAGAATATATTTTGTACTCAGTACCTCATAGAACATTCTCCAAAAACTGACCTCATACTGGGACACAGAAAAAAAAAAAAACCTCAACAAATACAAAAGGATGGAAATAATCCCATGCATTCTATCAGACCATGCTGCAATAAGGGGTATTAATTGGAAAAGATGAAGTCAAGTGATCCCTTTTTGCAGATAATATGGTTGTTTACCTAAGGGAAACAAAAAACTCCACCACCAGCAAACTCTTAGAAATGATTAAGATTTTCAGTAAAGTAGTGGGATACAAAATTAATCTTGAAAAATCAGCATCCTTTCTTTACACCAACAATAAACAAATGGAGAAAGAATACAAAGAGACCCTCCCATTCACAATAACCTCAAAGAAAGTAAAATACCTTGGAACAAACCTAACCAAAGCCACCAAAGATCTCTACAATGAAAATTTTAAATCCTGGAAGAGGAATATTGAAGAAGATACCAGAAGATGGAAAGACTTCCCATGCTCATGGATTGGGAAAATTAATATAGTAAAAATGTCCATCCTACCCAAACAAATATACAGATTCAGTGCAATCCCAATCAAACTCCCAATGAGTTTCTTCACAGTCTTAGAAAAAAAGTCCTTAAATTCATACTGGAAAACAAAACATCCCGGATAGACCAAGCAACCCTAAGCAAAAAGAGCGACATAGGGGTGATAACCACACCAGACTTCAAACTATATTACAGGGCTATAGTAATAAAAAGAGCCTGGTAATGGCACAAAAACAGACCTGTAGGTCAGTGGAACAAAACTGAAGAGCCAAACCTGAGCACATGCAACTTCAGCCAGCTCATATTTGACAAGGGAGCCAGGTCGACTCAATGGAGGAAAGACATCATCTTCAGCAAATGGTGCTGCCAAAACTAGATCACCACTTGTAGAAGGATGAAGCTGAATCCTTACCTTACACCATATACAAAAATCAACTCCAAATTGATCAAATACCTCAACTTGAAGCCAGAAACTCTGAAAATGATAGAAGAAAATGTCAGCAGTTACTTACAAAATATGGGCATAGGAAAAGATTTTCTAAATCAGGCAGCAGCTACGTTGGAAACAAGGTCAACAATACACAAACAGGACCTCATTAAACTCAAAAGCTTTTGTACAGAGAAAGAAACAATCAAGGAAGAGAAGAGAAAACCCACAGAGTGGGGAGAAACCTTCACCAGTGATACATGTGACAGAGGCTTAACATACAGAATAAATTACTCAAAAAACAAAGAAGCAAGAAAACAATTGACTCAATCAAAAGACGGAATAAAGAGCTGAACAGAGACTTCACAAACAAAGAAGTGAAGATGGCTGAGAAACATCTTAGAAAGTGTTCAACGTCGGGGCTGGAGGGATAGCCTAGCGGTTAAGAGCGCCGACTGCTCTTGCAGAGGACCCGGGTTCGATCCCCAGCACCCACATGGTGGCTGAGAACTGTCTGTAACTCCAATTCCAGGAGAACTCCAGTTCCAGGGGAATCCGACGCCCTCTTCTGACCTCCGCTGCATTGCACAACACGGGTGCACAGACCTGCATGCAGACAGTACATTCATACACATAGAAAATAATAAATAAAATTAAAAAAGAAAGTGTTCAATGTCGCTAATAAATAAGGAGATGCAAATTAAAACCAGTTTAAGATTTCATCTCACCCCAGTAAGACTGGCTAAGATTAGGAAAACAAATGACACCAAATGATGGAGAGGTTGTGGGATAGGGGAACACTCATTCACTGCTGGTGGGAATGCAAACTG
The DNA here is from genome assembly GCA_009823505.1 of Rhizomys pruinosus. NCBI lineage: Eukaryota > Metazoa > Chordata > Mammalia > Rodentia > Spalacidae > Rhizomys > Rhizomys pruinosus. The sequence goes on from VZQC01004266.1 coordinate 2,845,426, forward strand.
ATGCAACCTCTACAGAAAGTGTTATAGAGAATACTTGAAAAAACTCAAATTAAACCTACCACTTGACCCAGTTATACCACTCCTAGGTATATACCCACAAGACTCAACCTGTCCCAGAGAAACATGAAAAGTCATGTTTTTGTAGCTCTCTTTATAATAGTAAAGAGCTGCAAGCAACCCAAATATCCCTCAAACAATGAGTGGATAAAGAAAACGTGGTACATCTACACAATGGAGTTCTATGAAGTGGTAGAGAATGATGACATCATGAACTTTTCAGGTAAATGGATGGATATGGAAGCCATTATGCTAACTGAAATAACACAGTCACAGGAAAACAAACGACAAACGGTATTCCCTCATTTGTGGATGCTAGCACCAAATCCCTGGTTGTAAGGCAAACTGAACAAAGTTAATGTTATATTTCTTTTTATCTGAAGGCAACTGTGAATTCCTTAAATGGCTCTAGAATTAACCTACCACTCGTTTTCAAATAATTTTGATATATGGGTGGAGGGTATATATGCATATTTTAGAGTAGCATAAAATTAAAGGGACAAAAGGTGAATTCCTAAACATGTTTTTTTTTTAATTTTTTTTTATTTATTTATTTAATTTTTTTTTTTTGTATGTGTATGAATGTATTGTCTGCATGCAGGTCTGTGCACCCGTGTCGTGCAATGCCGCGGAGGTCAGAAGAGGGTCTCAGATTCCCCTGGAACTGGAGTTCTCCTGGAATTGGAGTTACAGACGGTTCTTAGCCGCCATGTGGGTGCTGGGGATCGAACCCGGGTCCTCTGCAAGAGCGTCGGTGCTCTTACCCGCTAGGCTATCTCTCCAGCCCCCTAAACATGTTTTATAACTAACTTGTAGTTTCTTTTCAGAAGTCATAATTTTGGTATATGTGTGATGTAGATATATGCATATTTTGGAGAAATCCAAATTGGAGAGAACAACAATAACAAAAGGATTGGGTCAAAGAACTGACTGAAACAGTAAAATTTGGGGCTGGAGAGATGGCCTAGCGGCCAGGAGTGCCGACGCTCTTGCAGAGAACCCGGGTTCGATCCCCAGCACCCACATGGCGGCCGAGAGCCGTCTGAAACTCCAATTCCAGGAGAACTCCAGTTCCAGGGGAATCTGACACCCTCTTCTGACCTCCGCGGCATTGCACAACATGGGTGCACAAACTTGCATGCAGACAGTACATTCATACACATACAGAAATAAATAAAATTAATAAAAAAAATAAAAAAAGAAACAGTAAAATTCCACCCAAATTAGTAAACCCCTGCATAGAAAAAACTTTAAAAGACTGAGAAAAAGTTGCAAGACATGTATGTCAGAATCAGGTGGGGTGAGGGGGTGGAAGGGAGAATGAGTCTAAATTGGAGTGCGAAATGTTGTATGAAATGCACAGAAGCTTAATAAAAATAAAATAAAAAATTAAAGCCTGAGAAGTTTAAAAAATCTGAGAAATAGAAAATACTGTATTAGCTAAAGTGTTATAATCCCCCAATTAAAATATGTAATTGTATCTTAGAATATAAATTCAAAATTCTATGTCCATGATAATTTTTGAATGTTGTTTACTGACAAACTGAATTATCAACTATACTTGTATTTCAACATAGTGTGAAATTTGTCATTGTTCCCAAAATGTGAGTTTGCCAATCATCCCCTTTCCAAATACTTCAACCTGTTTAAAGGTGTTCAATGTAATAATGCTACTTCTTAAATAAAGCAATGCTAATAAAACATTTTTAAAGGAAAAAAAAGAATGTTTAATAGATTGTCTTGTGGGCTGGAGAGATGGCCCAGCGGTTAAGAGCACTGACTACTCTTGCAGAGGACCAAGGTTTCATTTCCAGCACCCACATGGCAGCTAACAACTACCTGTAACTCCAGTTCCTGGGGATCTGATGCCTTCTTCTGACCTCCATGGTCATTGCACAATGTAAGTGCACTTACACACATGCAGCCAATATACTCATATGCATAAAATAAAAATGATAAGTGAAAGATTTTAAAATAGTCTTGTAAAGCAGAATTTATTTCCTAACTTCACTTGTACTACTGTATAAATAGTGTTATAAACATATTAATAAGTGAGTATATGAGAAAATGTGGGGGATTGTGAGAGAGAAGCTATGAAAATTTAATTATCGATCAAATGGTATTGTTACCAGAATCTGAGATCCATACTGCTCACTGCTGTGGGAAAGTCCTGGGAGGTAGAAGCTGGTTGGAAGGAGAAAGATTTATTCAAAGTTGGGTATGAAAAAGCACAGGAGATCTCCCTCTTTAATCTCTTTCTCAGGGGTTTAAGGGTGCAGAGAGCTTTTTTTTAAAGCCATTTTTTGTTGAAATTTTGTGCATTTCATACAAAATTTCCAATCATATCTAGACCTGTGCCTCCTTCCTTGCCCCTCCCCACCCCACCAGAGCTCATGCATTCTGCCAAAAATGTTTTTCATCTTTTTCTCAGTCTCTTTTAAAATTTTCCATGCAGAAGTTTACTGTTTTGAGTAGAAGCTCACCATTTCAGTCAGATCTTTGACCCAGTCTTGTTGTTGTTGTTGTTTCTCCTTCCAATTCACATCACTCCAAAATATGTATATATATGCATGCAGCATATATCATAGGTTTTAGCCTCCTCAGCTTATGATCTTTTTCCTTTATTAGGCTGAAAGATGTCATGTTTGAAGCCTCCTCCTTGGCAAGCCCAAACCACCATCAGTTCTGCCCTTGTGCTCCAAACTGGGGTTTTCCCTTACCGTGGTCACCAAATGATGTTCAGTAAGCACTGAGTCCTGAAGGTTTGAAGGATTCTTGGAGAGACATGAGTCTTCAGTCCATATTGGAAGGTTGAAAAGCTGTGTCTCATGTCTTTGAAGGATGGCAAAAGCAGTGGCAGCCACAGGGTAGCTGCACTTGCCAGTAAGAATTGAAGACAGGCAAAACAACAGTGCTTTTTTTTTTTGTCTTTTTACTAAGATTTCAAGTTTTATACCTGAAGTAGAATTTCTCAGGCCTTACTAATTATTTATTTCTGGTTATACTTTCCTTTTGGATGTTTAAGGCCACACAGCCCAGATTCACCAAGGTTTTTGTTTTTTCAAGGTCAGTTGACGATCTGGTCCTCAGGGGTCACTCAGGGTTTGGAGGTGGGGAGGGAGCCCTGGTTCCTTTTGGCTTTTCATTTACCAGTTTTATTCACTCAAGGACAAACTCAGGTCTTGCTAGACCGGGCCTCCCTTTTTGAAGTATGAGCAGGCTTTCCTCTTTATATGGACACTGGCTGAAGTCCCATTAGTGGATCTCCAATACTTCCCTACATAGGAAGACTGGTGACTCACATTTGCAGGACATTTCAAGAGATGACCCCATGCATAGTCCCCGGACTTAGTTGATTTCTGAGGACAAGGAACAAAGTTATCCTTTAAGACCCTCAGCCAAATTGGTATGGGTATTAAGTAAGGTCGTTAAGCATCCAGAAAGGCTAAGTTACACCAGCCTGATACATTTACTACTGTATAATATTTTAGAAAAGGCTTGGACAAAAGCTCAAGCAGCCTTGTATAAGAAATACTAAGAAGCACTCTCACAAAATAAATACTATGGTTAGACATAATGTCATGACAAACTAGTTTTTGCCTCATTCTTTTGATATTATATTACTCTAAAATATGCATACATACCCTCCACCCTCCACCCATATACCAAAAATTCCTAGGCCTGAAAATAAATGGTAGCATACTTCTAGAACCTGTTTAGGGATTCACAATATAAGAGCACAGTTGTTTTCAGATCATGAGGAATATAACATTAGTGTTGCTCAGTTTGCTTTACAACTAGTTACTTGGTGCTAGCATCCATAGATGAAGGATACCATTCATCATTTGTTTTTCTGGGACTGTGTTACTTCACTTAACACAATATCTTCTAGTTCCATCCATTTACCTGCAGAGTTCATGATGTCATTTTTCTTTACCACTGCATAGAACTCCATTGTGTAGATGTACCACATTTTCTCTTGGGTTGGTTCCACTTGCGTTGGTTCCACTTGGGTTGGTTCCAGCTCTTCACTATTGTGAAGAGAGCTGCAATAAAGAGGGCTGTGCATGTATCTCTGTGGTAAGATGAGTCTTGTGGGTATATACCCAGGAGTGGTATGACTGGGTCAGGTGGTAAGCTCATTTTGAGTCTTTTAATGGTTCTCCACACTGCTTTCCATAGTGGTTGTGCAAGTTTGCATTCCCACCAGCAGTGCATGAATGTTCCATTTTTCCTACCACCTCTCCAGCATTTGGTATCACTTGTTTTCTTGATCTTAGCCAGTCTTATTGGAGTGAGATTATATCTTACAGTGGTTTTAATTCGCATTTCCTTAATTATTAGCGACATTAAACACGTTTTAAGATGTTTTAAACCATCTTTAATTCCTCACCTGTCAAGTCTCTGTTCAGGTCTTAGGGTGCAGAGAGCTTTTAGAGATGAAAAAAAAAGGAAATAGAGAGACAATTGGCAGAAAGGCCATGCCCTGAGGAGCTCTTGTTCAACTAAGGCTATGTCTTTTTTTCCTGTCCTATGAACTTGGCCTTCCTCGCCATACCTGGTTAACTACAACTCTAGGTAGGGCTTCTTGCCTGGAAAAAGGATTGGGGAGCGTTGAGAAGTGAAAGAGGGGAAGGAATGATTTTCAATGATCCCTGCTACAACACAGGAAAGAAACTAGGATTAAAACTGGAGAACCTGGGGCTGGAGGGATGGCTTAGTGGTTAAGAGCACCAACTGCTCTTGCAGAGGACCGGGGTTCTATCCTCAGCACCCACATGGCGGCTGAGAACCCTCTGTAACTCCAGTTCCAGGAGAACTCCAGTTCCAGGGGAAACCGAAAATCTCTTTTGACCTCCGCGGCATTGCATGACATGGGTGCACAGACCTACATGCAGACAGTACATTCATACACATAAAAAAAACAAAACAAAAAAAAACTGGAGAACCCAGTGGTAAGTATGTATTACCTGTGGATTTAGCTACTCAGATCCATTTTGGTGACTAAATATAGGATTATTTGAGAGGCTTTTATTTACAAATGGATATTTTATCAAATATCACCCTTCATAGGACAGAAAAAAATCTTTATTTGAAGATGCTCTTTTAAAAATAAATATATGAGTTGTTAAAATAAAGAAGGTATAAGGATTTTAACAATCTTGCTTTTCCAACATTATATAGCTGGATTGCCATGAAGGACAAATGTAAAGAAATCAGCATATACAGAAACAATCTCTCTTCTATTCTAATTGAGGTTCATAACTCCTGAACATGCGAATAGTTCTCGCAGGTTCATGTAAGAACATCCAAATATATATTACATCACGGAAATCATCTATGTTGTTAGGACGTGATTACTACTGGAATGAACTCCAAAGCATTGCCGTGCCAGCTGGGACTAAATTGTCTTAAATGCTGGTAAAGGTCTGGCCCAGAAAGCATTTGAGCCCAGTTTCTACCTGCATTTCTTATTTTTCTGTTGCATGTGATAAAATGCCATGTACAAAGGAACTTACTGAAGCAAGAGTTTTTTTGGATTTTTGGTTCCAGAGGGATGAATCCATCATGGTGGGGCAGGCAGGGCAGGAGGCAGCTGGAGCAGACAGCTAAGTGCTTATACCTTCAAGCTGGCCTGGGAAGTCGATCAAAACTGGAAATCCGGCAAGGCTTAAGAACTTTCAAAGCCTGAGTGACATGCTTCCTCCAGCATGGCCATCCCTCCTTCTGTGACCCTCTGCAAATAACCTCGTTAACTGGGGACCAGGTATCCAAATACTTACTGTGTATGGAGGGTACTCACTCAAGCCACCACAATAGCCAAAGGACCCTTTTCTCCTACTTTCCCTTTGAATCTTAATCATAGCTTTTCATCATAAATTCTGTTAAAGTTTACCAGAGTACAAGAAAGTTTCTGCAGTGAAACTCATAGAAAAATGACAATCCAAAATAATGAGAATCCAATCTCATTCAGAATGTAGATAGCATAGCCTGTCAACTCTGACCCCACGGACAGTTTTATTTTTCTGTAGTTATAGAACCTTTCTGTTTGTCAGCATACTTTGCCACAAAAGTGAGAATTTATGAAAAGGTATCCTCATTACTAGAAGTGCTTGTGTGCTAGACCTCTGATCTAGTGCAATTTAGGCATGGGATGGATCGGATTTTTATTTAGAAAGAACATAGGCTTCCAGCTTTTAAAAATTCATCATCACTTTATTTTTGAGCATGTCTAACCTTCATGCAGGGGAGAAAAATTCATTATATGCTCAGCTGACAAACCGAATTAAAATTTTCTGGTTGACTCTTCTGCTAACATAAGTAGGGATATCCTGATGCTTTGATAGGGACTCATCATTTCATTGTAAAAAGAGTGTGAGTTATATTTAATTCTAATCAAGTTAGATTAATTCAAAATGCACTCACTAGCAGCTGACAATGAACCAAGCACAGATCTAAGTACACTGTTGTATTTACTTCCTTTTGTAGGTAAAGAGACTTTCGGATCGAGCTTTAGAGGCTGAATTTCCTTTTTACATAACTGACTCTGCTGCACTTACCATGTTTGAGGCTTTTATAAATAATCTATGTGCTATGTTGATCAAATACACACACACACACACCTATACACACACACCTACACACACACCCCTACACACACACACTCCTACACACACACACACTCACACACACACACTCCTACACACACACACTCCTACACACACACTCCTACACACACACACACTCACACACACATACACTCCTACACACACACACACACCCCTACAGACACACACACACTCCTACACACACACACTCACACACACACACTCCTACACACACACACACTCCTACACACACTCCTACACACACATGCTCACACACACACACTCCTACACACACCCCTACACACACACACACTCCTACACACACACACACTCCTACACACACACACACTCCTACACACACACACTCCTACACACACACACACTCCTACACACACACACACTCCTACACACACACACACACTCCTACACATACACACTCCTACACACACACACACTCCTACACACACACACACACACACACACACTTTTTTCCCATTCACCATTATTATTTTTTTTTTTTTGTCTTTTCGAGACAGGGTCTCCCTGTATCCCTGTAGCCCCAGCTGTCCTGGAACTCATTCTGTAGACTAGGCTGGCCTTGAACTCACAAAAATCTGCCTGTCTCTGCCTCCCAAGTGCTAGAATTAAAGGCCTGCACCACCATGCCTGGCACCTTTTTGTTCTTTTTTTTGGTCCATTCGCCATGATTTCTAATTTCTCTTTTCTCTGAAACAAAAGGAGAATGTATTCTCCTAGGAAGCACTGTCTGACCCTTATCCTCTCTTCAGAACTCCTTGTCCTATTCTTACAATGGTTCATATGGCTGTGGTTCTCAGGTCCTCTTGTATCTTTAAAATTTTCATTTATTTATATGTGTGAGTGTTTTGCCTGTTATGTACATTAAATGCACATGTGTCATGCAATGCCTATTGTGGTCAGAAGAGGGCATCAGATCCCCTGGAAGTGGAGTTATGGAAGGTTGTTAGCCTTCATGTAAGGTGTTAGTAACTGAATCTGGGTCCTCTGGAGGAACAGCCAGTGCTTTTAACTGCTAAGCAACCTCTCCAGCCCTCCTTTTTTCTGTTTGATCTAATGTTTCCTCTACTGTTAGTTTTCTGTACAATTGTAAAAGAACAGAATGCTGGGTCAGAAACACCTGGATTAGTCCTCTGTGTCTTTTACTTACTATTCTAGTGACCTATGGTGAATTCACTTGTGCCTCAGACTTATTTCACCCTAGGAAAGAGAGCTACTGAATCTTATCTTTTCAAAATTTTCTAGTGGATATTTTTGTTTATAATGGAATACTGGAAAAATCCAACAACTTAAGAAATGCTTAGCAGAAAGAAAACATGTTTCACAAGGGATGTTCCCAATGGAACACTTGTGGAATTCTGAGGTGGCAAAGATTAAACACTTTGGAGAACATGGGGAGAGGCACAGTCAGATAAAGATTAGTTTTTTTCTCTTGGGAACTAAAAAAGAAGCAAATGGAGATATAGCTTTAGGTCTTTTTAGACCCTTAATAATGAGCATATAGAGATCCTGGAACTCTCAAAGAGAAATTTTTATTATAAATAAAATCACTGTTTCCAGGCATGGTGGCTCATGCCTTTAATCCTAGCACTTGAGAGGCAGAGGCAAGCGGATCTCTGTGAGTTCAAGGCCAGCCTGGTCTACAGAGTGAGTTCCAGGACAGCTGGGGCTACAGGGAGACCCTGTCTCAAAAAGATAAAAAAATCACTGTTATTCCAGCATAAAGAATGTAGTTATGCTACTTTATACAGTCTCATTTCCAAATTGGAAGTCCATGACAAATTCCTTGGACCATATCTAGGTATTTTATTAGAGATTAGTCTACTGTGATTTATCGTGTTATATTCTTTTCTGCTAAGCTTTCAAACACTGAGGCAAGAGATTAATACACGGTAGAAGGAGTGGTACTAGGAAGGCACCAGTGAGTGATGCTCTGTCTCCAGTGGTGCTTTAATGATAAATTGATGGATCTTAATACTATTAAGGGTTGGGTTGTATTCACAAAATGCTTCATCCATGGAGTTTATGTAACAACAAAGGAAGCTGGACAAATACATTGAAGGCACTCTCAATTTAACTTGGAAATTATATCTCAAAATGACTTACTCTTCTTTGACTTTCCATGGTAAAAAATTATTTATTATAATATTTCTTAGATTTTGGATTACAGCTATGAATGCAGTTTCCTGGGTATATTTAAATAAAGCTAATTCGAATTAAGGCACTTAGGTGGCTGGAAGAATTGTTTGAACTTATATGATGTTCAATGATTAATTTATTCATTGGTCATTTCTACAATGAATGCAACAGTGTTGTGAGAGACATAGAAGGCGGTATTTGCTTTTATCACATAGATTTCAACATCTGAGGCTTCATGCAATCTAAGCCAACATATGCCTTTAAACTACAAGTTTGTGAAGAAAAAGTTTATATATATATATATATATATATATATATATATATATATATATATATATATATATATATATCATTATATTATAAGACGGTATCTATCTATCTATCTATCTATAGATATATATCGTCTTATAATATAATGACAACCACTGAATTGAAGGAATCAGGTTTGGATTGTTTGTGGAACATTTTTTTTCATTGGATTTTTTTAATTTGTTTATTTTTTAAGGGATTCTACAATATAAGAGCACAGTTGTTTTCAGATCACATTAACATTGCTCAGTTTACCATACAATTAGGTAATTGGTGCTTGCATCCACAGATGAGGGATACCATTCGTCATTTTTCTGGGACTGTGTTACGTCACTTAGCATGATATCTTCTAGGTCCATCTGTTTACCTGCAAAATTCATGATGTCATCTTTCTTTACTGCTGCATAGAACTCCATTGTGTAGGTGTACCACATTTTCTCTATCCACTCATCAGTTGAGGGGCACTTGGCTTGGTTCTAGCTCCTTGGTATCATGAAGAGAGCTACAATAAACATGGCTGTGCATGTATCTCTGTGGTAAGATGAGTCTTGTGGGCACATACCCAGGAGTGGTATGGCTGGGTTGGGTGGCAAGTTCATTCCAGGTCTTCCAAGGGTTCTCCACACTGCTTTCCATAGTGGCTGTACAAGTTTACATTCCCACCAGCAATGGATGAGTGTTCCCTTTTCCCCACAACCTCTCCAGCACTTGGTATCATTAGTTTTCTTGATCCTAGACAGCCTTATTGGAGTAAGATGATATTTTAAAGTGGTTTTAATTTGCATTTTTGTGTGTGCCTAGGAAGAAGCAAGATAGGCCATGTCAGCCTATTCTTTATTGTTTGCTAAAAGAAGAAACTAGCTTTACCAACGAGTGCATTACTTAAGAAGACTATTTAAATAGTTCGATTATTCCCTTCTTGTGTACTTTAGGTTGAATGAAGCATATCTGCAGTACTAATGGAGTTTCTGAGTTCTAAGAATGTAATATCACACATTCTGGAAACTCTCTTCTATTTAATATCCAGTTCTCGCTTTCCTGTGGAAGGAAACTTTTACTTCAAGTGGGTCGAGAGGATTATTCTCAAGTGTGATAAGGATATTTCAGCAAAATCTTGAACGTTAATTAACCATCAAATTACCTTTTCTCTTTCAGACCTCCCATTTCATTTTTTTCCATGTGAGCTAAGCCTGTAGCCCTCAAATGACAGTCACGTGACGACTGTCTCTTCCTCTTGTAGCACAAGTGTAATTGGAGGACAGCTGTTGTTTTTTTTTTATTTTTAAGGGATTCTACAATACAATGACACAGTTGCTTGCAGATAACATTGATGTTACTCAGTATGTCATACAATTAAGTAATTGGTGCATTTTGCAAGTATCTATGTCCAAATTTTGAACAACCCAAGATTCCCATAGTCCAGTTGGAGAAGCTTGTATGCACAGGCATGTTGATCAATCAGGTGTCCAGACTATATTCTTATAGTCTCATGATTCACCCCTATCTCTCCTTCAGCCCTACAATCTACCCAGCCTCCTCTTCCGCAGTTTGTTCCCTGGGCTTTGGCAAAGGGGCACAAGTGGGTGAGAAAAAACAGTCTAATTTCTTTGGAGTTGTCATTTTGGACTCCAGTCTGTTCAGTTTGTTTCCCTTCACGGACTGACAGCTTTCACAGTGATACCCTTTTTAGTCATACTAACAAAGCTCAAGCTATTGATGTACAGGCATTTAAGCAGTACCAATTATTTGCAAGCTAAGCTGTGAGCATAGACACAATGCTTGGATGCGTATGCTAATCCGTAAACTGTGGTTTCTCTATTAAGGGTGATAAGTTCTCTATTGTGGCTTATAACATCTCCTAACCACTAGAGGACATAAGCTTGTGGCATCCGCTGTGAGTTTATTCCTCCAAGGAGAGAGCTAATAGCCAAATAGTTTTGGGATATAATATAGGCACTTGGCTGCCACTGTTGCACAGTATCTCCAGGCTGTTGAGGTGTAGCTGATATTTTGGAGGAGTATTGTTTGTCTCAGGGAGACCAATATTTTGTGTATTGCTGTAGTGGCCTTTGGTAACCTCTCTGGCATTTCAGAGGCCGTTGTACGCTAGCAAGTGACGTCTCATAACATTTTTCATGCTCCACACCAGGTCTTCAACAACAGGGACTTACTGCCTTTCTCCTTGCCATATATCCCACTTATAGGCAAAAGGGCTTTATAATTTTGGGGGGGCGGGTTGAATCCCCTAGCCAACATCTCCTAGGCAGAATAATTCTGATATGCTTTCCTGTAGTAATATATTTTGCTTAATTACACAACTTATAAACACTTTACTATTGAATTTGGCTCTAGATAAATATCCTTTCACAGTTCCTATGCCTATCAATCAGTAATACGTTGTGCCTGTTTTATAGGGAATTACCACTGTAACAATTGGCTCTAGTTTACCAGTTTGGGAGTGGTTTCATTACCATCCTGTTTTCTTTTTCCTAAAAACAAAAGAAAAAAAAAGGGGGAGAGGTAGGAAGGTTTCTCAGCTCTTAGGGCCATTATTAACAGTTCAACCCCAATATTATTCATAGAGATGCTCAGTGTCCATGTCTCAGGCAGTCTGAAGTTCCTCATTTCTTAATGTTCAGATGGGTCAACCTCTCTGCTGACATTCCCCAGTTCACCTGCACAGCCATAAGTTGTATGTTTTCAGGCGTTTAGATTGGTGATTTTTACCTGTGGGAACATAAAATTCTCCTCCCATTGTGTTTCAAGATCAGAAAAATTGAAAAATTTATCAATAGGATTGAAACACAGAGTTTTCCATTTGATCCAGAAAGGATAGTCCCCACCTCCCACCTCCCTCTCTTTTTTTTTTTAGATTTTTATGTTTTGACCTATAGATGCCTAAGTTGTATTACACAAACCCATAAACAGGAGCCAAGGCATAAGCTTTCATTCAATTACCCAAACTGTCGGTCAGGTTGACGTCGTATTTATTTGGGAGGGGAAGAAGCAAGCGAGTCCGTTTAACTGTGTCCGACAAGGAAAGAAAGGGTGGTTAAGGGAAGTTGTGTGAGGTCAGAAAAAGGAGTTTAGGCCATCTGTTACCGTTAACCGCGAACAAAGTAAAAAAAACCAAGGAAACAGGTTAGTAGTTCCCGGTATGGTCAAGTATGTACAGTCCACCAAACCACACCTAAAGTTAAGTAAGCGAAACAAGTCACTAAGCCATTAAAATAGTCTTATTGGGTGGGTAAATTACATTGGGCAGAGTTGCGATAACCTGGCTAAATAAATTTTATCCAATAAACACTGCTCTTTAACGCTCATGACTTGACTATACTGCACTTGATTGGGAAGTGAAAATTTGAAGCGTTAATTCTTTAAATGTGTACCTACAGGTAAAGAAAGTGTTACCGTGTGGAGTGGTGTATTTCAGAAAAAAACTATAGCAGACCAACCCTATCAACTATAAATAAAACAATTTAGGCATTTTTATTCCAGTTAGTTCAAAGTCAGTCTCTAGCTCCTTGTTTTTTTAGCTACAAGGTCTCTCATATAAAACAATGGAAGCAGTTGGTCCCAGTCCCACAGAGCCCAAGGCTCCCCACCATCCAGCTGGAGGGGCTGCGAATGTTCAATCAAGTTGATCACATAATTCCAGATCTATATTCTAGTTTTTACCGTTCGCCCCAATCGCAGCTCCTACATATACCACTCCTCCTCTTCACACGATTGTTCCTGCTTAGAGATGGGGCACAGGTGGAACAAGAAGCACAACAGTCTATTTGTCTGGAGATGTCGTCTGGGACTCTAATCAGTCTCTAGCTGTTCCTTTCATGGGCTGCCCGATTGCCCAGGGACAGGCTTCCAATCCTACTAATGAAGCACAAGCGGTTAGATATATATGTATTTAAACACTGCTAGTTATTATGGTAGGTTACTTTGGTATAGACACAGATGTCTGGATGGTGTCTTAATCCCTGGATTACTTTTTTTTTTTCCCCTGAGAGAGATGACAAGGTCTTACTGTGGCATATATATCTCCTAATCGCTAGAACGTATAAGTTTGTGGCAACATCCATGAGTTATTTGGAGGACAGCTGTTGTAAATTGCTGCATATTTGTTTTGAAGGTAGCATAATTACTCTTACTAATAATACTCATAATTACTCTTCTAATTCTCCCAAAGTCACAATTCCGCTTGGCACGGAAAACTAACTGCATTAGTGTACCACTTTGAGAAGTTGACTTTTTCTTACAGAAACTAAGGCAAAGTAGATTAGACAAGAGATAGGAAAGGGGGTTGATGATCAGACTCACCATGACTTACAGGAGTTGGTCATGAGGGAAATAAGAGTCCTGATGCTTGAGAGAGTCCTTTCTTGACCCTTAGTCCTGGACAACATTTATATTCATTTAATTTGCTTCTTTAAATATATTGCTCTTTTGTGTTTGTTTTTTTAGACTGTCTTGCTGTGCCATCCATATTGCCTCTGCCTCACTTGAGCGAGGATTATCCACATCCACCACCATGCCTAGCAGCATCCCACCTTTTTCTGTTCTCTTCTTGCTCTGCCTCCAAGAGCGTGTTCAAATGTCATGCAGAGAAAAAATAATCCTTGATCTATGTGGGCAGGCAATGATTATAGCACTGTTGTCTTTACTGTGACCTTTGACAAGTTCCGGACCTGATAACTTATCAGGCTCTTAATGTGCAACAAATGGAATGGGATATATTCTGATATCTTTGATTTGTTGACCCATCACCATTTGTTGACTTATCGAAAATTTTTTTAGTAAACTCTTGATTATTATAAGCAATGTGGGTTAGAAGTATAACTGAATTTAGGATTAATTATTACCTTAGATTCAGCTATTAGTTTGTGATTTTTATGCACATTTTTGTCTAATCTTAGCTAGGCACCAAAAAGTTAAGGCAGTTTACATTCCTTACCAATCAGAAATTACCCACCTGCCTGGGTCAGTTCACCTAAGGCAGGCTATTAGCTATCACACTACTTAAGTTCTTGATTTACATTCCTAGCTCTATTCAACCCCTTTTATTACTTATAAATGTCAAATCTGGGGGCTGGAGAGATGGCCTAGTGGTTAAGAGCCCTGACCGCTCTTACAGAGGACCCGGGATCGATCCCCAGCACCCACATGGCGGCCGAGAACCGTCTGAAACTCCAATTCCAGGAGAACTCCAGTTCCAGGGGAATCCGACACCCTCTTCTGACCTCCGCGGCATTGCACGACACGGGTGCACAAACTTGCATGCAGACATTACATTGATACACATACAGAAATAAATAAATGCCTGGCGTGGTGGCGCACGCCTTTAATCCTAGCACTTGGGAGGCAGAGGCACGTGGATCTCTGTGAGTTTGAGACCAGCCTGGTCTGGTCTACAGAGTGAGTTCCAGGACAGCCAGAGCTACAGGGAGACCCTGTCTCAAAAAGACCAAAAAAAAAAAAGAAATGTCAAATCTGAAACAACATTGGACTGAGGGACTCTAATTCATATTTGAAAGAATTTCCAATTTAGGTTTGTACAGAAAACTAAAGTTTATAGAATGTCATTCCAAGATCTAAAATTATAAAGTGATGAGAGTTCATAGAACTTGACATGCTTTGGAGACGTAAATTTGGAGAATTACAACCCTAAGTTTGTTCTGACAGGAAGAGGAGGAGTTTGGAAATTTCAAACAAAATGTAGGGCTTGGATTGGCAGAAAAGAGGGGAACACTGCCTATCATAGGATAATCCTGACAAGGATTACCCAAGGCGTAATGAATCACCACCACTGGGTTTGGAAGCACTAAGTGTTCTTTTCAACAGGTTTTATTTAAAAACATAATTTGATGGGCTATACAAAACAGCCTGTTTGAGTCTGGGGGGCGGGAGGAGGATATAAACAGGAAGAATTGTTTGAAAGTAAGGCAACATAGAAGGTAGGCAGGTACAGTTAGAACACTTAGGACTAGGGCTGGAGAGATGGCCTAGAGGTTAAGAGCGCCGCTGACCACTCTTACAGAGGACCCGGGTTTGATCCTCAGCACCCACATGGTGGCCGAAAACCGTCTGAAACTCCAATTCCAGGAGAACTCCAGGACTGGGGAATCCAACGCCCTCTTCTGACCTCCGCAGCATTGCACAACACGGGTGCACACACTTGCATTCAGACAGTACATTCATACACAAACAGAAATAAAAAAAAATTTAAAAAAAGAACACTTAGGACTAGAAAAATAGAGGAGAACTAAGACATTTTCCAGCTATCATTTGTCTATATAGATCCTGAAACCTGACAGAACTCACAAACTGAAATTTGAGCTCTTATGAAAATTTTTAGTGAATATTGTCTCATAGGAATGCTGTTGGCAATCAGTTTTTTCCTACTTTAGAATGCAACACATTCCCAAGGGAGATGGGAGAAAGACCAGTACTTTGCTTGACATTTATTAACTGGGTGATAAAAACATGCAATAAAAGCCGGGCATGGGGGGGCACACCTTTAATCCTAGCACTCGGGAGGCAGAGTCAGGTGGATTTTTGTGAGTTCAAGGTTGGCCTGGTCTACAGAGTGAGTTCCGGGACAGCTGGGGCTACAGGGAGACCCTGTCTTCAAAAGACAAAAATATGCAATACATTTCTAACTATTTTTGCTAAAACTAATTATTTCCTACTGACCTTCCCTGGAATGAAATTGGTAAGATGTCTCAATTGTTTACATTATCATTTTCAAGAAGAGCATAATGTTGGTACATACTTATTGGGTAAGTATGAAATTCAGTATATGTACATAGAGTATAAGGACTAATGAACTAGTGATTAGTATTTATAACTCTTCAAACATTTATCATGTCTATGTACTGAGAAAATGTGGTTTATTCTAGTGTTTTGAAATAGATTGTAGACTGCAGAATGCAGCTACAGTACTGTGCTAGAGAATGCTAGAGAAGATCAGAACTACTTTCTCCTCTCGCTGTTACTTGGTATCTGGTTATCCAGCTTTTCTCTTTTTCTTTTCCTATCTCCTCTCCCCAGTCCCTTGTGGCCACCGCCCCACTCATCTCCAAGAGAATTAGTTCTGTTTTAGCTTCCATAAATGAGTTAAAGCATGTAGTATTTATAAAGATGATGTGTGCATTTTTAATTGAGAAAGTTTTTTTTTTCTTTTTTTTTTTTTTATTGATGCTTTGTGTATTTCATACAACATTTTCCAATTCAGTTCAGGCATATATCCCCTTCCCTTCCCCCCACCCCACCCCTACCCATCCCAGATCATGCATTCTGCCGTAACTTTTCTGCATCTTTCTCTGCTTTTTTGTTTTGTTTTGTTTTCATTTTTTTTAACAATAAGTGATAATTTGTGAGTACAAGCATCCTTCATGTAAAACCAATTTGCAAGCAGTTGTGCCCAAACCCACACAGCTCATGGGTCCCACCATCCACCAGGGGGGGCTTGTATGTTCAATCAAGTTGATCAAATGAGTGTCCAGTCTATATTGTTGTAGTTTCACCATTAACCCCAATCGAAGCCCTTACATTCTACCATGCCCCCTCTTCCGCAGATTGTTCCCTAGGCTTAGAAAAGGGGCACAGGTGGATGAGAAGCAAAACACTCTACTTTCTCTGGAGCTGATGTCTTGGTCTCTAGTCAGTTCTGGCTGTTTTCTTTCATGGGCTGCCAGCTTGTCCAGGCATAACCTTTCAACCCTACTAATGAAGCACATGCAATTAGATATTTAGGTATTAAACAGTATAATATATAGCCTTTCGATCCTACTAATGAAGCACACACAATTAGATATATAGGTATTTAAACAACATTAATTGTTATGGTAGGTTTCTTTGGTATAGACACAGAAGTTTGGATGGTATGTTAATTCATGATTTACATTTTCTTCTGTTAAGTATGGCAGGGTCTTCGTGTGGTTTATAACATCTCCTAACCATTAGAGGATGTAAGCTTGTGGCATCAGCCGTGGGTTATTCCTCCAAGGAGAGAGCTAATTGAGAAAGTTTTTTAAATTTGATTTACATGCATCATTCTTAGAGATAGGTGATCAAACTGCCCAGGTTGATCCTTAATTAAATGTAATTTTCCACATGAGAGTAGGCTTATGTAGTCTTTGATGCTTATAAAATAACACAAAATATTCATGGAGATTAAGATAAAGAGAGAGCATGTCTTCCTGAAGGAATAAATGCAAGATTTATAAAGTCATCAAGAACTCAGTAATATAATCTGTGTAGGTATGATGATATGCAACTATAATCACAGCATGTTGGGGGTTCAGGCAGGACGATCACTGGTTTAAGGCCTGCTTGGGATCCACAATGAATTCATGTAGCTTAAGTTACATAGACTTTAGTTAAAAAAATCTGTTAAGTGAAAAGTGAGAGATATCCTTGGGATGATAATAAACAAGCTAATTTTGGGGGCAACTAAAATGTTTGATCCCAATACTGAAATAAAAATTCTTGTGCACACACACACACAAACACACACACACTCATACACACACAGACATACACACAATATGTTGGGTGGTGGTGGTGTATGCATGTTGTGATGTTTGGGTTAGGTTGTCAACTTGACAGAATCTATAACCACCTTGGAGATAGGCTTCTGGGCATGCTTGTATGGGATTATTTTGATTATGTTAATTGGTGTAAGACCCATTTTAATTGAGGTTGGGACCATTCCCTGGGTAGCAGATACTAAGTTATAGAAAATGCAGAAAATAAGCTGAGCAAGTGTTCATTCATTCATTTACTCATTCCTTTTTGCTTCTTGACAGTGAATAAAGTTTGACCATATACTAGGAGCTGCTTTGACTGGCCTACTTATGATGGACTCCCTTGGAACTTGGGCCAAAGTAAACCCTTTCTTTCTTATTTTGCTTTTGTCATTGTATTTTCTCACAGCCACAGAAAAAGAAACTGAGGCATGTGTCTTTATTTACTTGTGTGCATTTGTATGTATTTGGGTACATGTTGCATGTGTGTGTGTGTGCAGAGGCCAGTCAGAAGTTGATGTTGGGTGTCTTGCTTCCTATCTTATTATTTTCAGAGAGGTTCTCTCTCACTGAACCTGGAAGGCCCCAATTGGCTAGAGCATCTTGCCAGCCAGCCCCAGGGACCCTCCTATCTATGTGCTCTGCCCCTAGTACTGGGGTTACAGATGTTGGCAACCTGCCTAGCTTTTACTGTGGGTGCCAGGGTTTTGAATTCAGGTCACCATACTTATATAGTAAGCTCCTCACCAACTGAGCTGTTGCCTTAGCCTTTGGTCCTAGTTAACTTCAGCCATCAACTTGATATATCCCAGAGTAATCTGAGAGAGTCTCAATTGGAGAATGCCCAGCATCAGACTGACTGGCCATGTCTGAGAGATTGTCTTGACTGATAATTGATGTGGTAGGGTCTAGCTCACTATGGGCAGCCCATCCCTAGGAAGATGAGACTGGGTTGTAAAAGAAAGCTATCTGAAGATGAGTCAGGTGCAAGCCAGTGAGACTCGGTCCAGCAGCAGCATTCCTCCATGCTCTCTGCTTCAGGTTCCTGTCTTGAGTTCCCGCTGTGACTTCTGTCAATGATTGAATGCTGCCTGGAAATGTAAGATGAAATCAACCCTGTCTTGGCCAGCTTGCTTTTGGTCATAGTGTTTATCACAGCAACAGGAAAACCTAGAACCCTCCACCCCCAAACACATTTTTGGATAATACACATCACTCATCTATTTTTCCCTGAATGAATAACTTGTCTCTGTATAGAGACACAATAGCTATTTGCAGAGATAGGAAGAGAACAATAGACAACGCATAGTTTTTTTTTTTTTTTTTTTATTTCTGTATTTGTATGAATGTACTATCTGCATGCAAGTTTGTGCACCCGTGTCGTGCAATGCTGCGGAGGTCAGAATAGGGTGTCGGATTCCCCTGGAACTGGAGTTCTCCTGGAATTGGAGTTTCAGATGGTTCTCGGCTGCCATGTGGGTGCTGGGAATCGAACCCGGGTCCTCAGTAAGAGCGGTTGGCACTCTTAACTGCTAGGCCATCTCTCCAGCCCCTAGATTGATTTTCATAGGAGGACTTTTCTATTCTGCACCATTAGCTCTTTAATATTTGTTTATGTTGTGTGTATGAGCGATGTAAGTGTACTGCATGTATGGAGGTTCCCTCAGACACCAGAAGAGGGCATTGGATCCTCTCGAACTACCATATGGTTGGGTGCTGGGAATCTTCTACAAGAGCAACAGATTTCTTGAACTGCTAAGCGATCTCTCCAATCACCTGGAACATTAACTCTTACTGTATTAGCTTGAATCAATATCCCCTCTCTCTTTCTCCCCCTTCCCCCCAGAATCTCTCTGTGGCTCTCTCNTGTGAGTTAAAGGCCAGACTGATCTACAGAGTGAGTGCCAGGACAGCTGGGACTACAGGGAGAACCCTGTCTCGAAAAGGAACAAAAAAAAAAAAAAAAAAAAAAAAAGAACAGTTCCAGGAGATCTGAACACCCCCTCCCTGCCCTTGAACGTCCTTGGTACTGTATACAACACATCGTACACAACAGTACATGCAGGCAATAACTCATAAAACAATAAAAAAAAAAAAAAAAACCAAAAAATAAAACATAAGGTAGGCATTTTAGAGGAGTGCAACACACTTAATCAACTCCAGAGTTTCCAGAGCAGATCTCCTGTGAGTCGCAGAGGCCAGCTGGGGGGGTCTACTAGTGAGCTTACAAGGCCAGCATGGCTATTATTAGGAGGATACAAGGTCCGTGGTTAATCCAGAAGACCGTTAATGCTCAAAAGGTAGGAATAAATTATATTACAATAACAAATAAAAATTCTATAACACCAAGACAAAGATAAGAAGGGATTGCAGATATGGTCGGGAGTTTTGCTACAGATCGGGTTGTGAATCCTAGCACAGATCTTAGGATATACATCAACTAGGGTTTTTGAACTTCACAACAAAGGTAGGCTGCAGAAGAAATCAGACGAGCAAATAAGTAAAGTGGTAGGCAAGGTAGTCACATGTACAACCAAATCAGTATTTAACTCTCGGGAGCCCACCATCAGGAAGATAAATGACCTATGGAACAGGAACAGGGCTAAGCAAGGTAGAAGATTAGTACACAGACTGAAGCGCTAGATATCACAATTTTTGGTACCATACGGTCCAAACTTCAGTAGGTTTTCACCCATACCCGCGCAACGAAGGGAGCTCATGAACACAAATCAGTTATTTGACTCTGGGACCTTGGAAGTAAAATGACCTATTTTTGGTAAGGATGAAAGGCTAAGCAAGGCTGAGTTCAGACACATGATCTGAATAGACCAACCCAAAGACACAGGGTAACAGTAGGCGCACAGAAGGAGAGCTTCATAAAAGATTACACAAATCAGTAATATTTTCTGTCGGGACGGGTTTTCCCCACTCTCGGAAGTTAAATTGACCTATGGAATGAGCACGCAGAAGGCTAAGCAAAGGCTGAGATGTCAGACACCAGACTGAATAAGACAAACACAGGAACAGTAGGATCAGGACAAGGCAGGGAAGCTCATGAGCACCCATGCACAATTCAGCTATTTACTGTGGGACACGAATAGTGCTCGGAAAGTAAATGACCTAACCTGGAATAGGAGAAAGGCTGAGCAAAGGTGAGTATTCAGACATCAGACATGAATAGAACACAGGAAAACACAGGTTACATAGAGTAGGAAAATCTCCAGGGCAAGGAGGGAGCTCCATGCACGCACAAATCAGTACTTCTTTTACTGTTGGGATCCTGGAAGTAAATGACCTATGGAAGGAGAAAGGCTAAGCAAAGGCTGAGTTCAGACACAGACTGAATAGACACAGACACAGGTAATAGTAGGCAGGCAAGGAGGGAGCTCATGAGCACAAATCAGTATTTACTTGGGACCTCTTCCGTAAGGTAAATGACTCTATGGAATGGAGAAAGGCTGAGCAAATGGCTGGAGTTCAGAACAACAGACCTGAATAGAATCACAGCTTTCTCCACTCAGTCCAATATAGGTGAACTGCGTCCAAAGTGCGGACAGCGGTAGAAATGATAAGGCAGGCAGTATGAGGTCATCATAGCATCAATCATAATTAACTGTGGACCCGACACCAATCGGAAAGTAAAAGTGACCTATTGGAAGGAGAAAGGCTAAAGGCAATATGGCTGATGTGTCAGACACAGACTGAATAGAAACAGAAACATAGGGTAGGTATAGTCAAAGGAGCAGGCACAGGAGGGAGCTCATGAGCCACAAATCAGCATTTACTGTAGGGACCTCGGAAGTAATGCCTATGGAAGGAGATAAAGGGCTAAGCAAAGCTGAGTTCAGACCAGACGAGAGAGGAAGAGAGCTGGGACAGGAACCCAAACACGTGCGGTAGGGTAAGAAAAACTGCTATTGGTGAGGAGAAGGGAGGATGGTACATTAGGGGAGTAGGAATGAGGTATGCAAGCCCGGTTTTCGCCGTTTCTCACACTGATGGTTGGTCTTGCTGAAACAGTTGTTCTCAACAGCTCAAACTCTGAAGACTCACTGCACTACCTCCAAGTATAGATTAAAGGCATGTACAATCACCCCCCATACTAGTTTTTGCCTTTTTATTTTGGTAGGGGGAAGGGTCTTTTTGAGATAAGATCTCCCTGTGCCTTGACTTTGGCCTGCCAACTCACCTTACCCTAGGCCCCAGCGCTGTGGCCTCTCTGCAACTCACCCAGCAGATCCTGTCTCTGTCTCCTGAGATGCTGGGATTAAATAGCATGTGCCACCAGGCTCCAGCGTGATTAAGAAGCACCGGACTGCGCTTGCAGAGGACCTGGTTCGCATCCCGCAGTCTACTCTTCACTATTGGCGGCTGAGAGCCGTCTGAAACTCCAATTCAAGAGAACGCCCAGTTCCAGGGGAACCATGACCCTCTTTCTGACCTCTCCGCGGCATGCATTTGCATGCACGGGTGCACACAACGACATAACATGCAGACAGTATCATTCACTACATCATTATGTCATTAAATAAAATAAATAAATAACCAAAATATCATACAATAAATAATAAATAAAAGACAACAGTCTTGGCAACTTGCCAAACTTATGCAAGCTCATGAGTTTCAAAAGCTTCTTTAGCTCTCAGTAGTAGTTTATCCCACTGCCAGTGTGAAGCTCGGACCATTATTTAGGTCTCTTTTTTTTTATACCTGCGTCCCTTTTTCAAGCCTGTCTCTGTAAAAGCTCTAAAGCTTTATCTTCAAAAGAGATCGCTAAAGCATAAAGTACTCACACAATTGCTTACAACAACTAGAACCATTTAACTTCTGGTAATAATCCAAAAAGCTCTCCGAGAAGGGCAGAGGACGGTCCCAGATGAGCACTCAATTGAAATGTCAAGGGAGTTGACTGCCACTCAGAGATCTGAGCATGCGCCTTCCGACCCTGTTGGTATCCTCGAAGCCAGAATGCAACCACCCGCCTTTCCAGGAGGCAATTTGTGCAGTCTATGTGAAATTAAAAAGCACAATAATTCAATTCCGTGAATAATTTATAAACATAATTTGTTAAATAAAAAGGGATTATGTTTCATCAAAGCAACTTACAATAAGGGGCCACATCATAAATCAAAGCTTAATGTACAGGCTAGTGAAATATCAGTGGTTAAAAACTATAGTTTAACGAGGAGAATGGAGAGGCCTGCAGTTTTAAAGAACGCCAACTGCTCTTAGCAGGACGCCGGGTTCAATCCCCAGCACCCAATGGTGGCCAGTAGAACCAGTCTGAAACTCCAATTCCAGGAGAACTCCAGTTCCAGGGAATCCGAGACCCCCTCTTCTGACCTCCGTGGTTGCACGACATGGGTGCAAAACCTACATGCAGCCATACATCATCAACTACACAAAAAAAATAAAAATTATAAAAAAATTTAAAAAACCACTATAATTAACTGATTGACTAGAGAGGCTGGAGAGACAACAACTGAGAAGAGAGATGGCTCATCCCTCCAGCACTGGCTCTTGTTACAGAAGACTTGGCTCTCGATTCCCAGTACTACTGGGCAGATCAAGACCCACCTGTAAACTCTTTCAGTTCCGGAAGATCTGATGCCCTTTTCCTGACCCTCCAAGGGCACTGCCGACATGGATGCCACCTAAACTAACATGTAGGCAATATACTCATACGCAGAAAATAAAATCCGGAATAGTTTGTATAAATGCAGGTTAGAGCTAAACAAGATCACTTTAAAACAATATAAATGGAATACTACAAGACACAATAAACATTAGAGAAATATAACTATGGTACAATAAAGAAACCACCGACCACAGCCTCAAGATCCTATCTCTAGGGTCTGAAATTGACTTGCATAGGCAAAACCTAAATTGACAAATAATACAGTTTATCCTAGTAGGCACGAGCTATCAAGGTCATCCTCAACCATATAGTAAGTTTCAGGCCGCATGAGACGGGAAGAAGATTGTAAATCTCAAGAAGAAGAAAAAAAAAAAAAACGGCAAAGTACTACACAATATTCTTCATTTAGCCAAGCTTGTTTTACAGAAATGCCTTTTAAATCCCAACACTAGGGAGAAATCACAGGATGAAATGAAAAAGGAAATAGAACACTTATCCAACCAGGAAGAAAGGAAAGGAAAAAGCCTCAGAAATAGAATGGAGGAAGCAGAACAAAGAATATCAGATCTGGAAGATAACACAGAGCAACTAAAAAACTCAAATAAAGATTATGAAAAATTTAAAAATACACAAAACTGGAACAACCAGGAAATATGGGACACTATGAAAAGGTCAAACCTCCGCATCATAGGAAAAGAGGAAGGAGAAGAATCTCAAGAGAACAGTATTGATCAGATCTTCAACAGAATAATAGATGAAAACTTCCCCAAACTAAAAGTAGACAAACCCATTCAAATACAAGAAGCACACAGGACTCCAAATAGACAAGATCAGAAAAGTGAGAAGGGAGGATTGAGAAGCACATCCTTTTCTTAGTCCTCTTAGCCTTGCTTCTTGCCTTTATCTTACTCACAGGGTTCTATAGTAACTATATCGTTAGAAAGTATTTCTGAAGGTTATACTGAATGAATATTGGATTGTTTCAAGTGCTTTCATATGATCATATGATTATTCTTCTTTGGTGTGATGGATTACATTAACTGATTTTTTGAATGTTAGATATTCCTGCTTACCAAGGATAAACACCAGTTGATCACTGAATCCAGTTCATTTCATGCAAGGTCGGATGCAATTTGCTAGATCTGTGCTGAAGAATTTTGAATTATGATCATGAATATAATGTTTTTTTTTTTTTTTAGCTATCTTTCCTCAGAATGCCTCTTTGGATTTGGTTTTGGGAGAAAGCTACCATCATCAAATTAGTGAGGAACTAATCCCTATGCTTCTTCTTTCTGAAGGAGATTATAAAGAAATAATATAATTTATTCCTTAAGTGTTTGGTAGAATTTAATGGACATAGTTCTGTCTGTTCTGGAAAGTTATTAATTATTGATTCACTTTCCTTCTTGCTTAAATACATATTTATTAATATATTATAATTTATAATCAGGTGGCTACTTCTTCTCTGTGGTTTACTGAATTTATTTACTACAATTTTAAGGCTAAAGTGTCTAAAAACTGAGTCTACATGACTTTCTCTGTGTTATGTTTCCTTCATGATTTCTTTTGCTTCATGGCTTTACATATTAAGGTTTCATGCTTTCATGTGAATCTCAGATACCAGACTCCAGTCTTTCTATTTGTTATATTCAATTACTCAGTATTTCAACTTGGATCTCTTAGCAGCTTCTCCAGTGTAGAGGGGATTTGTGCAATTTCCTTTGATCTGTGTTTCTCTTTGGCATCCCCTTTGCCATTTAACCATACTGTTATCAAAATTTTTATCAAACTAAGATGTCAGTCATGAAGTGAAAGTCTACTTTCTCTTCTCTTTTCTTTGTCATAAAATTTACATTGTTTTAATTTATGTTTTACATCATACAGCTTTACATTCCATCATTAACACCTTAGTTCAAATCACTGTTACCTTTCACCTGAGACTTGGAATAAATAAATAAACCTATAGGTTCACTCTATTTGTTCTTCTTCCCTCCCTCCCTCCCTCCCTCCCTCCCTCCCTCCCTCCCTCTCTCTCTTCCTCCCTCCCCTAGCTCCTTCTTCCCTTCTCTCTTCCTTCCTTCTCTACTTCTTTTCTTCCCACTTTCCCCCCTTCATCACTCCCTTCCATCCTGCTTTTTCCTT
>VZQC01004266.1:2871806-2922385 GCA_009823505.1 Rhizomys pruinosus
AAAGGGAGGAATAGAGGCATAGTGAGGAAATACTGGACCAAAACAAGACCAAAAACCAGCAGGGCAAACACCAAGTCCAGTAGCTCCATGTGCAACTTCTGGGACTTGACTTCCAAAGGGCTTAGATGGCTCAGCTCTTCCAGCTTTGCTTGCAACATACATCTCTTCCTTAGGCTGGTACCACTCCCTGTATGCATTAGTAACATGCAATTCTTGTACACAAGTTTGCAGCAACAGCAAATAGGGCAAAGTAAAATGTTTAGATAATTAAAGATCTTATGCAATTATATAGGGACGGTTTCTAGGATTTGAAGTATTTTAAATAATAATTAATGGAAAATTGTGTAACAATGAGCAATTCAGATTCTTGGTACATTTTTCTTTATTTCTGACAATTTCATACATACATGCATTGAATTGTGATCATATTCATCCTTATTACCGCTTCCTTTCCCCCAAAACTTCTTCACTGAGAGCTCAGTGGGTGTACTACTAGAACAAATGCTACTTCTCCTCTAGCAACCATCAACAGTCCTTAGCACCTCAGTTTGGCATATTCCCAAAGGACTCTAGACCCTACTACAGTGATCTCATTAACACTCATTGCTGCTGTCTTCACAATAGCTGGGGAATAGAATTAGCCCAGGTGTCTGTCAACTTGTGAATAAGTAATGAAAATGTGGTACATTTACACAGTGGAATTCTATTCAGCCATAAAGAATAACCTATGAAATTTGCAGGAAAATGGATGATACTGGAAAATATACAGTGTGATAGATAATCCAGACATAGAAAGTCAAATATCATATGATCTGATACTTTTTTTTGGTCTTTTCGAGACAGGGTCTCCCTGTAGCCCCAGCTGTCCTGGAACTCACTCTGTAGATCATGCTGGCCTTGAACTCACAAAGATCCACCTGCCTCTGCCTCCCAAGTGCTAAAATTAAAGGCGTTTGCCACGACACCCTCTCAGCTAGTTCTGATACATTTTTAAAATAGAAAGATATCCTTAAAAGCATTCTGATCAAACTTTATCTCTTTATAGTAGTATCTGAAGACATCTTTTTTCTTTAAATTTTTTATATAACATAACTTTTATGTGTCAATATATATTATTTTATAATCAAGGTAAATAAGTATATAGCAGTTTCTGTTTTGTTTTTAATTTCAGAAATGAAAAGGAATAGAATCATCTCTACTATGTTACTTCCTAAAGCTGTTTATTGAGCCCACATAATTAAAAAATACCATAAAATAAAACCAACTGAACTTCACTTATATTAAAAGACAAGCATACATGTCAAAGGAAAAAAAATAGTTTTATTTACTGATGTAGTAAGATTAACCAGGTAGAGGTGATGAAAAGTCAGTCTGTAGATAATCTAGTGATGTGAACATACATCTTTGTCCCATCCCACTTGTTTAGGAAACATTACCACATATATAATGCTTCTGTGGATTCATGCTATTCTTCTGTGTCTTTTACATGCCTTAGTCAAATTTGTTTATTTCTTTTTGTGGAACTGGGTGAGTGCTCTTCCACTGAACTACAGCCCCAGCTTCTGTTTTTGTGTTGTATATCTTACATGTTCCCACAGCATACATTGTCTCTTGGCCTTTAGGAAAAGAATCCAATTCCCTGGTTATGTTCATTTGGTGATACTCAAATAATTCTGCTTTGTTTTCTGGTTATCTTCAAAGGATGGCTTAAACATTGTCCACATTGATCTGTCTACTTCTTTATGTGCTTTAGCTCCTAGAACCTATTATTCAGTCCAGGAACATTGATTAAATAAAAGTGATAAGGTGATTTTGATTCCTACTTTGCACATAAGGAAAATATTGTATCGGTGTTATTTACAGAGGTTAAAGAGGAAAGGTTAGATGGAGTTCAAAATGAGCCTCCAAATTAAAATGTCCATCTTCAAATTCAGTGTTTTTACCTCAGTTCTGTCTTTGCCTTTCAGGAGTGTGTGTGTGTGTGTGTGTGTGTGTGTGTGTGTGTGTGTGATGGAGAAAAAGAGCTGGTATAATGCATAAAAGGACCAGCCTCCCCAGGAAAATAAAGGTGATGTATATGATGTATACAGTCCTTTTGAAATAATCCAAATGGTGATATCTCCATTTGATCTTAGCTTCAAAATCTAGCATGACTTTTACAAACCAATTTCCTGTACTACACTGGCAATCAAATACTTAGCTACAGCATGCCTTGAATCCTAATGTGCACATCTAGACTAAAATGGCATGCATTTTAACATTATTCCACTTCTGCAAACCTCCATTCAGAATCACAGTAAACCAGGACCTGACTGAACAGAAAGTCTGTGTCAAGTGTTATGTTGAAATCCTCTTTTTCAAAAGTAACTTTTTTTATATTGCTTAAATTTCCCTCTATTGTACAATGGAAGTAATGTAAAGTCACATCACTTCAATACTATATAAAACAAAAAAAAGTCTACAGTTTCATGCCAGTGATCTTGTCTGTAAACAATCACTCAGTAAATATATTTAACTGTATATCTTTGTTGAAAGTGGGAAGACTGCTGGAGGATCATCTCGTTGGAATTGCAGTTTATCTCTCACAGCTCCTGAGTTCCAGGCAAACCAAGAGGCACCATTAGATATCAGTGTTTATGGTTTCAGAACCGTGTGTGCATTATAAGAGTAACTGTTTCTGTTATGCCATGAAAGCAGCAAATTCTTTGGAGTACATAACAACAAAATGCTATGTTATGAGGCTATAAAAACATCAAATGAGTTTCAACTTATTCCATTTATTTCCCAGGCATAAGTGTGAGATATTTTGTGGGGCAATTAAGAGTATCCAAAACATCGATAAACTTTTAAATAGGGTGAATAAAGCAAATCAAAGTTCACATAAAGCAGATAATATTAAGATATATGTGATGATGTCACCAAATTCCCTACGAATTGGTAGCATTGGACTAATCATATCTGTAAGTATGTATTATTATACTGATATAACCCAGAGGTCATATTTCTGATTTGCTTTGTTTTCTGTTCTTTGTGACAGAGTCTCACTATGTAACCCTGGCTGGAGTGGAACTCACTATGTAGACCAGGCTAGTCTTGAACACACATAGAGACGCCCATCTCTGTCTCATTAGTGTTGAGATTAAAAGCATGCGGTACCATGCCTGGCTGGCAGTCATGTCTCTGTATGTCCTATAAACTTTTATCATTGTAGTATCATTTTCTTTTGTTTTCGGTATGAAAACTCTCAAGGAATTCATATTTTTGCTAATTGTTATGATTTTTTTCTTTCCTTGATATTTTTATATCACTGGTTCTGTATGTTTAGGAAGAATTTCTCTCTTCCCTTTGTCTGGACATAGGCACATTGCATTACATTTTACAAAGCAAAAACCATCCTGAATCAACTGTTTGGCTTTCAGAATTCAAGGTTAAGGTGACGATTGTGCCACAGGGTGACAGCGGAGATGGGGAGACAATGCAACAAGAAAGCTAGAATTGGAAAGATGGGTTTAGTTCTCTTTAATGTCCTCTACTCAGTTCAGAACCCAGGCTTTCTAGCTCAAAATTATATCCATTTTTTGGTGAAAAAACACAACAAACACAAAATAAATGAGCTACACTTTACTTTTTAAGTTCAGATATGCTCATCCTGGATAAAAAAAATAGTTGGTTTAGTTTCATGATTATCAAATCTTTTGTTCTGAGCTGATCCTAATTATACTAACTGTAGAATAAGTGTGTGCATATTTTAATATTTATATAAAATTCAAATTATATGTTATTGCATCTTAATAAATTCTGTTCAATTTTACATTAATATGAACTTTTACAAGCATTGCATAGTCTGAGAATAAAATACTTGTGGTTCTCTGATCTTCCCAGTTCTAGAGAAAGCCTCATCTTCTCATGTGTGCCAGCCTCCATCCTGAAACAGGGTGGTGGAGGTGAGAGTGAATGGATTTTGCATACTGGGTACCTGATCACTGGGGCTGCCTTCAACCGTGTCAAGGTGGGTATTACTGCTATCAACGACCCCTTAATTGATCTCAACTACATGGTCTACATGCTCCAGTATGATCCAGCCTGTGGCAAATTCCACTACAGAGTCAAGGCTGAAAATGTGAATCTTGTCATAAATAGGGACGCCATCTCCATCTTCCTGAAAGGAGATCTACCAACATCAAATGGGGTGATGTTGGTGTTGAGCATGTTGTGGATTTTTCTGGTGTTTTTGTGACTCAGAATACTAGGGCTCACTTGAAGCATGGATCCTAAAAAGGCCATTGTCGCTGGGAGTGGTGGTGCACGCCTTTAATCCTAGCACTTGGGAGGCAGAGGCAGGCGGATCTTTGTGAGTTCAAGGCCAGCCTGGTCTACATAGCGAGTTCCAGGACAGCTGGAGCTACAGGGAGACCCTGTCTCAAAAACAAACAAACAAACAAACAAACAAACAAACAAACAAGGCCATTGTCAGTACTCCTGCTGATGCTCCACATTTGTGATGGATGTGAACCACCAGAAGCACAACAACTCACTGAATATCAACAATGCCCCTGCATCACCAGCTGTATAGACTGGCAGGTCATGTAAACTTTGACATCTTGGAGGGCCTCATGACCACAGAAGACCATTGGATGTACACGCTGGAAAATTGTGATGCGGTATCCAGGGACTGCCAGAATATTATCCCTACATCTATTAGTGCTAGCAAGGCTGTGGGCAAGGCCAGCCCTGAGCTGAGCATAAGGCTCACCTGTATGACTTTCTGGATACCTCCCTCCAATGTATCTGTTGTAGATCCAACCAATCTCTGGAGAAAACTGTCAAATGCCCTGTGAAGTGAGCATCAGAAGGCCCACTCAATGGCATCCTGAGCTGTACTAAAGACCAGGTTATATCTTGTGACTTTAACAGTCACACTCATTCTTCCACCTTTGATGCTGGGGCTGGCACCACTTTGCCAAGCTCCTTTCCTGATATGCAAATGAATTTGGCTATAACAGCAGGATGGTGGTCCTTATGGTCCAGATGGCCTCTAAACAGTAAAGAGCCCTGGATCACCCTCCCCAGCAAGAACATAAGAGGAAGAGTAAGGTCCGGCTCTTGGGGAGTTCCTGCCTCAACTCAGCCCATAACATATTGATCACCTCCCCTTGGTGTTCCCAGCCCAGCTCTAGAAGGGGAAGGACTTAGGAGACCCAACTCTTTCACAATGCATCAATAAAGTTCAGTTCACTCAGCTCCCCCAAATATTTGTAATAGTTTGTAGGGTTAAGTTTAATAAAATAGGGTACCTTTTGTTCACTTTCATTATTTTATAGTTAAATAGAATTTTAAAACAAATTATTAGATAGTTTGTGTGATTATTCTAATTCTTTATATCATTACAGCTAATGTTCCACTGGAATGTGGGAGTATATGGGGTATACGATGAATGGAACACTTACCATCATATGACAAACATGCTCCAGTTTGTTCTATTTTTCTCCTTCCTGTGCCAATATTAGAACATAGATTCGGTCCTGAATAGCCATCTTTTCATTTATGATGCTTTACTTGTGACTGACTTTCATAAATTCAACTATTTACCAGCAAATATAGACTCATGTTCCTTGATAATAGCATAGTGATAGATATAAGGAGAAACCATCTGAGCTCTTTCAGTTGGATGCGTGGACTGCCAGGACTGATTTGAATCCAGAGATGCTACATTTAGCAATCCCATCTATACCTATGAACTAATGTGAGACCATGGGCCTTTGAAGTCAGAGTCCCGGAGTTGATATTCCAAAGTCTGGGGCTGCAGAATGCTAATCAAGAGAAATTCTTCTGAGGTTCTTAACGGAGACCAGAACAGACTACTGAAATGCCAATGAAGGCAGAAGATATGAGAGAAAAATCTCTTAGGCACTGTGATGGTGAATCTTCATGGTACACTTGAATGGATTTAGATTCACCATGGAAACACATCTCTAAGTCTTCCTATGAAGGCTGATTATGGGCAGTATTCCAAGGGCTGATGACTGGCATTAAAGAAAAAGGATAAAGAGAGCCAAACACCATTGATTGATCTGGGCCATTCCCTGAATGTGGAAGCATTCTAACCAGCTACCTCAAGCTCCTGTCACCACAGAACAGCCGCCACCTATTCTTTGTCACAGTGGGCCGCATCCACTCAAAATGCAAGGCAAAATAACTTTCCTCATCTTAAGTTGCTTCTTGTCTGGCATTTGAACACAGCAATGAGAAAAGTAATTAAAACAGTTACTCAGATGTTCATCATGTGCACAGGCTTGGGACTGGACACCAGTGTAAAGGTACTTAGAAACCTCTAGAAGCTTAAAAAGCAGATGAATGTGGTTTGTAGATAAAGGGGAAGGCAGACAGACATATAAACACATAGAAGCAGACACAGAAGACCATGGTTGTTCAAGAGAGAGAGAGAGACAGAGACATCCTAAAATTAAAACAAAAAACAAAAAACAAAACTCGTGATATTTTTTAAACAAAGAGACCATTGCAGTATCATGATTAGAGATCAGAACCTATGTGGCAAGAATGTCTGGTTAAAGTACTAAATATAGTAATTCAGTGCCCTATACAGGTAATGTCATGAAAGATTAAATATGCTTCTTCTAGTTTGTGTTATTTAGCTCAGTTTTAATTTCTTTTACATCTAGAGTCTAGAAAAAGACTAAAAATTCCAAGCCTCATGGAAAGCACAGGAATTTGACTCATTTTCTAGAAGAGAAACCGCCCAAGCTATTTTACAAATATTGGGATCATGAAAAAATCCTTTCTAATAATTTTAATATCAGGTTAATGAGTCAATACAGGAGTACTCTATATTTCCAAAACAAAAACAAAAACAAAACAAAACCCAGATTAGAGGATTTTGTATGTTTCATCACAAAGGAATGATAAATGTTTGAGGTGGTGGGTGTGATCATTGTCCTGTTGATTGCCTCATGTAGCGTGTACTGAAACTCCATATTGCACCCTATGAGTATGTATAATTATTAGATAATGATAAAAACAAATACAATATGAAAAACCAGAATTTCAGCATGTAAGTGGGGATTATAAGAATAATCAAGAAAATATTGGAAATGAAAAGGAGAATAAAAATATTTGGATGGGCTTATGACTTGACAACAACAAATAATATGCATTATGTATAATTAATTATAACAAGTATGCATAAACATATGCATATAATTAAATAACATGGTATATATTTTACTCACAAAAGGAGAAATGATAGTATAGAATTTCCCCAAACTGAACACACCAAGCCACAAAGTCTGCGAACTTTGTAAACTCCAGTGAGAACAAATTAAAAATGGCAGCTAAAGATCAAGATAACGAACACAGATAGGGGAAGTGTCTAAGTATGATCAAACTACATTTTATGAATTTCTCAAAAATTTAATGACAAATTTAAAATCACAATACTATTGATTTTTTTTGGTTGTTATTTGACCTTTTAAAAATACTTTACTTTCTATCTTTGTATGTGTGTGTTTGAGTGTGTGTGTGTGTGTTGGACCTGTAGAGGCTAGAGGAGGACACAGGGTATCCTGTTCTATCACTCTCCACCCTGTGTTTTTGAGACAAGGTCTCCACTTCCTAGATCTGAGGTTGTAAGTGCTGGGTGTGCCTCGCTTTTAGATGTGTTCTGGGATCTGAACTCAGGTGCTCGTGCTTGCACAGGAAACACTCCTGCCCACCGAGCCATCCCCCTGCCCTCTACTTTTCAACATTCTTAGGATTTGATTCTGTGCCTCAGAGTGGGTGGGAAAACACCTAATTTTTAGTTTTTAAATCAGAAACTAAAAGATAGCAAATTATAGCCCATGGATGAAACCTGGTCTATTGTCTAATTCTTATGTTTTGTGGAAATTAATTGAATAACTTTAAAAGTATTTATGTGTATGAATGTGTTGCCTGCATATGTGTAAGTGCATCTGTGTCATGTAATGTCCACGGAGGTCAGAAGAGGGAGTCAGATTCTCCTGGAACTGGAGTTACAGATGGTTGTTAGCCACCACCTGGGTGCTGGGAATAAAACCATGGTTTTCTGCAAGAGCAACCAGTGTTCTTAACCACTGAACCATCTCTCTGTCTCCAATACCATACAGTCCCGAAAGTGCTGAAAACAATGAAAGATATTTTATGACACATGAACATTACATGAAATTCCATAGGTCTTCCATAGGTAGTTATGGTCATTGAGTCATGTACTATTTACAGTTACTTTGCACTAAATTAATAGGTAATTCATTGAAGGAGATAATACTTAGGAAGATTGTATATATGTGTACAGTAGTTTTCTTGTCACTTGTTCCTTACGAATTGTGATATCACAGCTGTAAGTAGATGCATTTCTATTTCTAGCACATGCTCATTTGTTGCCACATGACATTTATATCAGTTTAACTTCTAGTGCATACATCTACAGTCAAAAAATAAAAATGAACAGGACTAGAGTGCACTGCAAACGTTTACAGTCATGGCAGATTATGGTTTATTTTTGTATTGAATTTAATGGCTACTCATTGTTTTTTATGCAGTAAGAATTATACTTATGCTTAAAAAAATCCATGTCATTATTAAAAGATTAAGCATTTACCATAAACTACCTACTCCCACAAAGCAGTGGCTCAAGAAAACAAGAAAATGTAAAATGGGGTATATCTCATCAAAACAGAACATCTCTCAAGTGAAAAAAATTAGAATATTACAACTGTAATGAATTTCCAATTGTATCATTTGTTTATCAGACTAGAAAAACAATTTACCAATGGTAGTTTATTTGAATCCCATTAGATTGTAGCACCAGAAGGAATATGTTGAGAGAAAACAAACTTGTTTAATATGATTATCTTTTCAGCCAGAACAGTCACAGGAAGAGCCAAGGCCATCAGAAGACTTCGGGTTGGAGAGATAGCCTAGTGGTTAAGAGCACTGACTACTATTGCGAGGACCCAGTTTCGATCCCCAGCACCCACATGGCGGCTGAGAACCGTCTGTAACTCCAATTCCAGGAGAACTCCAGTTCCAGGGGAATCTGAGACCCTTTTCTGACCTCTGCAGCATTGCACGACACAGGTGCACAAACCTACATGCAGACAGTACATTCATACACATACAAAAATAAATAAAATTAAAATAAAAAAATGACTTCAAGCGGTTTTTGTGTTTTGCTCTTGATGAGTTCACAGACGTTGCTGATTCTCATCAGCTTTTTTTTTTTTTTTTTTTTTTTTTTTTTTTTTTTTTTTTTTTTTTTTTTGTGGGTCAATGTTGGGTTTTCAGTGGCGAGGATTAACCTCTAAGAATGTCCTGCACAGAGAACAAGAGGAGCTTAGGTTATTTTTATAAACTTGAGCGCTACTCCAGCACTCCCTGAGACAGAATGGGCTTGTACAAATGAAAGTGGGAAAAATTATACATGCAGCATGAAAAGGCTTAGTTGGACAAATTTATAGAATTTGTGAAAATTTAAGTATTTAAAGCCTTTCATTGCCTGCCTTTGTGTATACCAGCAGGTACTGGAGGAGAACACTAGATGCTGTGACCAGCTCAGAAGGGAGAACAAGAACCTGGATTGAAAATGTAATGGAAAATTAGGACAACTGTGTTTTCTGTGGGGTACCATCATCAGCAATGTCCCTGTTAATTTTCATAATTTTTTTAATAATATATTCATGTATAGCATAAGCCAAGTGTCTTTTTCCATGTGACTACAATCTTCTTGAGTAACCAAAACCAACAGTGCACTGTGCTTCAAATATTCAAGGATCATCAAACTCTGTTTTGCAGCTGCAATTCTTGCAGGCACAACAGTTTGCAAAGCAAGAGAATTCACTTTCCCTCCCAAGGAAGCAGGCACATCTTGTGACTGCCACTTGTTGAAGCATTACCCTGGGAATGTTTATGCTGGAGGTGTACCACCAATGGGTCAAGGGCAGATCTTCATGGATTTGCTGCTGACTGGTCTGATTCCCACAACTATAGCCTTTTCTGTTTTATTGAATCAATATAGTAAACTTGGTTATCTCTCATGAGCTCAGTTTTCCTTGTCACAGAGGAAGGCCACGGGTCTGCAGTGGAGGGAGCCATTGCAATACGTTGTTCAGGGCTGATGCTCAAAGTTTTTTGGAAAGGAAGAACTGTCCTCAGCCAACCATTATAATCAAGTACTAGATAGCATCAAGTTTGTGATGGTTGCACTTTTCATAATAATGAGTTCAATCTAAAATCATCAAGGAAACAGTACCTATACATGACATTTACACAATGTTAAAGCCATTTCAGCAATTAACGTTGAATCTCAAGTGTTTTCAAGGTACTTTACATAGTTTGTCATAGCTAAAATGAAACTAATATTCTTTCTTTCACATGAATCTGTAGTAAACAGATTTTCTAAACATGAACCTTCAAAAGGAAGCTCCATGCCTCAACCCGTAGGTACTAAGGACATTTTCATCCAAATCCATTTTAATTATGTAAGTAAAGAATGTCTGTCAAACTTAAAGTTAGGTAGTTTAGTAACTTTAATTTATAACTTAAAGTTCAAAGTAATAATTGGAAATGTATTAATATGCTTCAAGATAATAATCAAGAACAGAGTCTAACAAAATGTTACAAATGCCTCCTGGGAAATGAACATCTTCTAAAATAATTTCCTTTTAAAAAATTTGTTCATGTGATGCCATATTATTTTTTAAAGTCTGAAAAAAAAATACAAAACATGTAGGGCAGAATGAGTGAACTTTGGCAGGGTTGGGGTATAAATCTCACTAGGAGAATTTGAAAGGCACAAATCTTCAATAAAAAATCATTTCCTTCTGGCTTGATAGCAGGATTATCCAGATCTGTGTGAAAGACATTTTCAAGGATGAACTATGTAAAATATGGTTATAGGATAATCATTCACAAATAAAAATAGGTTTGGATAGAAAGGAATGCATCTAAGCGATTTGCTAACCTCACCCAAGTTTCATTTTTCTTAAGTAGACCTGTACTATGAAAACTAAATGAACAAAAGAAGCCACAAAGTATGCTCAGTTATTGTTTTATGTTGAACATTGTCAATAAAATATATGTTTCTCGGGGCTGGAGAGATGGCCTAGCGGTTAAGAGCTCTGACCGCTCTTACAGAGGACCCGGGTTTGATCCCCAGCACCCACATGGCGGCCAAGAACCGTCCGAAGCTCCAATTCCAGGAGAACTCCAGTTCCAGGGGAATCCAACACCCTCTTCTGACCTCCGCGGCATCGCACGACACGGGTGGACAAACTTGCATGCAGACAGTACATTCATACAGATACAGAAATAAATAAAATTAATTTAAAAAATTAAAAAAATATATATGTTTCTCTCTAGGAATGAAACTTTCTATATAATACCCTTGATTTTGTTTCTGGGTCTACAGACTTCAAAATACATCCCGTTTGATCATTTTCAGAGCAAGTTTGTTGAAGTTTGTTCTACTGCTAAGGAATAGTTATATTCTTATAACTAACTGTATTCTTATATAATGTTCTAGTAACTTAGGACATTTGAAGTTCCCTCTAGTTCTCCTTACTAGGTAGATACCTTGAAAATGAAACCCTGTGATGTTTTACTACTCAGTGATGTTTTATTGCTCTGTAGTATCTTGAAGCTCTGTGATGCTTTCCTCTCACATGTCTAGTTACTGATACAGATGTGAAACTAAAAAGATGGAAAGTTCACCAAATGGTTTAATGAGGTAGGAGCCTGGTCCAATTTATCCAAGAAAAATGTAGATAAAATGTTCAAATATCTAAATGTCTGCCTGCAAGATGCTTTTTAAAACTGGAATGACTGTCTGACATATTCCTAGCTCATTTAGCCGGACCCAGCTACAGAGTGAAAGCAGATGTCCTGACCCATGCCTGTGATATCTATGACTTTGCAAACTGTAATGACCAGGTGAAGGCAGGAAAGAATTTTCTTTAGATAACATGGCACATTAAATAGCCATAGGGCCTAAGGTGTCAGCCATAAAATTATGACATAAAAGTACTATTTAACCTCTATATGTATTTCTGTTTGAGGCCCAGAAAATCTTGAAACCTTTGCTGATAATTCTGGGACTTCGTACGTGAGAAAGAATAAGCGAGTTCTCTGACTTTCCCCTGGGTGAATGTTTGGTCTCTTAGCTGTTCAAGGAATTTTTCCCACCATACTCCAAGAACAATTTCAAATGCATTAATAGATATGACCTATCTCAGTACATAAGACATTTTAGGCAGATTTTGTTGTGGTTATTATTAGTTCATAACAACCTTAACAATTACAAACTTACAAACAAATAAATAGATATTTCTACAGACTTACTGACTCAAGAGTCTTACTTTCTTAGCTTCACATACATTAGATTTATTAGTAAAGAACAAAACAATGGGGAAGACTATTCAAGTACATTAACTACACACATGAAAATGTCTTGAAGGGGGTCTATTATACTTTATACCATTAATTATGACAATGAAAAAGAAAACAAAATCTTTAACCACAGATCCTAGTACTCCACAATGTCATTTCCTTCAACTTAAAGAACTTGAAACACAAAAATTATATTTTCAATGACTCTTTTTCTCATTCCTGTAAGTAAAATGTAAATTCCACTCAAGTGGAGGCCATTGTTTCTTTTTCCCCAATACTGTGCTCCCAGTACCTAGAAGATTATTTGACTAGAGTAAGCCCTGCAATAAAATATTGAATAAATGAACAAAAGGGATAAAATTATTTTTAAAGAGCTTTTAAATAGAAAAATCAACATATTCTACTATGTCTTAAAATGCTCTCTTATTTCTAAATCATGTTCTCCTTTACTGTATTGACTTCAGAATTTTATACTATTTTGTATTTTTGTTGTATTTTTGGCTGGCTGGCCAAGCACATGTATGGAAAAAACGACTTTTACTAAATTCTCCATAATGGCCATTTTCCAACCCCCATGATTTTCTTCTTTATTGTCTTCTTCCTTTTCTCTTTTCTTTTACTGAATTCTCTTCCTGTTTATCTTCTCTGTGGTTCTTTTCTTCCCTAGGGGCAGCTGTTCAGTTTACTCTCTCCGAGTTAAAATAGTGGGAAGTCACATGAATGAGCCAAATCAACTATAACAAAAATGACCTTGGCTCTTGAGCAGGCTACGATACCGGGGTCTGGCCTGTGCCTGTGGCGTTAGATGCACCTAGCATCTTGGAGGAGGATGGTGTGGGCATGGGAGACCACAGAAGTGTTTCATGATGAGGTGAAGATAGAGGAGTTCCAATATGAGGAGGGTTCAGAGACGTATATCTATCTCTGCCGTGTGGGGATTACTTGTTCATCACCAAGGAAGATTTGGAGAATGAGGAAGACGGCAACCTGTCCTAGCTGCAAGCTCTTTAGAAAAGTGACTTATGAAAAGATCCGTTTATGTGTGGAGAAGCAGTCCCAGCACCTTCAACTAACAAAGAATTAGTCACGTGCTGAAGAAGCCTTCACAATCCAAACCCTGAGCAGCAGGGAATGAACTCAGGTGGATGTACTGAATGCAGAGCTCGGGGCTTCTCCAGGACACTTAGTTGGTGGCTTGGGATTCCGTTTGTGTGGATTTTTTCATCAACTAGTGAGCTCAGTCTCCTTAGAGAAGTGAGCCTGCGCCGTGTCAGATCTGGATTTCAGACCTTGAACTTAGAAGGATTCCCAATTATCCACCTGAATTTACAGGAAGAGCCTTTTAAACCAGTGGTTTTCATTCATCTCGATTGCATCACATGCTTGTCTTAAAACTAATTCAGAAAGCTGTGACACTGCGGGCTGCTTCTCGACCCTCTCTAAGTAGCTGGAATTCTTTCCAGTTCTTTTTGTCCTCTCTAGCAGATATCCCCAGCAGTGAATTAAGCCACTATAAAACATGGAAAGGAACCAATCTGTTATCCTCCTTTATAAATTTGTTTTTTCACTGTATTTTTAATGAATGTACTATGAGAAATTAAAAATTAGTACTTTTAGCTGGGTGTGGTGGCACACACCTTTAATCCTAGCACTTGGGAGGCAGAGGCAGGCGGATGTCTGTGAGTTCAAGGCCAGCCAGAGCTATAGGGAGACCTTGTCTCAAAAAGACCAAAAAAAAAAAAAAAAAAAAAAAAAAAAAAAAAAAAAAATTAAAAATTAGTACTTTTGAATTTTCTTATCACAAACAGGTAAAACCAAGGACCTCAACCACCAGAAGTCTATCAACTTGTCTGTCATCTGTCTTCACTTGAAAGTCTTCTAGAATATGTAAAAAAAATGATAGTGTATTTTCCATGCTACGTGTATAGTAAGAACCCCCACAATTGTACATAAACTTTTGGTAGATTTTTCCCTCAATTAGCAACTATGCTTGACAAATGAACATTAAATGGATCTGTAATCAGTTGACATTTTTGGTTAATAAAACAATAGGAATATGTCATAAAAAAAAAAAACCTAAAAACAGGCATTGTCAGCTTGTGCAGCTGTGTGGGCAAAGATACCCACCCAGCCCAAACACAGGTAGGCCTGTGCCTCTAGGCAGCTTGGGTACATTCAGATTTGTTTCTTTGGCTGGGTCAGCTGAGGCACAGGGTGTGGGTGGGCTTTGTCAGCTGGGCAGATTGCTGGAGGATTGGATTCTTGACCTGTTGTGCATATAGGTTGGTTGCTTTGGCCAGACCAGCTGAGGCACAGGGTAAGCATCCAAAAATGTCAATTCTAGTTGAAGGAGAAAGAAAAATCTTCCATGACATAAATAAGATGAAAGAACACATGTTTGGAAAACCAACCCTTCAGAGAATACTTGAAGCAATTCAAAGGACAGAGGAGAGGAGCAACTATCCCCAGGCACCTAAAAAGAGAAATTAATAAAAGCATAAGTGCAGAAGTAGAAACCTAGACCAACAATGCAAAGGATAATAAGGTGAAAGGAAGCAACACACATCTCTCAATTACAACCTTAAATATTAATGGACTAAAACTCCTCAATCAAAAGGCATGGAATGAGAGAATGGATTAGGAAATCGAATCCATCTATATGCTGTCTACAAGAAACCCACCTCACCCTCAAGGATAAGTGCCAACTTAAAGTGAAAAATGGAAAAAAATTATTCCAAGAAAATGGTACCAAAAACAAAGCAGGAGTTGATTTTAATATCAGACAAAATAGACTTCAAAGTAGAAACAATCAGAAGAGACAAGGAAGGCCATTACATCCTTATTAAAGGGAAAATTAACCATGAAGACTTCACAATCATGAATATATATGCACCAAACTCCAGTGCACTGAACTTTATAAATACAATTCTACAGGACCTCAAGGCACAGATTAACCCCAGCACACTCATAGTAGGCAACGTCAATACCCCACTGAGCCCTTTGGACAGATCAACTGGACAAAGAATAAACAGGGAGACTTCTGACCTGAACAATACTGTACAGCAAATGGACCTCACAGACATCTACCAAATAGTCCACCTAAGCTCCAGAGAATACACTTTCTACTCATCACCCCAGGGAACATTCTCCAAAATTGACCAAATACTTGGACACAGAAAAACCTCAACAAATACAAAAATATTGAAATAATTTCCTGCATTCTATTAGACCACAATGAAATAAAGTCAATATAAACACCAGGTTAAACCCTACTATCTACAGGACCACATGGAGACTAAGCAACACACTCCTGAAAAATAAATGGGTCAAGGAATAAATAAAGAAATAAAAGCATTCCTGGACAATGACAGTACAATACAACAAAACCTATGGGATACTTAAAAGCTGGTCTAAGGGGGAAGTTTATAGCCAGGGGTGCCTACATTAAAACAAAACAAAACAAAACAAAACAAAACAGAAAGAGCACAAATAAATAAGCTAGCACTGCAGCTAAAAACACCTGAAAGATAACAAATGAACAATAAATGCAACAGATAGGAAGATATAACAAAAATCAGAGCAGAAATCAATGAAATAGAAACAAAGGAAACAATACAAAAAAAATCAACAAATCCAAAATTTGGTTCTTTGAAAGAATAAATGAGTTAGACAGACCTCTATCCCAGTTAACCAAAAGAAAGAAGAGCAACTCCAAATCAATAGAATTCATGATGAAAGGGAAAATATCACAACAGACAATGAAAAGATCCAGACAATCATACTGGAATACTTAAAAAACCTATACTCTACTACATTTGAAAACCTCAGAGAAATAGACGGATATCTGAAATCCTGGGAATCACGAAAACCAAACCAAGAAGAGATTGACAGTTTAAACAGACCCATAATATATGAAGAAATTGAAAATGTAATGAGACCTCCGAACTAAAAAAACCCCAGGCCCAGATAGTTTCACAGCAGAATTCTGTAAAACATTTAAAGAGAGCTTACAACCATTATTATTCAAACTGTTCAGAAGGATACAAGCAGAGGGAAATCTCCCAAATTCCTTCTATGAAGCCAGCATCACTTTAATACCCAAACCAGGCAAAGATATAGCCAAAAAAGAGAACTATAGACCCATCTCATTAATGGACTCAGATGCAAAAATTCTTAGCAAAATACTTGCAAACCGCATACAGACCCACATCAACAAGATTATCCATCATGACCAAGTTGGATTCATAACAGAGATGCAGGGATGGTTCAACATAAGAAAATCAGTAAATATCATAAAACACATGGACAAAAAACACATGATCATCTCAATTGATGCAGAAAAATCCTTCATTAAAATCCAGCATCCTTTCATGCTTAAAGTCCTAGAGGGAATTGGAATGGAGGGATCATTCTTCAACATAATCAAAGCCATATACAAGAAACCCACAGGCAACATCATCCTAAATGGAGAAAAATTAAGATTCCCCTTAAAGGT
Organism: Rhizomys pruinosus; assembly: GCA_009823505.1. Taxonomy (NCBI): domain Eukaryota; kingdom Metazoa; phylum Chordata; class Mammalia; order Rodentia; family Spalacidae; genus Rhizomys; species Rhizomys pruinosus. The sequence continues at coordinate 2,888,719 of VZQC01004266.1, forward strand.
AGGAACTTGTCAAGGCTTCCCTGTGTCACCACTCCTCATACACACACACACACACACACACACACACACACAAACACATATGAAATATATATATATATATATAGATAATAATATAGATATATTGTATATCAAGTTGGAGAGAACAGCACAACAAAAAGAAACTGGAATAAAAAAAAGACCTGGAAACATGATGTTCTTGCCACAGTTTCTCCCCAAAAGAATAAGCCTCTTGGCTTTGGAAAAAAAAAGCACCCTGAAGAATTAAAACCTTTGCAGCACCTAGAAGGTAAGCTTAATTGGAAAATGATGTATGAAATACACAAAGCATCAATAAAAATAAATTTAAAAAAATGCTTGTTTCAAGTGAGAGAATAACAGAATTAACTTGTACTTCCTTTGCCACACCAATCGTCACCCTTGTGTTTTCGTCCACCAAACCACCCCCAACCCGCCACCCTGGGAAAGGCTCAGAAAAAGATGCAAGACATGTATGGCAGAGTGGGGTGGGGGACATGGAAAGGGAAATGACTCTAAATTGGATTGAGAAATGATGTATGATGTATGGAAAAGTTTAATAACAATAAAAATTTAAAAAATAGGGTCAAAGTTTATACCCTTAAATAAAAAACAAAGACAAACAAACAAAAAATACAAGCCTCTACCTCAGTACTGAGAGTTCTTTCTTTTAAAAGACTGTTTTGGGTTTAGTTATTGATATGACTGAAAGCAACTATGTTGTTATAATATGAATCTCTCAATGGGCTCTAGAATCCACCCACCACTTATTTTCAGACTCTGTAATTACTGTATATGGGTGAAGAGTATGTATCCACATTTTAGAGTAAAATAAAATTAATGGAGAAAAATGTGAATTCCTAAGCATAAAAAAAGACAGAGAAAGATGCAGGACAGTTATGGCAGAGTGCATGATCTGGGGTGGGTGGGGTGGGATGGGGTGGGGGGAAGGGAAAGGGAATATGCCTGAACTGAATTGAAAAATGATGTCTGAAATACAAAAAACATCAATAAAGTAAAGATGACTGAAATGAGCCCTTTCTCTTAAGTGTGTCCTCTGCTTTGTTCTGAACCTAAGGATGTACTTCCCTCTGGTTCCCTCACCAGCCGGTTCCCTCACCAGCCGGTTCCCTCACCAGCCGGTTCCCTCACCAGCCGGTTCCCTCACCAGCTGGTTCCCTCACCAGCCGGTTCCCTCACCAGCTGGTTCCCTCACCAGCCGGTTCCCTCACCAGCTGGTTCCTTCAGCCTTGCCACTATTACATGTTCTTGTTCTAGGTCATTCTGTTAACTTCATGCACAGAATTGGGTATTGGTATTTGATTGTGAAACCACCGTGTCTCTGTAGTGGCCAGTTAGTGGAGGAGGAAGGAAAGTCTGAAGTGAAATAGTCAAGGTAACACAGTCCCTTATGTCAGAACAATATAAAACCAGCAAAAGGAAGTGAATTTAGCCATTGTAAGAGATTGAAATGCATCACTATGGTAAATGAAAAATGCAAGAATTATTTTGCCACATTAGAACAAATACTTCTCTCTGGGTCTTTATTTCTGAAATGACTAGTGAAATTGCATTTCAGCAAGAGTTAGGATAAGTCTTCCTGGCCACAAGCAGAGGTTACAGCATGTCATAGCCTTGTGTCACTAGTCTTAGTAGGTGAAGCATCTACGACAGAGAATGAGCTCGAAAACTGGAAGCTGGCCAAGCCTACAGAGTGTTTCTAAGCCTTGGTGATGGGCGGAGGAAGAACTATCTGGAGCTAGTCTATATGGTCTTCTGCTGCAGTCCTGAGAAGATCAGGCCTTGGGACAGGCTCATGTGGAAATAGGGAGATCCCCTTTATGAACACAGCTTTTGTTCTCTATGTATCCAGTTTTGAATATGCACAGGTTTCTGGCAGATTGGAGTTTGACTCCTCCAGTTAGAAAACAGCCAATAAATGTGCTGCACCTGCTCATAGTTAAGTTAAAACATAAGCAGACTTTTTTTTTTAAATGCATGAACCACTTATGGTTCTGTGAAGCCATTAGGTAAGTTGAAGGTTGCCAGACTATGGTTCTTTGCAAACATTAGACCGAGACATAATAAGTTAGAAGTTGCCAGGCATATATGGTACACTATATGGCACTTTTCTCCCCACTTTGGTGGGGATTGGGGAGGATTGAACCTGGGGTAGATGCTTTACAGCTGTACTACATCTCCAGCCCAGCATGTTTTGGACATGATTAGAAACTTCATTGCCGTTTAATGCCCTAAAATAATCTACACTGCATTACAAAGCAAAGGGACTACTCAGATGAACAGAGCAATGTGCATCTGATGAGAGTGAGCTGCAAAGAGAAACCAACTATACTCTGTGCATGTTGATGGTATTAGAGAACATGTCAACTTTGCTGCTGCTGCTGCTGCTGAACTTCATATGCCCTGGATTTGGGTCTGTGAGCACAAAGAAACAAGAAGAAAAGAAAAGTTGTGTATATATCTAAACCTTACATAGTCCAGACACTTCCAGAGCACCTCTGAGAACTGACTAGTGACCCAGGCTCTGTCTCTGGTGAATTTGTGGTCTTTGATAAAGCGGGAGGATTCTTCATCTGCACAGCAAGGAGACTAGGTCAGGTGATCTCAGCTGTCAGTTCTCATTTCAGGCAGGGTAGCTTGTCAGAACTGAAATGTTTTTATACCCAAAATTAGATCATGAGTCACAGCAAATAGAAACTCTTTAAGTCACTTGTTTAAATGGGATTCTGGGTTCATGTATGGATTTAGACACTTTTCTTGGATAACAACTTTTAGTGCTATATTAATTTATTAGGATGAATTGCATTGCCAAACTAATTAGAATGAGATCATTCAAATAAAAAATGATCTCAGAGTTTGGAATATACTTAGCATGCATGAGGCCCTGGGTTCAACCCACAGGCAAAAAGAAAAATAGAATGAAAGAAAAAAACTACCCTACATATTGGTGATTTAATGTGTTACTGACTTAAAGGATGGAAGTATAAAACCGAACTAAAAAGGAAAAGGAAGGGGACCCTTGCAAAGTAGTAGAAAGGAGATGAATGTGGGCAGTGGGTGTGTGTGTGAATTGTTCAAAGTACCTTATATACATATACAGAAATGACATCATGGGGCCCATTAGTTCTCACAAGTAATATACACTGCAAGTAATATACAGTCAGAATGGCTAAGATCAAGAAAACAACTGAGAACAAATACTGGCCAGGATGTGAGAAAGTGGGAATCCTTGTTCACTATTGTTAGCATTGCAAACTGGTGCAGTCACTATGGAAATTAGTGTAAAGAATTCCCCCAAAGTGGATCTACCACATAGGCCTGCTATACCAGTAGTTGGCACATACCCAAATGACTCCATATCTCACAACAGAGATACTTGCTCAACCATGCTCATTGTCAATCTTTTCACAATAGCTAGAGAATGGAAACAACTCAACCAGTGATTGGATTATGAAAATGTGACATATACACAATGAAGTTCTATTTAGCTATTGAAAAGGAAATCATGAAGTTTGAAGGTAAATGGGTGGAAAATATCATATGGAATTAGGTAACAGACCCAGAAAAGCAATCTCTGCATTCTCTCTCTTATTTGAAGATCATGGCTCCAAATTTTTAGATGTGAGTGCATAATCCGATGAAGAGATTTGGAAAGTAGAGAGGGGTATGGTAGGAGGGGAAAGGAAGTCTCTCTAGAGAGGGAGAGAGTAGAACACAGGTGCTATCAAGAGGGAAATGGGGAAAATGAGGGACTTTTGATGAGAAAAGGGGAGAGAAGAGAGAGAAATAATGCTAAGGATGACTGGAAACCAACAGGGAAATGCATTATTTTATGTTTACTTAAAATATGTACATAAAATATATCTGAGTGCATTGTGTAGCTGAAGGCTGCATAACAAAAATCCCAGTGCCAGCCAAGGGAAATGTACCTTGGATTTGTCAGTCAGAGTAGTTCAAGGGACTCTCAAACAATATATGCTATTGGTATAGCCCTTCCTTGTCTCCCAGAACTTAAGCTAATACCATATTGCCAAAGATACCACACACCTCAGACAGAAGACATGAAGAAACTGAGATGGAATGGACTGTAAAAGCTCTTCTGTAAGAGCTTACCTATCTGTGAGCTGTATCAACCACGATGACAAAAACCAAGTGTCTCAACCTGTCAAGCCTAGAAATGATTTTTCAGAGAAACACACAAAAATGACCACTCTAAACCTGGCACTAAGTCACATATTTTCTTTACAAAGTTAGTAGATTGGTAAAATTTGACAATATTGAAAATGGTTATAATAAATGCACCACTTCTTTTCCTGGAGCAGGTATTATATTCTGCATAAGTAATTTAAACAATTTGAATCCTATGATGTACTACTGTGGGATCGATGACCTTTCCTTGGTGCCAAGGCTTTAGTAGCTCTTCATACATACATCAGAAATGAAACACAACTGTAATGAACAAAACTTCTATGTCATGAGTAGTAAGTTACTTTAATAGACAAAACATTTAAACACCTGTTTACCATCTGTTTTGCATCCAAATACAAATACAAAAGAAATGTAATGTATTCTGTACTGTAAGTGCTTTAATTTTTCATTCAAAGAAAGATGTGTTTGATATTCATCCATAAAACTTGAGATACACACAGCTTAGGTAACTTGTCTTTCTCCACGTGTTGGGCACTATTGTCTGGTACACAGATTCAGCATACAAAATCAGGAAATGGATAAGCTAATGCAGCATGCAAACCAGCTGTTTCTCCAAAGAGCCTCCACAGTCAAAGACATTCTACTCTTTATTTTTATTTATTTTTATTTTTTATGTATATGAATGTACTGTCTGCATGGTGCCTGGGTCATGCAATGCTGTGAGGTCAGAAGAGGGTGTCGGATTCCCGTGGAACTGGAGTTAAAGACAGTTCTTAGATGCCATGTGGGTGCTGGGAATTGAACCGGGGTCCTCTGCAAGGAGGGTGCTCTTAACCACTGAGCCATCTCTCCAATCCCCATTCTACTCTTAAGTGCATTTGTTTTCCACCAGAAGTGTACAGTAATGGAGCTTTACTTTCAATCTTATTTAATTTACATTAATTGCTAAACACAGGATGATCTTTTTTTTTCTTTCTTTTTTTTTAAATCAACTTCTGCAACTTGTTTTTTTTTGTTTTTTTTTTTTTTTTTTGCTCAGATTCCCTGAACGGGTCAAAATGGTTCTTAGCCACTATGTGGGTGCTGGGAATCGAACTCGGGTCCTCTGCAAGAGCAGTCGGTGCTCTTAACCACTGAGCCATCTCTCCAGCCCCGATGATCTTAAATATGTGCATGAGTATATATTTCACTAGCTCTCTAAGACAAGTGATGGGGACAGCAGGCACAAGTCCCATGCAAGTTCAAAAACGAATTGCCACATAGATATGAGAAAGTGGGTAAGGAGCTTACAATCCAAGGAAATTTCAGAAGGAGAAGGGGCCCAAGAACAGCAGAGACAGTTTCTTTTAAGCATGGGACTCTTGGTAAATTAACCAGATTTTAAGAGAAAGACTCACACTGAAGGATATTTGGAGGCACAAATTAGACTCTATGACCTTTACACACACACACACACCCACACACACACAATGGAGTACATTAAATTAAGTGGAGGGCAATACAAGGAGGTGCAGATAAGGCAGGGGATCTAAATATCATCAAAATATTTTGTATGAAATTTCCAAGATTCAATTCAAATCGCAGTGAAAATGTATAAAAGGGCAGAAATAATGACAAATAATCAATATTCCTTACTTTGATTTCAATTATTTGAAAAAGACCTACAGGTTTATTCACTTTGGATGATGATGATGATGATGATGATGATGATGATGATGATGATCTATTTATCAAAAGAGTTGGTATCTCAAATCCTGTTCTCCCATAATATTCTTGAAACATAGTAAAACCAAGTTTGAGTCTAGCTTGTTCCACTGTTTTTAATTGTTCAGTTGCTTAGCTGAATTTGAGAGTCTTTGGAGAGAAGAGCTCCATCTGAATGAATATTACAGAAAAGTGGTCAATATTTCGTGTTCCAATCCTTGCCTTAGCCTTCTTCATTATTATTGCTTATAGGCTCATCTGTTTGAACGGAAAGAAATGGTGGGCTGAAATCTTGGAAGTGCCTCTTACTAATCTATTATTTTCCAGTTTCATCTTCACCAGTATGCTGCTTCCAATATGGCTTCTTAATCCTAGCCTTTGTGCTGTGATAATGGCTTTCTCTTATCAGCAGCAGTGACACGTGAGTTTATTTTCTCTTAGCATCCAATAGTGAATTCCTTTAACTACACATATTATTAAAGTCTTGATCCTTTCTTTGAAGCACATTTAAAAGATAACATATAATTCAGTGTTCATACTTGAAATTAGCAATATTTCATGGTAAAACAGAACTGAAAGTAAAATTTAAATACCCTATGTGGCAAGGAAAATAGTCGCCATCGACTTCTTGATTTATCTAGAAATATGGAGAGCTTTTGTTGTATTCTTAGAAGAAAAAAGAACATCTGGTCTATAGGGATCACAGTTTATATGTGTATGAAACATAAATATTTGTCTACTAAGTTTTCAGTGTTCTTCCACAGTATAAACATACCTAAACTTTGTAAAAACCGATTAGTAAATATTTTAGTGTTGTGAACTATGTCATCCCACTGTACCATGAAAATAGCCATAATGAAAAATAATAAACAGATGGGTATGGTTTAATAGACATTATAAGAGCACGTGATCATCTGGATTGGTCCTGCTGGTGTAGTCTGCCAACTCTGAGTTAGTGTTAGCAGAAAATGACTGTCTAGAGAATAGATTGCTCAGGGGTGAGACACGCAGAGCCCAGAGAGGCCATAAGAATGAATCATCGGGGCTGAAGAGATGGCTCAGCGGTTAAGAGCACAGACTGCTCTTGCAGAGGACCCGGGTTTGATTCCCAGCACCCAAATGGCGGCTAAGAACTGTCTTTAATTCCAGTTCCAGGGGAATATGACACCCTCTTCTGACCTCTGCAGCATTGCACGACACGGGTGCACCAACCTACATGCAGACAGTACATTCATACACATAAAAATAATAAATAAAAGAAATTTTAAAAAAGAATGAGTTAGATCTTTGGAGTTGTATTTACCCATGTTTGTGAGCCCTCCTCCCCCCCAAAAAAACACCTAAGGGCGGGCTGGAGAGATGGCCTAGCGGTTGAGAGCGCCGACCGCTCTTGCAGAGGACCCAGGTTCGATCCCCAGCGCCCACATGGCAGCCGAGATCCGTCTGAAACTCCAATTCCAGGAGAACTCCAGTTCCAGGGGAATCCGAGACCCTCTTCTGACCTCCGCCGCATTGCATGACACGGGTGCACAGACTTGCATGCAGACAGTACATTCATACACATACAGAAATAAATAGAATTAATAAAAAAAAAAAAAAAACAACACCTAAGGGCTAGGTACTAAATGCTAGTCCTCTAGAAGAACAGGAAGTTCCCTTAACTGTTGAGTCATCTCTCCAATACTAAGAATTTATTTGTAAATGAAATTTTATGGTCTATTTCAAGGCTAAGACCTCTATATGTGTGTGTTCATGTAAACTTTTGTTTACGTATGCAATAATTGGGAAAAGAAGGAGGGAGAGAATGTGAGGAGCAAGGAGAGAGATAATGATATGAGAAAGAGAGAGAGGAGAGAGAGAGATAGAGAATATTGCATAGGTTAAAATACTATGTATTTTGTGAGTGCCTTGAATGTAAGAATTGACTTTACTGGACTAAGAACAAATATTTCAGATTAGGGGAAATTGTTTTACAGTATATTATAATTTTGAATTTAATAAAATATCTTTATATGGTCACCAGTTACTCCTCTGTATGAATATGTTCTAGTCAAAAGACAAATATGCTCTTCAGTGCTGAAAACCACTCCTGGGCGTATACCCAAAGGACTCTACATTGTACCAAGGTGACACCAACACATTTATGCTTATTGCTGCTCTCTTTTCAGTAACAAATGAATGGAACCAGCCTAGATGGCCATCAACAGATGAATGCATAATGAAAATATGGTGCATATGCACAATGGAAATTTATTCAGCCATAAGAAAAATAAAATTAGACACTTTCAGGAAAATGAATGGAACTGAAAGGTGTTATGTTAAGGGAGATAACACAGTCTCAGAAAAAGACTGCATGTTTTCTCTCATTTGCAGATCACAGCTTCTAATTTTATACATATCTATTAATGTGGTGATATGCATAGACCAGGAAACTAAAATGGGGCAAGGGTAAAAGAACACATATTGGAGGAGAGAAAGTTTTAAGGGGGGATGGTGGGAAGGGAAGGCCAAACAAGAGTAAGGAGGTATGAAAAAACAAAAAGGAAAGCTTTCACTTTGTAAAAATGATTTAGAACATAAAATCAAAGGGCAAAATACATGACAAATTCAAAGGGAAGATTTGTTGTAAGAATTGGAAGGTTAAATGGGAGAATAATTCTGAATGCTAACAGAAATCTAATCATATCATAGGGTTAAGTGAATCTACTCAACAAGGTAGGACTCAGAATGGAATCGCTCTTTACAAACTGGGTAGAGATTTTTTTTCTTTCCTTTTCTTCTTTTCTTTTTTTTTTTTTTGTTTTTTTTTTTTGTTTTTTGTTTTTTGAGACTATAACTGCAGCTGAGGAGATAGAAAAGAACTGTTTTTGGACTGCTCGAGCCAGTGCCCATTTTCACTGTCCTGGCAGCTTTAGAAAGCACTCATTCAGGGTGGAGGCAAGCAGCAGTGGCGATGGTGGGTGTGCAAGCAAGTGTTCCAAAGCCTCCAGCAGGTTTTGTTCTTTGGGAGGGAATATTATCTGTAAGGGCTTGGAAAACAACAATGATAAGTTTTTAAAGGATTGTTATTTACACAAAATTAAGAAATAAATAACTTAAAAGACAGCCGAAGCAAAGACATAGAACTCCATTTTTGTCAGTGTCTCATTAGCATCCTTTAACTCTAAAAACGTAAACTTGTTTCCAGGTGACAAATCACATTTAAACATCACAATCCATTAGAACAGTCCATGAAGGGCTCTTTTAGAGCAAAGGAGAAATAAAGCACTAATAGCAATGCTTCACAGAAGTTTTTGTTAGTTATCCAAATGTAAGAGCGGCATTCTTGGGTGCTCATAACGCCCCTCTCTGATTCACTTTGCATAATGGCTTAATGAGGATCCTGAGGTAGAGGTCATATTGTGGTACCGTTGTCCTGTGGTACCTAGTCTCAGATATATGAGGACGATGGGGACCAATAAAACTAGAAGCTAGATCAGACCCTCTTTCATCTATTAGGGTTGTAAAATTCTGACATTAGGATGAATTACTTATAGACATGTCTCATTTAGTAATATTAAAATTTTTCCGATTTTCATAAACTATTTAATGCTATTTAGATCCCCTCCCCTATTTCCACATCCCCCAAGTACCTTATGCCCAGTTCAATACACTGCACTATAAATACAATATGTCCTCTAGAGCCTGATTTGTGTCCCCACATGTCCCTCAGCATGGATCCCTCCACTGGGATCCTATCCTTTTACACTTTTTTGGGGGGTATTTTTGAGACAGTGTCTCCCTTTTAGTGCCAGGTGTCTTGGAGCTCACTCTGAAGACCAGGCTGGCCTTGAACTCACAGAGATCCACCTATCTCTGCCTCCCAAGTGCTGGGAGAATCCTATCCTTTTAAATGACTATCTCTCCCCTACTCAGCAGCCATCAGTTGCCAAAGTACTTTAGGGTGAGTTTGGATTTCTTAGCCATTCTACATCTTTATGCTGGGATTTTGTTAGGTTTGAGCTTGCCTGGGACTTGCGCATGCTGTTAGTATTGTTGTGAGTTCATATGTGTAACTAACCAGTTGTCCAGAAAACTGTTTTTTGTTTTTTTTTTGTAGTCTTCTATCACCTCTGGCTCCTTCAATCTTTCTGTGCCTTTTTCTTTACTGATCCCAGAGCTTTGGGACACAGAAGTTTGAAATAGGCATCCTATTCAGGGATGGCTCTGCAGTTACTGTCCTCTGCACATCGGCCAACTGAGGGCTCTGTGTTACTCATCATCTGCCTAGTGAGGAAACTTCTTTGGTGACAGTTGAGAGAAGCATTTATCTTCTACGTAAAGGGTACGTTGAAGATGTGTTTCTTAGTGCTAGGCATCTCGCAGATTTTCAATTTTCTGTGCTTGACCAGATGTGGAGCTCTGCATTAGTCTCCATTTGTTGCAGAAGAGAAGCTTCTTTGATGAGTGGTGGAAAGCACCTTTGTCTGAAAATTCGAGAGGGTGTATATTTAGAATAAAGTAAGAAATTATGTTGGTTTGGGGACACAGCGAGAATAAGTTTGCTTTAGGATTTATGACCTTTTAGCTATAGGTATTTGTCTATGTTTACAGTACCACACATAAGTTCCCTTCCATTGAGCAGGCCTCAATTCCCTTTAGACGGCAGTTGATTCCCACCCCCAAGATAAAAAAAAAAAAACAAAAACAAAAAAACAAACAACAACAACAAAAACCACTACTGCTGTGCTAGCTCTAGTTTGCTGGCCCAGTGTTATGAGTCTTCACAGCTAGGGAATCTACTGATTGCTGCCTTGGCTGTTTGCATAGTGTCCTCTGATACCGTGAGAGCTAGTCTTCAGGGAGGAGGCTTCTACATCCGGTCCAGCTTGAGTGCTACAGGTCTTGAGCTCGAAGTATGTCCTGTCTTCAGCAACAGTTGAGAGATTTTTCTTGTCTCACACTATGTTTTTCTTCTATAGCCTTCAGCTATACATGTACACTCATACATACATATGAACACATACACATACATACATACATACATACATACATATGTGTGTGTATGTCTGTGTATTTTTCATATTTCCCTCTGGTTTTTCCACATCATCACAATTACCCCACGTTTCACTCCCCCTGTATGACTTTGGAGTTAGAGTACCTCCCTTCCACATTTCCTCCTTGATAGCAACTGTCTCCTACTATCCTTTTTTCTCAAGCTCCTTCTCCTTCACCCTTAGTTTCCTTTCCGTTTTCCTGTATCCTGTGGTTACATTGGGCTATATACAGTCATATATAAGGATTTGTAGGTAAGATCCACAAATGAGAGAGAACATATACTTACTGTTTTTCTCAGTATGTGTTACTTCATTAAGCAAAGCAGTTTCTAGGTCCATCTATTTACATGCAAATGGCGAATGATTCAGCCTTTCTTTACAACTGAGTAGAGCTTGACTGTGTAAATGCACAACATTTTAATTATCATTTCCTCATTTTGACGGACATTTAGGTTCTTTCCATTTCTTAGCTCTGAGAACAAAGCAGCAGTAATTCCTGAGTGACTGTTTGATTTAGAAAGGCCGTTCCTGCACATCCATCCTGTAGGGCACTTCCCATGTTTTTCTTTAACAGTTTCCATATATCTGGCTTAATATTGAGAAAGTTGATCCACTTGGAGTTGAATTTTGTGCAAGGATGAGTCCAATTTGATTGTTCTACAAGTAGAGATGCAAATTTGCCATCACCATTTGTTGAAGATGCTGTCTTCCTTGAATATTTGTCAAATATTTGTCAAATATCAGGATGCTGAAATTTCATGCAATCATGTTTGGGTCTTCCATTTGTTTCTGTTAGTCTACATGGCTGTTTTCTGTCAAACCCATGCTGTTTTTATGACTATAGCACTACAATTTCGACTGAGGTCTGGTATGTAAATCTCCCTGGCATTGTTCTTTGTACACAGGGTTGCTTTCAGTATCTGGGGCCTTTTCTGATTATATGTGAATTTTAGGATGCATTTTTCTGTTTTGCTAAAGAATGCCATGGGGATTTTGATTGGGATTATATTGAGTCTGTAAATTGCTTTTGATAGGATGATCATTTTCACTGATTCTACTAATCTATCAGCATGGGAGGTCTATACAATGTCAACTGCTGTCTTCCTCAATCTTTTTCTTAAAGATTTGTTTTTACTAAAGAGGTCATCGGTGTCTTTAGTTAGGTTTTATTTTTAATCCCTAGATTTTTTTGAGGTTATTGTGAATTGAAGTGTTTCCTTGAACTATTTTGGTCTTTCATTGTTTTATGCATTTAGAAAGATTTTGTAAATTGATTTTGCTATCTGCTATTGCAGGGTCCTGCCCCACAAGGCAACCAGACAGAAGGGGAAAGACAGATGCGCAGTCTGCCCCACCTAGCAGCCTCCCATGTCCTGGAGACACTCAGACAGATGGGGAGTCAGTCACAGCGGGATCTCGTTTATTGCAAGTCTACAGCAGTTTATAAAGGCAAAAACCACAAGGGAATGCCCACAGCATGAAACGGGCAGCCAATCATCTTAAAGGGCAAATAGCTAGAGCCAATCACAGAAGTTTCAAGCCTGGCCTCGCCTACCTTACTTCCTTTAGCCACTGTCTTGTTTACTTAAGACCAGCTGATAAGGGCCCCTAATGCTACTTTCTTCAATGTATTGATTATTCAAGAAGGTTTTTGGTGGAATTTTTAGCATATCATATATATATATATATGTAATATATATTCTATATATATGATCTGCAAATAAAAATAATTTAACTACTTTTCCAATTATTAGCCCTTTATTTTTTTTTTCTCTTGTCTTAATGCTCTAGCTAAAGTTTCAAGCACTATTTTGAAAGGAATGGGGATAGTGAACATCCTTGTCTGATTCCTGATTTTAATGGGAATGCTTCAAGTTTTCCTCCATTTAGAATTATATTGGCTTTGAGTTTGTTTTATATAACTTTAATTATGCAGAATTATATTCCACCCAGTACATTTTCCTCAAGGATTTTTGTTATGAATGAATGCTGGATTTTGTCAAAAGCCATATCTGTGCCCATTGAGATGACCATGTGATATCTGACTTTAAGTCATGTCTTTATATTTATTGACTTATATGTATTGAATAATCTCTGAATCTCTGGAATAAAGTCTACTTCATCATGGTGGATGATCATTTTGATTTTTTTGCTTTTTTACTGAATTTTTATGTTTCATACATAATTTTTCAATCAGTCTTAATCACTGTTACATCTGCTTCCCTTGATACCCTCCTACTCCTCAGTGCCAGCTCATCCCTTGAGCTCTAGTCAGCAGCCTATCTTGTGTCCCTATCATTTTGATTTGTATCTGTATGTGATTTGTGAGAATTTGGTTGGGAATTTTTGCAGCTATATTCATTAGGGATATGGGCCTAAAGCTTTCTTTTGTTTTTGTTGTTTATTGTCCTGGTTTGGGTATTAAATAATGCTGCCTTCATAGAAGAAATTTGGGGCTTCTCCCTTTGTTTCCATATTTTGAATTATTGGTTGTAGGTCTTTTTTGAAGGTCTGGTAAAATTCTGAATCCATCTGGGCCTGGGCTTTTATTAGTTGGGAGGCTTAGTATTAGTGTCAAAATTTTCTCATTTGTTATGTGTATGTTTAAAGCTATTGATTTTGTATTGGTGTAATTTTAGAAGTTTAGATTAATTGAAAACTTATTCCATTTTATTTGATTTTAAAATTGAATACAAAATGGGTTTTAAAGTATTCCTTTATAATATTGTGGATCTTTTAATGTCTTTTGTGAGATTTTCCCATTCATCTCTGATATTGTTGATTTGGATTCAATCTTCCTTTTTTCGATTCACTGGCAAAGGGTCTGTTCATTTTGTTTATCTTTTCAAACAACCTAATCTTAGATTCATTGATTCTTTTTATGTTTCATTGATTTTTGCTGTCAGTGTTTTTTTTTTTTTTTCTCATCTACTAGGTTTGGATTTGTTTGTTCTTGCCTTTCTAGATTCTCATGTTATATAATTAAGCAAGTTATTTGGGCTCTTTCTAGTGATTTAGGATTGCTTTTAATGTGTCTCAGTGGTTTTGTGGTATATTATTATTTTCATTTAGTTCCATGAATACTTTCTTTTTTGATTTCTTCTTCGACCTATTCATTATTCAGGAGTGTGCTGTTTAATCTCCATGTGTTTGTATAGTTACTATTACTTCCATTGCTGTTGAGTTTAAGCTTTATTCCATTGTATCTGATAACTCATGGAATTATTTTAATATTTTTATACTTCTTGATGTTTGTTTCTGTGGGTTGCTGAAAAGAATGTGTATTCTTGGTGCTTGGTTAGAATATTCTGTAGATGTCTGTTAGATGGATTTGATGCATGATATCATTTAATTCAAATGTTTCTCTATTTATTCTTATACCTGTGACCAGTCTGTTGGAGAGAGGGAATATTGTTACTCAGTTGGTGTCAACTGTGTCATGCAGGTCTGTAGTACTGTTTTTTTTTTTTTTTTTTTTTTTTTTTTTTTTTTTAATGAAATTGGCTGCACCAGAATTTGGTGCATATATGCTCTTGATTGTAATGACTTCTTGATCAATTTTTCTATTGATCAGAATGAAATGACATTCTTTAAGAGACTGAGAGATGGTTCAGTGGTTAAGACCACTGTTCTTTCAGACGGGCCAGGTTCAAATTCTAGCACCCACATGGTGGCTAACAACCATCTGTTACTCTGATTCCAGGCAATCTGATGCTTTCTTGTGTCCTTTGAGGATACTGCATGGCATGGGTGCATTTACACATATGTAGGGATAACACTCATACATTTAAAATAAAAAATACTGACCTTTATTTTTTGATTAACTTTAATTTGAAATCTATTTTATAAATATTAGAATAGAAACATCTAATTCTTTCTTAGTGCCATTTGCTTGGAATAGTTTTTCTATCCTCTCATTCTAAGGTAAATCCTGTCCTTGAAATTTAGATGAGTTTCTTCCAGGCAACAAAGAGATGCATTTTGTTTCTTAATCCACTCAACTAGTGTTGTGTGTTTTGTCTGGGGAGTTGAGGCCAATGCTATTTAAATCATCAATGAAAGATTTGAATTAGTTACTGTCATTTTAATCTGTTTGTGGTTTTGGTTCTATTTGGTTTTCCAATAATTATACTTTCATTTATTTTCTTTATGTAGTCTTTTAGGTATGATCATTCCTTTCTTCAGTCCTTTTTATTTATTTGAGTATTTCCTGTAAGGATGGTTTGGTGCCCACTATTTTCAGCCTGTTTGTATCATGGAAGATTTTTTCCCCATCAGTTTTGATGGGTAGAGTATTCTGGGTTGGCATATGTGGTCATTTAGAATACTTTGCTATAGGCTCTTCTGCCTTTTATAGTTTGCATCGAAAAGTCAGCTGTAATTCTGAGGGATTTTCTTCCATATATAACTTGTTTTATCTCTCTCAACTTTAAGTATTCTCTCTCTTTTTTATTTTCTTTACATCTAGTGTATCTTTTTTTCTGTGATTTCCCATTGGAAGTTTCTTTTCTGGTCTGGTTTGTTTGGCATTTTTGTGCCTATTGTATCTGTATGGGTATGTCTTTCCTTAATTTTGGAAATTTTCCTTTATAATCATGTTGAAGCTCTGGTCAATGCCACCGACCTGTGTTTCTTCTCCTTCATGTCTATGATGGTCATTTCATGTTGTCTCACATTTTCTGCATATTCTATTCCTATATTTTTATATTCATTCATTAATAGTCCAATGTTTAATTTTCTGGTCTGGATATTCTGTTATCCATTTAATTAATCTGTCGTGAGTCTTTTCCCTGTCGTTTCAAATTGTATTATTGAGATTCTCAATTCAATCTTCATTCCCACCTGAGTTTTCTTCAATATTTATAACTTTCATGAACTCATTTTTCAAATCCTGAATTATTTCATTCATCCATGTATTGGTATTTTTTTTAGCTTCTGTCAGAAGTTTATGGCTATCCTTTTTGAGTTTGTCATGCTGTTTGTGTGTGTGTGTGTGTGTGTGTGTGTGTGTGTGTGTGTGTTTAAATTCATTGAATTAACTGATCCTATTTACAAGCAGATTTTTGAATTCTGTGTTCTGGCTTTACTCTAGGTGGTTCTCATTGTAGAACACTTCTATAGGATTCATGGTGTTTGGTGGGGAACATATTATTTTTTTTATCATATTTTTTGTTTTTTGTTGTGGTTTGGACATATAGATTTCTTTTGTTGGCTATGTGTCATATATGAATTTCATGTTTGCCTTTGTTGGGATGAAGTTTGATTTTGTGTATATTGTTGGTGTACCTTGGTTGCTTTCTGATGGGTCATGAGTTGGTCTATTCCTCATGTTCTCTCATTTGATTGTTTATTGGAGAGACCAGGTGGTTCCAGGCCCAGTTAGGAGCTTTCCATCAGAGTGAAGCCTCCTGAGTCAAAATCAGGATGATGAAGATTATCTAAGCTGGTTCTAACTAGCTAAGCAGAGAAAGCATGAGGCCTTGAACCAAGTGACTGGGGCTTCTCCCAAAGGAAGGGAACAGCAACCTACGGGCTTGGGGTATGACTATCTTTCCTAGCTAGTGAGATGATATTCAACAGCTTCAGCAGGGAGGGGCCCAGGTCCAAGGAGGGTCTTTGGGAATAGGATGAGCTGCTTCTTAACCACAATTATCCTATGTGCAGAGAATTAGAGGCCACAGATTACTTAATCCTAAAGACATCTATTTAAACCTTTGTCTCCCACTGTGGAAGAAGGCTGGATGACCACAGCAGTCTTCCAGACAAAATTCCAGCATAGTCATGGAAAAGTATGTGAGAAATCCCTACCCACTCTAAGAAACTTTTGGAAATTCATTTGGAAATTCATGTTTGGTGAGAGGAGGAAAGACTGTCTTACAGGGATGAGATTCTTGGTAGGAATGGATGGACCCATACTGAGAGGCAATTTGGTATACAAATTAGACCCCAGGCATGCATATATATATATATTATATAATATTATATATATTAATATAATATAGTCACTTATATGTATAATACGATAGCGATTATTATGCTATCCTGTACATTGGAGCAGGGGTAGGAAGGAGAGGGCATCTAAGTATCAACAAACTATATTGCATGAAAATTGCAATAATTCATAAAGTTGTGGTGCAGTGGGCTGGGATGTTCCTGAAGCAGGGCCATGGCCATAGTGGGATTTGGCAAACTCACCATAGCTAGTTGCTCTTCTGCAGCCTCAGTGGGCAGGAACCCAAGCCCAAGGGTAGCCAAAGGGAACAGGTGGGGTGGTTCTTACTAGCTAGCATAGAAGGCATGTATTCTGGTGCAGCAGCCCTAGGAGTGGTACCAAAGCAGGAGGGTGGGTGTCTAGGTGGGATGCAGCTAACTCACCCCAGGAGAGCTTGTAGCTTTCCTGCAGTCTCAGTGGGAGGGGGCTGAAGGCCAAGAAATATGCCTCACCTTTGAGAAGTGGGCTTACAATTATTTCAGAATTCCTGTGTTAAATATGACTGGAAAAGAATGGGTTACTGATGTGTCAGTTAATGAATTATTACATATTTCTTTATAAGTTAATTTTTATAGACATACCATTTTATACATTTCTTTTTGTTATTTTTATTTATTTTTTTTTTTATTTCTTGTATGTGTATGAATGTATGTCTGCATGCAAATCTTGTGCACCCGTGTCGTGCAATGCCGGAGGTCAGAAGAGGGCGATTCCCCTGGACTGGAGTTCTCCTGGAATTTGGAGTTTCGATGGTTCTCAGCCGCCCTGTGGGTGCGGGGGATCGAACCCGGGTCCCTGTAAGACGGTCGGTGCTCTTAACCACCGCTAGGGCCATCTCTCCAGCCCAACATTTCTTAATCAAATTTAGACCCATCCCCCATCCATATTGCCCCCTCGATGTGGCCCCCCCCCCTGCCAGAGCCCATGGATTCTGCCATGCTTGTAAAGTCCTGTCTTGCATCTTTTTCTCAGTCTTTTTTTTTCCCCTTTGGATGCAGAAGTTTACTGCTTTGGTCAGTTATTTGAACAGATTTTTCTCTTTTTTGTTCCCTTTAATTTTATATTCCTCCAAAATATGCATATATACACTCCACACACAAATCAGAATTACAAAGTCTGAAAATAAGCTTTAGGTTAATTCCAAAACACGTTTAGGGATTCACATTTTAACATTAAAGTTGCATGCAGGTAAAAAGAAATATAACTTTATATTCTAAATTACATGTATGTTTTAATGTAATTATTTCAAGGTTCTATAAGAATTTAATGTAAATTTTATAATCAGTTTACAATGTAAACTATACATTATTGTGATATTTCAATAACTCAGGGATTATACTGAAATTATTCTATAAAGCTATCAGTACTTTTTAAATTTTATATTATTCCAAAATATGCTTATATACACTTCACACATAAGTCAAAATTAAAAATTCTATAAATAAATTAGATTAATTCCTAAACACATTAAAGATTCACATTTTAAGAATAAATTTGCATGCAGGTATAAAGTCATGTAACTATACATTCTTTTTTAAAATATGACTACATCTCCTTCATCTATATATGGTAATAACAATGTGTGAGTATAAGTAGTAAGAAACTTCTAGAGCCCATTTATAGATTCACATTTTAATAGTATAGTTGCTTTCAGATACAATAAAATATAGTAATAAAGTTGCTCAGTGTGACTACCAACTGGGGATTTGGTGTTAGCATCCACAAATGAGAGAAACCATTCGCTTTTTTTTTTTTTTCTGGGACTGTGTTACTTCACTTAGTATAATTGCTTCGAGTTCCATCTATTTACCAGCAAAGCTCATGATGTCATCTTTCTTTACTGCTGCATAGAACTCCATTGTGTAGATGTACCACATTTTTGTTATCTAGTCATCTGTTGAGGGGCATTTGGGTTGGTTCCAGGTCTTTGCTATTGTGAAGAGAGCTGCAATAAACATAGTTGTGCATGAATCTTTGCGGTAGGATGTGTCCTGTGGGTATATACCCAGGAGTGGTATGGCTGGGTCAGGTGGTAGGTTCATTTTGAGTTTTTTAAGGGTTCACCACACTGCTTTTTCCACAGTGGTTGTACCAGTTTACATTCCCATCAGCAGTGGATGAGTGTTCCCCTTTCCCCACAGCCTCTCCAGCATTTGGTGTCTTTTGTTTTCTTGATCTTGGCTAGAATTATTGGAGTGAGGTGATACCTTAGTGTGGTTTTAATTTGCATTTCTTTAATTATTACTGATGTTGAACACTTTTTAAGATGTTTCTCAGCCATCTTTGCTTCCTTACTGATGAAGTCTCTGTTCAGTTCTTTACTCCATCTTTTGAGTAGGTCATTTGTTTTCTTACTTCTTTGTTTTTTAAGTAGTTTACATATTCTGGATGTTAATGCTTTGTCTGATGTATCCATGGTGAAGGTTTCCTCCCACTCTGTGGGTTTTCTCTTCACTTCCTTGATTGTTTCTTCTGCTTTACAAAAGCTTTTGAGTTTGATGAGGTCCCACTTGTCAGCTGTTGTCTTTATTTCCTGTGCAGATGCTGTTTGATTGAGAAAGTCTTTTCCTATACCTATGTCTTGTTGGTTGCTGCCGACTTTTTCTTCTATCACCTTCAGGGTTTCAGGTTTTAGGTTGAGATCTTTGATCCACTTGGAGGTTATTTTTGTACAGGGTGAGAGGTAGGGGTTTAAATTTGTTCTTCTACAAATGGTGATCCAGTTTTGCCAACACCATTTGCTGAAGATGCTATCTTTCCTCCACTGAGATTTTTTTTTTGGCCCCTTTGTCAAATATGAAGTGGCTGAAGTTATATGAGCTCAAGTTTGGATCTGAAATTATTTTACAATGAGAGAGCATTATTATTAAATGAATAAAAAATTTATAAATATACCAAAATTTTGAAACATTATTAAGAATATGTAATAATGGTCCTAGGGTTGGGCCATTATTATATATTCTTAATAATGTTTCAAAATTTTGGTATATTTATAAATTTTTTTATTCATTTAATAATAATGCTCTCTCATTGTAAAAAAAATCAAACTCATTTGTAGAATTATAATGTTTGGCAGATTCCTTATTCTTTTGCAACATGTGTCAGGACTCCTATATCCCAAATTAACACTTTCAAAAAAAATGAAAAAAAGTTCTATTTCAATGAAAATAAGACATTCAACTCTTCCAGAAAAATTTTCTAAATACGTCTTCCTTTTAAGTTTTGAATGGTGAAATATATAACTGAGTATAAAAATCTCTCTAGATTACTACTAGTCTGGTTAAAATGATGGTTACCTACAAAACAGTTTTATTTATTTATTAATTAAATATTTTACCCATTAGTTTTTATTATATGCAGACATGTGCATTGCTTGAATCTAAGTAGGTGCACCTATGTCACACAATGCTCTTAGATGTCAGAAGTGGGCATTGGCTCCCGTGGACCTGGAGACACAGAAGGTTGTTAGCTACCACTTGGGTGCTGGGAATCAAAACTCAGGTCTTCTGTAAGATTAGCTAGGGCTCTTAACTGCTGAGCCACGTCTCCAGCTCTAAAACACCTTGTATTTAAAACCTATATCTATTGTATGAATCTGTTATTTTTGTGCATCCCATACCCCTTTGTAGGAATGTTCATGTGTATTGTATGAGTTTCATCAAGTACACCAATCATGTAGGAAACTTTGTGAAGACATATTTTATTTCCTTTTATACTTTCCCTCACACTTTTAAAAGAGGACAATAATAAATGCTTGCTTAATTAATGGATGAATTAAACCACCACTTTCTCTTTATTAGTGAGCTAAAGACATAATTCTTGATTTTTTATCTTCCTTTCACCTAAACAAAGATGTATGATCAGATATCTCCAGAGGTCTATTCAATCCAAACAGAGAACATTACTTTCTCTTATGATTCAAAGTGGGATAAAGTGGATCAGAATATTAAAATAATTTTTGTATTTATTTCATTGTTCCCAAAGCTCTTTTTGAAGATTATACTGCCATAAATTGGTTTTTCCATTAGATTTTTTATAATATGAAAGAATGAACTGAGAAAAACCCACATAATAGATTCAAAACCTTGTCATTGATTATAATTGCAGTCCCTTGAAATGTAGCCTTCAAACACAAGGCTTAATGTAAGTACTCAATAAACTGAGCTGTCCAGAGTTTCTGCATTAATTCTCCTGTTTATTATTGTGTTTTGTTAAAGAATTACTATGTTCTTGAAATAATTATATGAATGAGTCATTCAAACCCCCTTATAACCAACTGTCTTTCTCCCTTGCTCTAACCTTTGTAAGTTTTTGACATGGGAATAATTTAAGACTAATCCATCCCCAGGAGTGCAAATCGAAATGTTGCTCCTTATGTCTAGAGAAATTATCATTCTTATAAATATGCCAATGTAAAGTTTCCTGCAATGTCTCCAAAGCATTTCCCATTGCATGCTGCATAGTTATTTCTGGTATTGAGCTTTGAAAAGACAAGTTGGAGTTTAATCTGCATTTAACATGAACATCTTTCACGCTTTAGTGAAATGTCCAAACTCTCTCTCTTACATGACACAAACCAAGTCTATAAAAGAGAATAGCAAGTGCCATTGACATTCATGGGTAGTGATTATTTGAGACGATTTTATGCACTAACGCAAAGTAGGAACATAAAGCAGAACAAGATGACTTAAAGATCATTGCCTTCTAAAAGGTCATCCACTGAGAGAACAAGAGATTCTGAAGGCTGCCAATTTAAGGAGGTCAGCTTTGGTGCTAGAGTGTCATGGTCTTTAATTTTTGAATAATTCAATGGTGATTTTCTATTTGCTTGTGTTATTAAATCACTTAGTGTCTGAAGCATAAGTAGTTCAGGGATGAATAGCTTCAAGGAAACCAAGATGTGCCTGCTGAACTCTCTCAGTTAAAGAGCAGAAAGAACATGGCATTAGTGTTAGTGACAGGGACCACAGCAATATCAGCTAATATTGCCTGGACTCTTCTAAATGGCAAACATAAGAGAAGGAAGTTTACTTAGAAATATACCTATAATTTTCTATCATTCATTTTCTAAATAGAGTAAATACATTAGATGCCAAGATGTACTCACTCATTAGAAGTTCATGGCCTAAATGAAATACCTTCACTTTACAGGTGTACATAAAAGAGAGATAATGGAGGGACCAGAAGTCTGCATTATGCATTTGATACTAACATAAATGAACTGACTGGCTCTGTCAGATTTGGTGATGTAGTATGAAATAAGTGAAATCCAAAGACATGTGCTTCATTTCTGACTGAGCCATTATCACCTTATATGTTAATCTTAATACAAAAGCTATTAAATCAAAATGTACATTTATTTTTAGATGAGATTTTGCTTGACTAAAATGTGTCTTCTTTTGTCTTTTATGACATGATATTCTTGAAGAGTTACTTTATATCTGTGGTTTGTTGCTTCTTCTGAGAGTTATGCAATTCTGGTAAGATTACAAAGATGATGTGTCTTTCTCATTACCTCAAGTCAGTAATTAATGTGATGCTGGCATGGCTTATTAATAGTGTGTGTGTGTGTGTGTGTGTGTGTGTGTGTGTGTGTGTGATGCCAGTGCATGGGTATGTGAAGGCTAGAGGACAGCCTTGAGTTCAATCCTCAGGTGACTCTTGTGGGCCTGGAGTTCAGCAATTAGGCTAGATTGGCTGACCAGTGAGACTGAGGGCTTCTCTTATCCCTGCCTCAGTTCTGGCATTCCAAGAGCATGCCCCCATACTTGGGGTTGAAATAGAGCCCTCAGGCTTACAGGGAAAACGCTTCACTGAGTAAGCCATCCCCCAAGACCAACTCTGATGACATGTTAAAGATAATGTCTTACTGCCATTTCAACTGAAAACATTTTTAATGATGGTATTTTGTTCTTAAAATAAAACACCTAGTACGGGTCACTGTTCTGTTTGTTCTCAGTTAACCTAGCATCTAACCAATGATAGCCTTCATTAATAATTCTTGCTTGCAATAATTACTACTGTACAGTCTGTTGGATGACTCTGTTTTCATCATACATTTTATACTTTTAACTAGAAACAGACAGTAAGAATGAATTGTCTTTGGCCTCTTTATTTGGTCTGTATTTTATGAAGATTGATTATTAATATGTATATTATTCTATAGTTACTGTCCAATGTCATCATAATGTAGTTGCTCAAATGGTTCCAGATATGATAATTTAGAGATCCTTAACATTGGTTCCAGTGTCTTTAATAAAAATCTCATTTTTTATCATTTTTTTGTCTGATTATATAATCAAATGGTCCAGTATTATTGTGGGATTTTTCTGTGTTCCAGCCCCCAAATCAGTACTTTTTCTACATTATGTATTTTTAACTTACTATTTAATAGAGTGTACAATATATCATCATATCCAACCGTTCCCCATTCCCCTCTCTTACCCTACCCAACTCCCACTCCTTCTGACTCCCTACTTTCCAACTTCTCTTTTTCCTACTCCCATGGCCTCTGTGTATGTGTGTGTGTGTGTGTGTGTGTGTGTGTGTGTGTGTGTGTGTGTGGTGTATGTTTTGTGGAGGAAGCCACAACTACTGCGTGTTCATGACTGAAACATCCATGTCATATCCAGAATGTAGTGCTTCATGGTATTCCTCCCTTAACTTTGGCTCTTACAGTGTTTCTGCACAGTCCTCCACGATGTTTTCTTAACTTCAGAGGCTTGAACCCTCAAGAGTGACTTATTATCAGCAGTTTGACCAGTTAGGAGTCTTCTCATTATATACTTTGGTTTATGTTGCTGTAATAAAAGACTTATTAAAACTTACTCAAGGAAGAAAGGATTACAGGTTCATCATAGTGGGAAGCCAAGATGGGAATCTGGGAGCAGAAGTGGAAGTAATTCTCATAGAGGAGTGTTGCTTTTTAGCTTGCTCAGCTACATTTCTTATACAGTTCAGGCTGACCTGCCTAGGAATGGAACTGCTCCCACATAGGTAGCAATTAAGGATGCCTTAAAAAGATATGGTCGGGCTGGAGAGATGGCCTAACGGTTAAGAGCACTAACTGCTCTTGCAGAGGACCCGGGTTCAATCCCCAGCTCCCACATGGTGGCTGAGAACCATCTTTAACTCCAGTTCCAGGGGAATCTGATGTCCTCTTCTGACCTGTGTGGCATTGCATGACACAGGTGCACAAACCTACATTCAGACAGTACATTCATATGCATAAAAATAATAAAATAAAAAAGATATGGTCACAGGCCAATACAATATTTTTTTCTTAATTTTTTATTTAACCAGTTAGTAAGCATAATCAATAAACATAAGTAATATCCATATAAATCCAATTAGCAAATTTCTGAGTCCAATTATTGTACAACCCATGGTCCCCAAGTCCAGTTGGAGAAGTTTGCATACACAAACATGCTGATCAAATTAAAGTCCAGTCCATTTTTGCTGTGATCTCACACTTCACTGCCCCTCCTTGATCCTTAAAATCTAATGTGCCAACCTCTTCTGTGAGAGTCCCTGGGCTTTGGAGGGGAGGGAAAGAGAGAGCAAGCAGTAGGCAGATCCATCTTTTCTCCAAGGTAATACATCAGACTCTTGGGTCTGTCTAAGTTCTCTTTTCAATGGATTGGTGGCTCATTTAGGAGTCCCCTTTTAAATGTGCAAATAGAAACAAATATTAACCATTATAACAAGTTAAACTTTGGGCAAACACACATATGCTTGGATGGTATCTTGATGGGGCACTACAGTTCTTTAACAAAGGTATGGCAATACCTTTGTGGTATTGTGGCCTATAAAGTCTCCTGACACTAAGGGATGCCACTCCTGCAGTATCAGTTGTGTGTCCTACCCCACCAGGGAGAGGGCCATAAATCCAATTGGAAGTTTTTCGGGTGTGCATGTATCAGGCTGCCACTATTGCACTACATCTTCTTTGGTATGTAAAAGTACCTGTGGTAGAACTTCAGAGACCATTTCTTTCCAGCAATTTGCATAGTGCTCTCTGATATTATGAAGGTCAGCTTAATGTCAATTTGCAATGCAGAGTCTCAGATAATTTTTCTTTCTCATGCTCATATCATGCTATATCTTCAGAAAATAGGGTCTTATTGTCCATTTCTTGTGTGTACCAAAAGTTAAAGGCAAATGACCTTTGTTTTGGGGGCTTTTAGAGCCTCCCTGGCTAATAGCTCTTGTAAGGCAACCCACAGCTGGTACTGAAGCCTTTATATACCAGTACATCTTATTTAACCATAAGGCAAACAGTAGAGGTAGGGCTGTCCATAGGGACAGGCGCAAATGTCCACAGGTTAGCTCCCTTGTTGGCAGGTTCTGATTCATTTCTTGAATGCTTCTTATTGGATCCCTGTGTAAGTTCCTCCGGTCCAGCCGAAGAAGTTCAGGTCACGGCCGAGGAATGAAAGTGAGCAGACTGAAAACTCAGGACACAGACAGCAAGAATAGGGTGTAAAGCAGACAGATTGTGAGCTCCTGCAAAAACTCTCTTTCATCATGGCAAATAGGGATATATGATATAGATATATATATATATATGGTATATATAGATAATCTATAAGGTAATATCCATATAAATCCAATTAGCAAATTTCTGAGTCCAATTATTGTACAACCCATGGTCCCCAAGTCCAGTTGGAGAAGTTTGCATACACAAACATGCTGATCAAATTAAAGTCCAGTCCATTTTTGCTGTGATCTCACACTTCACTGCCCCTCCTTGATCCTTAAAATCTAATGTGCCAACCTCTTCTGTGAGAGTCCCTGGGCTTTGGAGGGGAGGGAAAGAGAGAGCAAGCAGTAGGCAGATCCATCTTATATATATAAATTGTCTTTGTGGAAGCAAAGGTGCCAAGTGTTGCTCATCCGCCTAGATTGCTGACTCAGCTGTTGCCATGGTTAACTTCTGAGGATAGGTTAGTCCTGTTCAAAAGGCAAAGTGTTAATCACACCAGTGTGCAGGTGCCTAATGCCCTACATATTTCCACCCCTTTGCTTTTAAAAAGAGCAACAAACATAGCGGGAGCCTGAGTGCATAGCTCAGACATTGTTGATCCCACCTCCAGCATTCTGAGCTTTAACTGTGCCTGTCTTAGGTTGTCCTGATCAGCAGAATCTTACCTGTCATTGGCTAACCAGCCACCTAGGGAAGAAGCTTGGAACAGTTTGTCTGGGTGGGAGTAGAGGCATGGGGATTTATCCTCATGAGTCATAAATGGCAGAGGGCTGAACTACATCATAGGGGAAGGCTCGACGAGACCCTCTGTTGATGACAGTAGTCAGGACCTGGGCCATGGTCTCAATAACTTGTTAAAAATTGAGCAGACACCTGAGGAGAAAAAGACAGAGGCTGGTGGTGGTGATGTACATTGGCAGGATCTGCTGAAGGGGCAGAGGAGGGCAAGAAGGCCCCGAGTGACAAGGGGCGAGGGGTCGAGGATGGGCACATCTTGGACCAGACCTAAATAACAAAAAATCATTTAAATAGACTGGTCATGTATTCAACTGCCTAGGACTTTAGTTGAGCAAACAAAACAAATAGTAAACATTTGATAAAAAGCTATCTATGGTATTCAAATTTTTGGCCTGCAAATACAACTTCAAATATTCATATTTTAAAGTTTGCACATGCATATGTAGTCTAGCATGCCAAAACGAATAATTCTGTGCACATAAAGGATAGAAAACTTGAAGTGGCCACTTTGACAGAACGAACATGAGACAATGACTGATAAACACACACAAAAACTTAGACCGAGAGGACACCAGACACACTTTACATACAAAAACTTAAGACACATGAAGAGCATGACTACATAAATCTTAGACACACGGAAAGACAGACAACATAAAGACAAGGCATGAAAAGGTGTGGTTCCCTTTTTCTTGAACGCTTTTTGATGGCATCAGAGAGGCTTCCTGGAGGATCCCCTTCTCCTGTAGCAAACTACGGCTTTTATGAGGAGTCTGTGTCCAAACAGTGTCGAACGTTTTTCAAGGGTACCCACAGTGGCTTCCCTGAGGATTCTGGAAAGATACAAGCAAAACCTTGGCCTTGCTTTAATAGGAGGTTTGGGCCCTTCCATTGTGAGGACAAAGGGTCCTTCCATCTGACGGGGGGGTGGGGGGCAGCCCAATGCTTATAAACTGGTGAAATTCCATGTCTGTCAAACATAAGGAAGTTGAGCATAAATAGGGTCTCTGTAAGGAGGAGATGGGGATCCACAGGGGAGGGGAGAGGCTTGAGTCTAGAGAGATGTTCCTTGATGGAGTGATTAGACCGTTCAATGATGGCTTGGTCCTGAGGATTATATGGAATACGAGTGGAGTGTTTAATGTTCCAAAAGGAGAGAAAGGCATTGTAGGGACCAGAAATATATGCCGGGCTGTTGTCAATTTTGATGTCCCAAGGAACTCCCATGAGTAGCACGGCCATTTTCAATGCCTTAATGGCATGGGACGCTGTTTCACCTGACAGAGGAACAGCATAAATAAACACAGAGAAAGTGTCAACAGTTACATGGACGTATTTAAGTTTACCAAAGACTGGAATGAATGTGTGTAATGACCATTTGCCATAAAGAGTTGGGGGCGAGATGGTGGGGGTTAACACCTGTGCACTGGAGGGGCCCAGTGGGGCCAAGGGGGCGCATGCCAATCAGGAATGGGAAAAGCGATTACAGAGAGAGAGAGAGAGAGAGAGAGAGAGAGAGAGAGAGAGAGCGCTAGGGGTATAGTAGATGAAGTGACCGTGGGGAGAGATGGAAATGCTGATGGAGTGCAGGAGCCTGCCTCGGTGTGTGGGGGGTAGGTGGGCAGATAAGGGAATCCACCCCAGCATTGCCCACAGCAATAGCACCCCACAGGCCTGTGTGGGAATGAACGTGTTCAATGAACCAAGGATAGACACGCTGTTCAAGGAGATCTTTGATAGTGAGCGGAGTGACGTCCAAAGGGGAATTGGAGGCATTTATGGTGGAGAAAGGGAGGGACTTGAGAGCTTGTACTGGATATTGACTGTCAGAGAAAATATTCAAAGGGGTGTCTTGTGCTGAGAAGAGGGCTTGGGTGATTGCAAGGAGCTTGTCAAGTTGAAAAGATCCAGGATTGGGGTGGAGAAAGCAAATGGAGTCATTGTCAGAGTGAAGAATAAACCCGAAGGTTTCTTTTTTTTTTTTTCTTTTTTTTTTTCATCCGTAAAGGCGGGGTGCGGGGGGATGGGCTGGGATTTAGGGAAGGAGTGTGATTGGAAATCAACAGTAAGCAGTGGAAGGACCTGCAATCTCTTATCACATGGAAAATGGTTGTCAAGAATACCAGGGTAACCCCACATAAAGATTTGAAATAAAGAATTGTCTCTTCATAGAAAATTAATTTTAGAGATAGGAAGTCTCAGAATAATTCTATCAGGTTCAGTATGGTAGATTTGCTTGCAATAGGATCGACCTTTGAACGCAAGCAGGAGAAGGGTTTCAATAAGATGAGTAATTTTGTGGCAGTCACTTTGCGAGGGGTGGAGCCAGAAAAGAGGACAATTTTGCCAAATTTCCCCAAGGACTCCCCCTACACTCCCTAAGACAAAAACTGCTGCAGGTTTATCGGGTTGGAAACAGTCTGTGGACAGGGCAAACAGGCAGCTGTTGATGTCATTGATTACAGATCTGGCTTGGGGAGTGATATTTCAAAAGGGAGAACAGGGGTTCGAATCTGGCTGGGGGTATTGAGAGAAAAGGTTTGAGCCAATTGATATGGCCACAGAGATTTTGGAGATCATGGAGGGAGTACTTGTCCTTTGGGTGGATGTAAGGGTTAAAGGGCTTGATAAATTTAGGTATATGGTAGCCTAGAAACTGATAGGGCTGTGTGAGTTGTATCTCGTCAGGGGAAATATGAAGGCTGAGGGACTGTAAAGAAGAAATTAAATCATGAAGGAGAAACTTAAGTTCAGAAGGGGAAAGGTGAGCCAGGAGGATGTGGTCCATGTAATGTATGTATTTATAGGGTGAAGGTAAAATGTGGAAGGCAGAGGCCACAAAATTTTGACATATGGTGGGGCTATTTTTCAAACCTTGAGGGAAGACCTTCCGTAGTAGCCAGTATGCTAAGAATTACATATGCACAGAACTTGCCCCTCATCAACCTAACCTGCCCTAGGCAGGTGAGACCACACAAGCAGTGTTGAAGACCTGGGCCAATCACAAGTGGGAATGTGAACAGTACATAACCCCCTAGCCCTGCCCCCAATAAATTAGTCCGGGACAGCTCACTCTCTGTCTGTGTTCACCGGACTCTCAGGGTCTGTGTATTGACTCTGCGCATCTCACTCCCATTCCTTCGGTCGGACCCAGCAAATTCCCCCCGCAGGCCTAGGGGATTGTCTACAACCTTCCATTGATATCTTTTGGCCAGTTTATGTACATTAGGTTCCCAGACAGAAAAGGCAAAATAAGGGTGATCCTGTTCAGCCAGAAAGCAGCAGTCCTTGAGGTCGATGACTGCAATATACCAATCAGGGGGAATGCAACTGGGGTGGGGAAGGCCCCCTTGAGTGGAACCCATTTTTTTCATATGTAGATTAATTTGTCTGCAGTCTTGCAAGAGCCTATATTTATCAAATTTCTTCTTAATGACAAAGATAAGGTTATTATAGGGCTAAGGGAGGGTTCAATATGTCCTAAAGCAAGCTGTTCATCCACCAGGGATATAAGTGTTTCCTGTGCATGGCCTCTTGAGCTTTTGTCCAAAGCAGTTGAGAGTGATGCATATCGGAAACAATGACAACAACAACAACAACAACAGAAAGGACTGCATCAAAGAACTGACTGAAACAGTGAACTTCTGCTCAAAACAGCCAACTTCCTCATGGAGAATATTGAGAAAGACTGAGAAAGAGATGAATAGCATGTTTGGCAGAATGCATGAGCTCTGGTGGGGTGGGGGGATGGGGTGACATGGGCCTAGATTTGATAAAAAATATATATACAAATAAAAAAAAAAGAATTGGGGGTAGTGGTCTGGAGCAGAGAAGGAATTACTGTCTTTGCCAATAATATTCTTGAAGAGGGCACCATTGTTGGTTGTAGAGACAGTGCCCATACTGAACAGAATGTCCCTCCCCCAAAGGGTATGGGGGACCTTAGAAATGAGGGGCTTAATGGTGCCAGAATTACCATTATAGTCTTCCCAAATCAAGTCACAGACAGTCTGTCTGGTTGACTGTTGGCCACTGATGCCTTTAATGGGGGGGCAGGATGTGAACCTCCAGTTGGAGGAGGTCCTATCTTTGGAGTTGATTCTAGTGACATCAGCCCCAGCGTCCACAGTGCCCTTAATGGGTGAGCCATCGAGCTTGATGGTCATTTGTGGTGAGTGGCAATAAATGGGCAGTGTCCAAAGGATGTGGGGGCATTTTCTGTTTTAGTAATGGGGCTAAGGGCAGTTTGTTTGATGTAAGGGAGTCAATTTCCAATCTTTGGCCCAATGGTAGCATTTTCTACATTTGAGGCAAGGAGTCTTGGGTCTGGTGAAGGAATGTTGCAGGGTCAAGGACTGCCTTAAGCAGGGTGTACCAATTGTAATGCATTTTAAGGTTAATTTCCCATTGGGTGAGAACCTATTTGAAATAAGGGGAATCGGGGCCAGCTTCTTATGCTGCTTTACAAATAATGGATAGTCAGAAAGGGGAGTAGAGATCCAGGACTGAGCGGCAGCACTGGGACCCACACTAACAGGGAATGCATGCAAGTGTCATGGTGGATGAGGTAAGGGGGGAGAACTTCCTGGGCCTCCCTCTGAGGGTGTATTGATTTAGCAGGGACAGGTGGAGGTAGTTTTTGTGAGTTGGGAGCAGGAGGAGAAGTCTCTTCATTTGATTTGAAATCAGGTATAGGGGGTGGGGGGACAGTTTTTCTTTGGCACTTTTTTTTTTTTTAATTTTTTATTTATTTCCGTATGTGTATCAATGTACTGTCTGCATGCAGGTCTGTGCACCCGTGTCGTGCAATGCCACGGAGGTCAGAAGAGGGTCTCGGATTCCCCTGGAACTGGAGTTCTCCTGGAATTGGAGTTTCAGACGGTTCTCAGCCGCCATGTGGGTGCTGGGGATCGAACTCGGGTCCTCTGTAAGAGCGGTCGGTGCTCTTAACCGCTAGGCCATCTCTCCAGCACAACCATTATGGAAAGCAGTGTGGAGATCCCTTAAAAGACTCAAAATGAGCCTACTACCTGACCCAGCCATACCACTCCTGGGTATATACCCACAAGTCTCATCCTATTGCAAAGATACATGCACATTCATGTTTATTGGAGCTCTCTTCACAATAGTGAAGAGCTGGAACCAACCCAAATTCCCTTAACTGACAAGTGGATGACAAAATGTGGTACATCTACACAATGGAGTACTACTCAGCAGTAAAGAAAGATGACATTATGAAATTTGCAGGTAAATGGATGGAACTCGAAGCCATTATGCTAAGTGAAGTAACACAGTCCCAGAAAAACAAGCAGCAAATGGTTTCCCTCATTGTGGATGCTAACACCAAATCCCCAGATGAAAGTCAAGCTGAACAAATTATTGTTATATTTCTGTTTATCTGAAAGCAACTATGTTGTTATAATGTAAATCTCTTAATGGGCACTAGAATTGATCCACTACTTACTTTCAGACTCTGTAATTACCGTATATTAGTGGAAAGTATGTATTCATATTTTAGAGTAATATAAAATTAAAGGAGGAAAATGTGAATTCTTAAACATAAAAAAAGTCTGAGAGAAAGATGCAGGACAGTTATGGCAGAATGCATGATCTGGGGTGGGGGGAAGGGAAAGGGGAATATGTCTAAACTCAACTAGAAATGATGTCTGAAATACACAACACATCAATAAAAGCATTATTAAAAAAAGAAAATACTTGACAAAAAAGATCAATTAGTATTGTCTCTACCTCTTGTTTTACTATGTTTCATGAGCCTTAGGTATAAAGGTTTCATTGTAGACATGTCATTTAGGGTTAAGCATTTCAGACACTTATTCTCTGTGTGTGACCAGTTGTAAAACCCTGTAATAGTCTCTGTCAGGTACAAAAGATGCTCTTTGATGAGTGGTGACTGGCATACTTGTCTGTAAATATAATGATCCATATTTTGCAAATAGTAAAAAATTACACTTGTCTAGGAATGTGACAGCCTGAGGGTTTTCTCTAAGATCTATTACCTCTCCAGCCATGTGTATTTGGCTATGTTTCCAGTACCACACATGAGTTACCAGGGGATCTGATGCACTATTCTGACCTTTGAAAGCATTGCATGACATGTGTGCACTCATATACCTGTAGTCAAAACACTCATACACATAAAATAAAAGTAATAAAATATTTAAAATTTTTAACATTTATTTTTATTTTATGTGTACAGAAGAAGGGATAAGATTCCCCTGGAACTGGAGTTACAGATAGTTGCTAGCCACCATGTGGGTTCTGGGAACCAAACCTGGGTCCTCTAGAAGAACAGCTAGTGCTTTTAACTCCTGAACCATCTCTTCAGCCCCATGAACCTTGGGATATTTTTAAAAGATGATAGTTTGGTCTAATAAGGTCTTTTGCATAATATATGCCTCTTGTTATTAACAATTAATAATTAAGGAAATGCAAATTAAAACCACTCTCAGATATAATCTCACTATGATAAGACTGGCTATTTGGTATTTACAGCCAAAATTCAGTTTTCCCAAATTCATAATGGTGTCCCACATCCTTGGGAATGTCTGAATACATAAAAAAGTTTTTTTAAGAAAACAAAAATCCAGAAAGAAAGAATAATGTAGTTGATTTTATTTTTCAAAGCCAATTTTTTTATTGAAGCTTTGTGCGTTTCATACAAAATTTCCCAATCAAATCTAGACCCACTCCCCCTTCCTTGCCCCCCACCCCACCAGAGCTCATGCATTCTGCCAAACATGTTTTTCATCTTTCTCTCAGTCTCTTTTAAAATTTTTGATGCAGAAGTTCATCGTTTCAGTCAATTCTTTGACCCAGTCTTTTTTTCTTTTGTTGTTGTTGTCCCTTCCAATTTGCATCACTCCAAAATATGCATATATGCATGCCACACATATATCAAGATTATGACTTCTGAGGTTTTAGCATCCTTCAGCTTATGATTTCTTTATTATTATTACTGTTTTTTCTTTATTAGGCTGAAAAATGCCATATTTTCCTTAAGGAATTGTTTGAAGTCTCCTCCTTGGCAAGCTCCAAACAGCCATCAGTCCTACCCTTGTGCTGTACACTGGGGCCTTCCCTTCCCATGGTCACCTAATGAAGTCCAGTAAGCAACACATCCTGTCTTGACATTCCTGTACTGGCCTCCACAATACAGCCTGAGTAGTCCAACAATGGCAGTCTATAGAAGCAGAAACCCCAGTAGTAGCTCAGTACACAAGCTGGATGTCTCAGCATTCCCCATCTGGGACTGAAGGTTTGGAGGATTCTTGGAGACACATGAATCTTCAGTCCATATTGGAAGGTTGAAAAGCTGTGTCTCATGTCTTTGAAGGATGGCAAAAGCAGTGGCAGCCACAGGGTATCTGCACTTGCCAGTAAGAATTGAAGTCAGGCAAAACATCAGTTTTTTTTTTTCCTTTTTGTCTTTTTACTAAGATCTCAATTTTTATGCCTGAAGTACAATTTCTCAGGCCTTACTTATTTCTGGTTATACTTTCCTTTTGG